>MU001484.1:78823649-78943002 GCA_010365825.1 Otus sunia
GCTTTAAGGTCCCTTCCAACCCAAACCAGTCTGGGATTCTATAAGATCTGCCCCACTGTTCCCTGTGCCAATGCTCAAACCACCAGCAGACTAGACTGGGAGCTGGCCCGTCAGAGTTACTCTCAGCCAGATAAGCAGAACCAGCCTGGATCTGGGGGTGAATATATTATCATTTGCTGCATGAACAAAGAGTCTGTGGGCAGAAATGGCCTGGAGAGTGTGCCTCACGAGAAATGCTGTTGTAAGACAAAGATGTTGATGGCTAAACTACTCTGCTGCAAGCTACAGCCTTCACTTTAATATCTGCCACCCTTATAACTGCTGTTCCTCCACTCAGGTACTTTGTCCATCAATTCTGTGATTTGGGGCAGAGTAGCTCCATCTCCACACTTTCACAGGGTCTTGCTCTAGTGTGGCTTGGTGTTGGCTGGCCCTGAGGCCAATACCTTTAATTCATACAATTCTCAATGAAATAAACCTCGATAAAGAGGAGTCAGCTTAGTATGGCATGGGAGCAGAAATAGGCAGTGTTTCTTAGATGGCAGAAATCTCTAGCAATGACTATTTGATGGGCTGTCTTTTATGGTGTGTTTATTTGATTTTTTTTAACCACAAAAATATTTGTAATCTCCTAAACACAGGCTTATTTTCACTGCTGCGTGGTAGTTGCCCACCAGATGAGTTCATTCATGTTATTCTGCAGTAGCTCCTAGATGCTCTAACCCAAGTCAAAGCTCTCCCAGGTGCTAGGTGCAAGAGTCCAGGCCTCAAAGAGCTTGTAAGTCCAGCCAGAGGAGACAGATGGAGAGGCACCAAGGCAATAGGGAGCAAGGTGGCTTGAACAGTGGTCATCCAGTTAGCCCTGAAGATGGGGAAAGTCTTCTGAAAGCCTGGCCCATCTCACTCTGCAGCAATCAGATAGTTGACATTAACGCCATGACACTGAGAACTGAGCTGTCAAGACATTCCCAACACCCAAAAATATCACCTCTCCAGAGGCTGGGATGAAGTAAGCCATCCATCTTGTCAGCACATCTAGTCCCAAGCTTCTTCTGGCGCTGGGGAGCACAGTAAGGGTGGAAAGTTTCACAGCTCTGGCCACAGCGTGCGAGGGGGGTGGCACATCTGGATGCACTCGGGGCTGGTGCGGTGGCAGCTGTTCTAGGCGCAGCTGTCAAACCGAGTAGGTCACCCCTTATCTGGAACCAATTTCTGAGAGATTTTTATGCATAAATTTGAGACCAAAGTCTGCTTGGCACCTTCTCTTCTGGTTTCCCCTTACAGCTGGGCTTCTATTCCTTATACAGGCTTGTCCTCAGGAGGCTTAAAAATAGATGCAGAGGCTGCGGTGCTGTAAAAAGAGCCATGCTGCTCTTCCAAGGGCCTTGCTGAAGGGAGGGAAGGGAATTCTGCTCTCCTTCAAGCAGGGAAGGGCGTGAATGGGAGAAGTCGCTGCGGGAAGCCAGTGGGAACGGACGCTGAGCTGTGTTTACCCATGTAAACCCCCTGCCAGCTCGAGCAGCGCTGGCATTTCCTTGGTATAACTGCTGGCAGAGAGGCACCCAACAGCAGATCTATGGCCAGGCAGATTATGGCCCAGATAGATACAAAAGAGTGCCTTAGTTTGTACATTGGGACTTGGGTAGGGTGCGGGGGTTTATGTCAAAATATCTGATTTATAAGTTCTCTCTTTGTAGCTACTCGGGTTTCTTTCACAGAGATCCCTTAGCACCAACACATAGGTCATTTCACACAGTTTTAAACATTTACGGGGCAGATGGCCCCACGTGAACTAGTTCCCTGAGCTCCTTCTCCAGTCAGTGAAGAGGAGATGCACCCCAGTGTGGTTTTGAAGAACCCAGTCACCATCACACGAAGCTCATCAGATCCACAGCAGCATCAGCAAGCCCTGAGCATCCTTTTAGTAGCAGGAGCAGTTCTCTAGGTCATACTTGTACCTGTGTATCATTTTAGGGGCAGGATGAGCCCTCTGGGTGATACTTGCACCTCTGGAGAGGTTCTTCTTCCACCCTAGGAGAAGAAAAGGCCATGGCACAACAGGACAGCTGGGTAGAGAGGGGAAGGTCCTTCAGAGGGGCTGGCCTGGGTTTAACGTGTTCCTGACAGCTTGCTGCTGCAAAGCAGAGCCCAGCAGTAAGAGAGAACAATACACTGGGGCTGCAGCAATAAAAGGTTACGAGCTCTGCCTTCCCACCTGGCTGGAAGAGCTCATTTGATGCTAATCCGTATATTTCTCATAAACCATTATTTGAAAACCTGCTGCCTGCTCATGGCACATGGTTTTGTTTAGGATGCTGCGGTGTGGGGAACGCGGAGATGTGCCCCAGCTCCCCTCTTCTCCCTCATCACTTGGTGGGATGCATGGACCAGGGAAATGCTGGGTTTGCTCCACTGGAGGACAAAGCATCACATGCCAGCCCAAGGGATTGGTTTGGGAATGTGCTGGGGGAGATGCAGAAGAGGCTTGGAGCTGGACAGAGCTGGTGGAGGGGGTGGGGATTTGTGCTGCATATATTTCCTGGATATTTTGGAAACTTCCTCAACGCCTGGAGGGACCTGCCTGTTTGTTCTCTCACATCTTTTATACACCCACCCATACACAGACGTGGTGCTCACAGTGCTCCCGCCTTCCACTTCAATTAAAACTCACTCAGATTCAGTGCTTACTGTCAAGCTATGCGTGAAAGTATTTTATATATATATATAAAATATATTTGGATTAAAATATTTTTAATATATGTATATATATATATATAGGTAACACCTGTTTCACTACCTGGTGACTGGACTAAGAGCATTTAACTCTGTAGGGAACGAGTTTGAGGACTTTCACACGCTTTAAAACTTCATTGCCTGCAGACCGTGCCACTTTTCACGTTTCTTGCCCTCACGGTTGCAAAGGCACCTCAAAAACGTGAGCCCACGATCGTAAGCAGAGGGCGTGACAGCCCAGAAACAGCATTTTAAGAGGTGTGAATGGACCTGCTCTGCTCCTTAGCACGGGAACCCAGTGAAGGCTGTTCACAGGTTGCTCGTACCCGCCTTGTTACTGGTAGCTCGAGCAGAAAAGTCCAGCTCTGCGCTTCCCACCAGATCACAGGTTCTCTCCCACACCTTTGCAGGGGCCAAGATACACACCTTTTCACATCTCCACAATATTCACACGGCATTTCCAATTAAAACCAAGAGTCTGCAGCACATTCCAAAATTATGTGTGAAATATGCTGACTTTAATATCACACCAGCTAATATAGGGGCTGCTGGGCTGATTGCTACCATTCATAATTTACCCGTGGCGGGTGCGGAATTGAATTTCCCCTTGAGCATCCCCGAGGACCTCTGTGAGGACATTAGCTCCCATGTTTGAGAGAGAAAGCGGAGCCTCGCTAGCAATGAATATTGTATGTGTGTGAGCATGTGTGCATGTGTTACCCCATCTGGAGGGAGCAGAAAGGCAGTAGTGTCAAAGACTCCTGGCAAACTCAGCTGTGGATGCTGAAACGAGTCATGAAGCCGTTGTAATTCATTAATGCAGCAATAAAGTGGTCCAATGGAGGAGGATGGGGGCTTCCTTCTCCCAAGAGCATCATTATTTTCATTTTTTCTTGAGGTAAATATATCTGAGTAGTGCCAAGGTTAAGTCCAGGCTGCTCCTGTGCTTGTTTTCATCTCATAAGAGCAGCTTTATATGTCCTGAGGTTGCAGAGACCTGGGTGGCTCAGGGGGGAGGTTTTTCCCATCAACATCCCAGACGTCGCCTCTGCAGGCAAAGTGCAAATCGGCATCGCAACGAACGCCGACGGCAGCAGGACCCTGCTCCCACCCCAACCCCACCGGACCCCAGGAGCCCGCAGTAGCTCTCCTGCTCTCCTCAGCTTGACAAGGTTAACAAGGCAGCGTTGACCTTGTCGTCTTCACCACGTAATTAATTTGCCGTTTCACTTTACCTGCAGCCAGGCTGCTCAATTTGGGGGAAATCTGGCTCTTCCTCAGCTTTGTTTTGCAAAGCATGGTGAGGGGGGGGCTGGGGGGTCACTTCATTATGGGGCTCCCATCAAAGCTGCTGGAGGAGCTCAAGGAAACATTTTCCCAACATTCTGTATAGCTCCGCTGAATTTTGGAACGTCCTTGCCATCACACAGGCCAAGGCAAATGCCCCAGGGCCGTCGATATGATGATGATGATGATTATTCTGAGTTAGCGAACGGAATGGAAATGATTAACAGGTTTTAAAAATTCTCAAGATCCCTTTTTTACTATTATTATATAAAGGGGAGGGATGGGGAACAGAACTGAAACCCACCACATTTCAGATGACACGGCTTGACCTCAGGGGTTTTTTGATTCGCTCCAAAACAGCTGGAGAACAAGATGTGGCAAAGCAGCCTGGCGCGGACGGCAGGGCAAGGCCTCACCTCCCAGCTTAATGCGTGGATCAAAAATGTGTGTTCCCAGCTAGTATATTTAACTAGAATTTTGACAACATGAGTTCAAGTCCCAGCTCTGACAGTTGCTGGATAAATTGTTTCATGTCCCTGGACTGTGTTTTCCCACAGGGGCAACAAGGCAAGTCGAACAAATAATGAATTTTCCAGTTCACCAGCAATTCTAAAAAACCTACTCTTTAAAATTAATTCTACCAGAAATGAAATGTTTTCTTTCAATCTCAAGACAGGGGTTTTTTTTAGAGTTCTTAAAATAACTTGAAGGAAATTTCAAAACAGGGACTTGTTTCACATCAGGATGTCAAAATGTTTTGTTCCCAAAAAGGTCTAAACAAAGTAATTCCACATTTTCAAATGGGCGGCTTCTTCTTTTCTTGTTTTAGTTTTAAGCTCTTTTCCCCAAAAGAGCAGTCTGATGACACCGAACTCTATTCAGAGAAAGTCTGTATTTTACCAAATTTTAATTTGCTACCAAAAAAAAAAAAAATAATCCAAGTAAATCCCAGTATTTTGCCTGGCTCTGGCTGAGACTTCCCCTCCAGGGGGATTGGGGGGATTCATCATTCATGAGCCTGAGCTGCTCCAAGGCTGGCACCAAAGGAGCCATAAATGACTTCAGAGAGAAGGAAGCTCTTCTGCAAGCTGCCATCTACTCTTTGACCTCTCCACTGAGGAGATCCATGTGCTCCCAGCATGTTTCCAGTGGGAAAAGAGTGAGAGACCGTCTCCCACTTGTAGTACTTGGGCTCAGCACTACAGCCCAGCCCAGCAGGGAGGTGGTACCTCTGTAGTGTACCACTCACAGGAGCGTGGGGATGGCTGGGAGATGCCAGTGACATACTTTTCCAGCATGGTCAAACCAGCAAGGATGTTTTATCAAGTGTGGTGATGGATTCTGTACGTGCCACGAGTGGTAGCATGTGTCAAGTCAAATTTGTGTGGGGAAGTATTTAAGAGCTGGGGTACAAACACGGCGAGCTGTCTCCCTGTCAGACCCTGTCAGCTGCTGGTGATGAGCAGCTCAGAGGCTGCTGAGATGGATTTCGGCAGAACACAGAGGTTCCTGGTATCGCACCACAACAGCCAAGAGGTCGTGATGACTCAGGGTATGAAATATTTTAGTGCCAACTTAACAGGCACAACACCAACCCAGGTGGTAAAACACCGTGGACACAGGGGAGTCAGCAGTGGGGACAACTGGCTGCCCACTCCAGACCATCCCCCTGACAAAGAGGAGACGCTGATAAATGTGCAAAACAAAGCAAGTGGCCTGTGAAGGCTAGGGAGGATCTTGGAGTTACCTGGCCTGGCATGATGACATTTGCTCTGTCCCCTGGAGGAAGCGATGCAGAGAAGCAGCGAGGCAAAAGGAAGAAGCAACCACTGGCAGAAACATCTCCAGCACATCACCAAAGCTGTGGTTCTCTGTGCAGTCACCGGGCTCCAGGAGCTGGGGCTTGAAACGGCGCTGCCAAGAGGGTGGGTGGTTTGCACTTTGCTCTGCAGGGCCTGGCCCTCTGCCCATCACGGTCACCTTGAGTCTGGTCACCCATTCTGTTTCCCTCAAAGTGCCCTGGATCTGCTCTCCTTGGGCTACAGCTGTTGTGAGAGGGTCTGTCTGGAAATCAGTTGCTTTAAAAAGAAGGAAGGGGAAAAGGGAAGGGGAAAGGGAAAGGGAAAGAAAGGAAAGGGAAAGAAGGGAAAGGGAGAAAAGAAAGAAAAAGAAAATTATTTTAGTTGGAAATGAAAACACACAGAAATGGATCTGTTCTTATTAGGCCGTGGAGCAGCTAATGAGAAGCAGACGTCTCACCTCTTGAATCATGTCAGCCTGGGGATAGGAGCGCTGTGCCAGGCTGTGTTCCTGCCCCAGATGAGCATCCCAGGTGGGCTCTCCTCTCCCTCTTTCTGCTGCTGTTGTTTCTGCATCCCAGATCGCAGGTCTCCCCCCACTCCCAAGCAAAGCTCAGACACTGGGAGAGACACGGGCCACCTCCCACTCCCTCTTGACCCAGTGGGAAACACCACATGTCTTGCCAGGGCTTCTGCCACAGCAGGGTCTGTCTTGGGTGGTATCTGCCTCTTTTTATCTTCCTCCAACAAATATTTTGCTCCTCTTAACAGTAGCTGTTTGCTACCAAGGAACAAAACCCTTTCCTCCACCAGCCCCACGGCGGTTTCCCTCCCCACTGGTCCTCTTCTAGGAGCCATTGAGATGTGTGTGGAGGGCTTTCACATTGATCAAAGTAATAAGTATACATTTTCTTTTCTTCATTAGGGAGTTTTATTGTTACCGTAAATCATACCAGGGTTCGGGGCCCCCCCAGCCCTCTTTTCAGAGGTCCGAGTGCCGATGGTGTTGGCAGGCCATCAGCAGGATCACGGACCTCATAAAGGCACACAGCGCAGATCTTCATTCATGCATTAACTTGGCATAACATTTATGTAAACCCAGACCCGACTTCCATTACCCCAAATCCCCAGCCGGAGCAACTGGACTCCTATCGTAGCAATTAGTCTTTTGTCCAAGTTGGCAACTCTTTTCCCGTCAAGGTTTGGATGATTTACTGTGCTGGAATGGTCTGGTGAGAGGTGGAGGGAAGCTCTCAACTGTTTAACTCTGTCGGACATAAACCTCCCTTTTCCTTTCCTTGTCCATCCTCATCCCCTCCTTTGCCTCATTCTCACTCTTGCTGCAGATACAGACCAGGTTTTTCCCTTGTCAGGAGTTCACTGCTAGTTTTGGTCAGAAGGTGGGAAGCAGACCAGATTTACAAGTTGCCCACAGTGAGCCCAGGTGCTCCTGCTCCCCCACTCCATGGGACAGGGACAGGACACCCCGTTCTGGAGCTGAAGAACAGATGGTGGGTTGAAAGCAGCCACTGAAACAACCTCTCATGTCCCTCCTCAACCTGGCTCTGACTTTCAGATACTTTCCTGTTCACTCAAGCAGCCCTGTGGTGACCTACCCCTCACTGTGATCTCAGTCCTACAGCCACAATATCCACTTTTTCCAACTTTCTGAGCCTCTTCACACTGTGTTTGCACAGGATGGGCACAGGTGGCCAGCATGGGGGCTGCCAGAGGGACACAAACTGGTCAAATGGCAGCAAAAATCTGGTTCATCCAGATTTTGGGAAGCTTCCAAACCCACCTAAACCTCAGTGCTTTTAATGAGCATTTTGCAGAGGGAGACCTCAGACGTCAACCCCTACACCACCCTCCGCCTTACACACAAAGGCACTTCCTAGGCCAACTATCCCTTGCAGTAGAGTTGCATGACTCAGAATTAAACTTCACCACAACCCAAAACAGGCAATGGCAAGGTCTGGAAAAATTTCAAGACTGCTTCACCCTCATGCTTCAGTGTCTGGGACTCTCTTGCAGCCCAAATTCCCTGCAGAGGAAGGATGCTGAGATGGCCACCATCTACCTTCTGCCTCTTTACAACCCATCCTCAGGGTGTTCCCAGGCTTTTCCCACTCCCTCTCCAGGCAGCTCCTTCCCCCAGGTCCCTCTGCCTGTGATTTCCAGAGGCTGAGCTCTTCCTCCACACTTACACATCCACACTGTATATCTTACCTGCGTGGGCTTCCCCTTGCTATCAAAGTGTTGTAGCATCTTTCTGTTGTTGCTGGGTTCTCAGACATTATCCTAGAGAACACAGTCAGTCACAGCTTTGGAAAATGGGAGGGGAACAGAGAAAGTCAAAATATTTTAACAAAAATTGAAACCTTCAAAGACTTCTTTTTGTTTCAGAATTTGCCTGCGAGCACTCTTTAAAGGTTTCTTAAAAGTTTTGGTTTTAACTTTAGCATTTTCAGTCTATCCCTTTTAAAGTTTATAATTGTTTAAATAAGTTAAGCTTAATCAATTTTAAAGTTTAGCTATGTTTTTATTAAGTGGGGGGGTTTAATTCTTTTTTCTTTTTTCAGTCAATCTGAAATGCAGGGCAGAAGTATTTGAAAGGATTTTTTCGTTCCTTTTTTCACTTCACTGAGAAAATGCTGGGTTTTCAATATGGCCAATCTGAAGTGAGGTTTAAAGTTCATATTCTTTGTTTCATCAAGAAAAAAAAAAAATCTCAGCTGTAGTTGGAAAGGTCTATCAACTGCCATACAACAAGCAGCAGCTACTTGGGCAAGATAGACGTTTGGTCTGAGTGCTTTATCCTCATTTTTCAGATGGAAAAATATATGAAAGAAAATTATTAGTTGCAGTAATAATAATAATAAATGTCAGTAGAGTGTTTGATGGGGAAAGTCCTCGATGCTTTGGCTAAAATAAAAATAGCTGCAGACAGTTCTTAGTTGGTTGCATGTTTTCATTTTGAGTTTTGTTGTTTCTACCACAGAAGAAAAGGACAGAAAATAAGGGTGACGTAAAACCACCAAATGTGACCTTTTCTTATTCTGTTTTAGACCAGAACAGTTTGGTTTTGCTATCAGGAGCCTCCCAAATTCTTATGAGAACATCTGAGTGAAATGAGCATTTTAAAATGCTTTTTTTTCACACATTTTCAGGGAAAGCATGTGCTTTTTCACCTGTTCCAGCGTTTGCTTTTATTCTCTGTCTGCCTGAGCGTGCTCCCCATTTTGTGACAGCATGTTCTTCCCAGCAGAGCTGGCTTCTGGGATTAAAAACGCTGCTTAATTTAAAGATGATCCATCTGCCAGTCTTGGAAAAATGGAAGGAAGGGACCTGCTGCAACCTGCAGTCCCAGCACTCAGCCCATCCCTGGCACCACATCATATATTCCCCTTTAGGAATTGATTGGCTTCGAACTATTTGGGTTTGTTTCATCTCTTTTAGCCCTGTTTTGAGGCCTCATAGGTGGCAGGCTTGGATGAAGGATCCATATGCCTACTGTCAGCCATGCTCCAGGCAATCTTTTCCAGATAAGCTAAAAAACACATTTCACCCTGCACAAATTTTTGACATTTCACCCACAGAGTCTGGATACTCCATTACCTCGAGGTGATGAAGAAGCTGATATATCTGTTAAGGGGCTTTCCACGATTGGGATGTAGGAGAAGGGAAGATGTGTTTGATAGTCTGATGTTTTTCCATCCTGCAACCCGCTAGCAGTTTTTTCCTTGCTTTTATTTCTTCTGCAGCGTTCGTTGCACAGCTCACCATATATAAAAATAAACAGCTGGTTTCAAAAGCCTGTTACTGAAAAGTAGCATTTAATGGTCTTCAGTGCTTCAGCTGGTCTCCTGCACTTTAATAGCAAGCAGACCTCACTGAATTGGGCAGCCTGGCATGTCTCATGCACCCGCCAGCGTCCCAGAAATGGATTTCCTGCTACAGACCCTCTCTAGCTTCTCTTTCTCCTTGTCAGGGTGAGACTGGAGAGGACTTGGACCAAAGGGCTCGGACCAAAGGACTGTAATGTCCACACAGCCCAGTGTGATGCCGGCGGCTTCGTTTGGGTCCGCAGAGTAGGAGCTCAGAAGAGCCCAGAGCTGAGCAAAGGGGTATTTTCCCAATGCCATGATGAAGGCGAGGAGAGAATGGACAATTGCCCTCACCCGTAGAGCTCTGAACTGTCTGAATTCAGGCTTTAGTTCTTCACAAACTTCACTTGTGACAGATGAAATGAACAGTTCAATACCAGCCCTCCATGGCCTTTCATGTTGGGTGAAATAAAGAGAGTAGGGCTGGTCCCAGTGCAATCAGTCACAGCCACTCGAACCACCTGTGTGGTGCCTTTCAGACTGGAAGTGTCTGATAGGTTCTGCTTTGCTAGACGGAGGTGAGCACATAGTTAAATTTGCTTTTATCCAATCTTGTTGCACACTTGGAACCAGATTTATGGTGAGAGCGTCCATGTTTAGCAGAATATCTTTCCTTTGGAGACAGTAATGAGCATCCCGGGGACACTGAAAAGAAAACTGACAGCTGGAGCTGTTGAGCGGCTAAGAAGGAGATCCTGTTACACCAGGTGAACCCAGCAGGAGCTGAGGGCTTTACAGCTCACAGCTGAGCCTCAAGCAGCACCCTTTGTGGTGGAAAGCCTGAGGCACAGGGAGATGAAGCATCATGAAGGAGGGTCCAACTTTGAGGGAAGGTCAAGACCCAATACGACCACAACTCATGCTCTAGCTGCAGAAAAAGCCTGAATGTATCCACAACCATTTTCCATCTATTTTATCTCTTATGCCAAGATTCTCTCTTAGCTCTTCTTGGTTGGGATTTGTGGTTGTCAGAGTCCTCTGAGCCTTCTTCTTGCTGGGCTAAACAAACCTACATCTTCCAATCTCTTCCTACAGGGTGTCTTCATTCTCCCAGATGCCTCATCTCTCTTCCCTGCATTTGCTCCAGGTCCTTGGCTGACTCCCACCCCTCCAGTTTGGCAGGAAGGCTGAAGTTGCCCAGAATGGACCACATTTGGGACAGGCCCCCAGTTCGTGCTAATTTTCCCTGTCGCCTCGTTGAGACGGGTGGTGGAGGTAGGAAGGAGGGGATTTTCCTTTTAAGGATTGTTCTTTATGAACCATTTGAGGATTAGTAAAGGTCTCCAACATTACTGTGTGGTTTCCCATGTTCGAGCCACGAGGAAGATGATACCAGCTGTCTCCATTGCCCATAAGATTTGTGTTTTCTGGTATTTCTTAAAAGAGCCAGTGCTGAAGGAAATGTCAGAATGGCAGCTCTCATACGAAAATATGTGTATTTTTAGGTTTTTTACTTGCAAAGAAAATCTTGGAATTTCAAATCCCTGATTACTCAGACAGCTAGGAAAAAAAAAAAAAAAAAAGGCTGCCTTTATATTATTCTTTCTATTTTCTTTTCTTCAGATTGCATAATTTCTAAAAAAGTAATGATTTTGAGGGGCCTGACTCCAGATTGCTCACAGTCCCCGGGGTAACAAAGAAAGGATGGGTGGCAGCACACCAGAGCCAGGCTGGGTGGCACCTGGCCGATCTTCCAGCCCTGAAGAGATAGACACTGCAAAGCCCCACCACTGACCTTCCTCCCCCTCTGGAGTGCCTGGGCAGCTCCAAGTCCCCGGACAGATCCAGCCCACCGCTGCGGTGACTCATCCCAACAGGTGCCAATTGTTCTCTGTTGACTATAGAAGAAGACAATCAATTCAGGCTTTGTTTTCCAGCCTACAGCCATCTACATTGCAAGCAGATGACTCTTCCCACTGTGTTTTCATTGGCAAACAGCAATCATAAATCTCTTGTCCATTTTTTTTTCCTCCTTTCCATATCCACCAAATCCCATTTGTCTTTATTTGCTTCAGACAGAAGTACAACCTTGAGTCTGCTCCAAAGGGCAAAAAAATGGGATAAAGATGCTGCTGCCTCCTCCACCAGCTGCCGAGACGGCCCAGGCACTCGATCCAGTTTAAGTGCTTCGTTCTTTTCATAAACATGGGATTATGCTGTTTCCAGAGAAAACCACCAAAAGCTCCCATCGTCAGGAGGTAGAACAGATGAATTTCTTTCACACATGTTGAGGAGAAGGATGAAGAGGGAGAGGGAGGCCAGCTTTGAGAGAGCTGGGGCTTTCCTAATTTGGGAGGCTGTAATTCTCCACTCCTCCTGGGATGGCAGTCTTTGATGAGGTCTGGACACAAATTGATGGCAAACCACAAGTGAAAAAGGAGGAGAGGTTAGAAGAGAGAGGTGGAAAAGACCAAAGAGAAGTGGGGGGAAGCAAAGGGAAGGTAAAGCTTGGCCACATGCAGCTTAGAGGAACATTTCTGTTGTCATCAGCCCACTGGACCTGTGATTTGAAGGTGTCTCTACTGCCACAGCCCAGTACACATCCCAGATCATCCCTCAGACCAGACTCACTCTCCCTCCACACTCTCAGTCTTCAGGCCACTGCTAAAATGTTGCCTGAGCCTGTAAACCACAGCATGCTGGCCATGGGGAGCTGAAACATGGAGAACTTCAGTCTCTTCCCAATGGACTGGATGGAAATGGTTGAGATGAGGACAAGCCTCGTTCGTCCTACCCCAGGCACAGCGTGGACTCTTTGTACTGCAGATGTAGGCCAAAGCCTGGAAGGAAGTACATGGTCCTTGAGACTTGCTGAGCAGACACTGCTGAAGACAAGGAGAGGAGATGCCATGACCACCACAGCGAGACAGATGTGGCTGAGACCTCTCCGTGCCTTGCAACCTTGTGGGCATGATGGAACAAGAGCACAACGCACCTCTCCTTGCTGTGGTATTGATTCAGTTCAAAAAGTGGGGCTGTCATTCATTGATGTCCATGTTTTCTTTGCACAATTCTTCCACTACATGACACGTAGGCAGCACCCCCCAGGCCTGAGGAACCATTTGCTCTCATCTCCTGCCTCTGCTCCAGAAGGAGGATAGAGAAGTGATGAAGGTCGCGTTAAACCCTGCAGCACCGATCCTCTTGTGTAACTCCTTTTGCAATCATTTAACATCATATTTGCAACCTGATAGGGAAAGACCTTGCTCTGCACAGAAATGCTCAGCCCCACTCAGGGTTCTGTTCTGAGATTCTGCTTTGTCTTGTGGCTACAACTTCACATGAAGGTGCAAACATGCCAATCCGGGTCACAGTCATGTTTGTTTTCTTTCCTTGTTGTTGTGACTCAGTCATAGTGTCCTAGAGCCATAGCTGGAAGAAAAGGCATTTTTAGTCCTTGTTCTCCAGACTTGTTGATGGGACTCACTTGGCCACAAATAAACATCTCAGCTGGATCCCATCAGCTCCTAAAGACTGAACACAAAATGACTCCTGCAGAACTGTGAAGCAGGACAAGACCCTTTGATGTCTTGATCCTGAACCAGCTGAGCGCTGCAAATGCTGCAAGGAGGGAATATGGTCCCCACTCCTGATGCTGACCCCCTTTCCCCGGAGGCCAAGAGAACAGCCAGTCTGTGCCCAGTACCTCAGGTGAAAGACAAAGTTTGGGCAGTGCAACAGTCATTCAATCCTGGCTCAGCAAAGCAGCAGCAACAGCCACCCTTTACTGGGATTATTTTATCACCTCACAGGCTGGATGATCTTGCATATGGTCTGAAACTAATGCCAGACACCTAGCACACAGGTGCCCACAGAAAGAGGGACAAGGCCCTGCAGTCACAGTAGAATAGACTGGTTGTAAAATCATCCTGCATAGGGAGCAGCTCGCTGCCAGCCCCACAGACCTGGGAATCAAGGGGACAATGAAGAGACAGAGCACAGAGGAGAGCACAGAGCTTTGGTGGGTTTTCCTAGTGCTGGTCACAGTCACTGACCTCAGCCATACCTTGAATTCACCCTTAAACCCTGAGCAAGGGATTCAGCACTGAGAGGGATTACAACATGCTCTGAGTTGCAAAACTGCTGCACTTTTCTCTGCAGTGTCTGTCAATTTGAGCTCCTCTGCAGCCGAGGTTTGGATCCAGGCAGCAGCAGAGCTGTGAGACACTGTCTGCCTGGGATGGCAGGTTGATGCAGCCAGGATGGAGGAACAGAAACATTAAGTGCCAAATCTTGAGGGCACAGACACAGGCTGGTTGCTGGAGACCCTCCAGAGACGGTGCCAGGGTAGAGCTGGCAGCATGGTTGTATCTTTGTAAGGTGCCTCTGGGAGCAGAGAGAAGATATAGAACCCATAAAACCTAATACCTATGTGGAGGAAAATAGCCATGGTTGTGCCACTGACTTACTCCAGTCCCCATTCAGAGGACTGCCTGAGAAGAATTGATTATTTTAATTTTACGGAGACAGTGAGCATTTTTCTGCCGTGTGTACAGCTCCCGTCACCACAGTCCTGAATGAGCCCCTGGTAACACCAGCATCGTCAGCATTACTGTTTGTGTTGTTATCATAGCATAAATAACTGTAAAAATTAATTTTAAGCGCCCAGTAGTTATCACCTCCAGTAGCTCTGACCTGGAGCTTTCCAGCAGAAAACCTGTTTAAGGTGTATTTCTGCCTCCTCACCCTATCAGGGACTTGTACAGGACCCAAAGGCTTTGGTAGAAATGGTCTCTCACACCATAAGCTTTAGGGCAGAGTTAAGCCATCCACAGCATAGGAGACACCTGCTCTTGCCCCCGTGCCAATCCCACAGCTTTGCAGTGCTGGGCAAAACATGGACTTCACCAGCAGTGCTGGGGAGCCGCTGGCCATGCAGGCTGTTGGCCCAGGAGCTGCAGGAGGAGAAGCTGGGTGACCCACCACACAGTGCCAGGGGACCCCATTTGACACGCCTGGTAGTGGGTACAACTGTGCAATGTTCCTCCTGATGGATGAGGAGCCCTGACACTGCTCCGAGGCAGGGACAGAGCAGCCAAGTGCCAGGGAGCTGAGCAGCCTGGAGTCAGCCCAAAGGCCAAAGCAGAGACCAAGTTGCACTCAAAGGTAAAAGAAAGTTTCACAGCACCGAGCCTGCTCTGCTGCAAAGCGTGTTTAAAGCATTGGTTATTTGAGGAGGCTGGGATGGGAATGGGAAAAGCAGACAGGGGAAAAAAAAGCTCATTTTCCTTCTGGAAGCTGATGCACGGTGGAGACGAAGACACAGTAGTTTCACGCCCCATTGCTTGGGTGTCTCCATCCTCACTCGGTGCAGAGCCCAGAAGGCGCAGTGCACAGATCACCACAAATCATCCCCCAAGCGCATGGCGTTTGGCTTGTCTGGGATGAAGACAGACTGCAGCAACATGGACAAGGCTGGCAGCTGTCCCAACACTGATGGCACGGTGCTGTCCACGGAGAAGGCTCATTGCAAGCTCAGGTTATCAGCCCAGGAGCTCCAGAGCCAACGGAGCAGCCTTTATACTCATAACCCTCTCTATGCTTGCCCATTCCAAGACCAGCAAACACCATTCTGCGTCTGGGAGTGTTTTAAGGGGTTAGACCTCAAGTTAAGACTGAAATGAGTTGTGTCACTCGAGGCCAGGGCTATTTCCACCTTCCCATCTGAAGATTAATGGACTTTGAGGCCAGGAGGCCACAACGGTCTTCTCTACAGAACATCCCGTTGGGTCAGCTCTCCTGGCCTCCGTGCACCAGGCGTGTTCCCGTCCTGTCAGCAGGTAATGAGCAAAACCGACCACAGGCCCCGTCCTCAGGGGTTAAACCAACAAACACAACTGCAAGCGGCTTCACAAAACGTTTTTTATGGCAGCGCCTTGATCTGGCTCCCACCCCTCGTCCCCCTGGCCCTGCACCACCTCCCTCTTCTCAAACCACTTCATTGCAAGCCACCCTTCTGGGTAGAAACTTCTCTCTTCTGAGCAAATAAGACCAGGCAATGAATACAGAATTGTTATTATTGAAGAGAAAAATCAGTTCAGCTTTTTTGCTAGGTTTTTTTTCAAATGTGCGAGCAAGGCTGCTGGAGGTTAAGGGAGTTCAGCCCCTGAGCGGGGTGGCAGCTTTCCAGCTCCTCGTCTCGCTGCCCTCCGGCTCACAGGACTGAGCCCAGGCAGTGTGAAACACAACGGGGTGTTGTCAGGGCAGCCCCGAAGGAGCTCACACACTTCATAACTCCAGCCTTAAATTATACACAGCATCAAGTTGGTGGCCGAGGAAATAATAGAAAAAGAAACATCACAAAAGTGTTCAAGCAGCGGAACATTTTGCAATTAACTTTTGCGCGCACCCGTGCATGGGCAGGCACAGGCACACGGGCAAGACTTGTCCCCTCGTCTCCTGCCACCCGCTCCTCCTCAGCAAGGAACATCTCTCTCGTGCCTTCAGCATGGTGACACAGTTTGTCACCCTCTGGGACTTCCCACTGATGTGTGGGGTGTGAGAGGCTGCAGTGGGGCTGGGCAGGCTGGGTTTGGACAATGCCAGCCCAGAGTGCCTGCTCAAACCTCTGCGTCATCCTCAGATGAGGTCTAGGACATTCAGGTCTCCTCATCCCCTGCCTCCCTAGATCCCAGGCACCATCCTAAAACATGATGCAGTGGAGAGGATCTCCCGTGCCAAAGCAGGCAGCACCCATCTGCACCCTTCCAGAGCAATGGAAAGGTGTTCAGGGGGGATTCAGGCACAAATAAACCCCATCTCAGCAGCAAATCTCTCTCCATACCTGGAGCATCAACTTGACACAGCCTGTTGGTGCTGAACAGCTCTGAAAGTGTCAGGAGAATTAATCCTTGGGTCACTCTGGATGATGGCTGTGTTTGCCGGACGAGTCTGTCTCTCTGGGGAAGAAACAGACACAGACCCAAAGGGACTCGCTGCTCTCTGAAGCCCAGAAATGGGAAGAGGAACAGAGACAAGCAGGGGAAGGGTCTTCACTTGGGCTGAGAGCCGCCAGGGCTGAGTCCTGAGAAGGATCTGGATATTCACCTTCCAGCAGCTCAGGCCCATGCTCACGAGCACCTGCACAGGGACACGCATGCCCGGAGCAGCCGGACGGGGTGAACCCCTTCCCCGCTGCAGCAGGAGGGTGAAATCTGTGGGATCCTTCTGCCCTCTCCCATTCCGCAGCCATCCACCCCCTCCCCAGCCACCTGCCTTTCAGTGGGCGTATTTTGGATGTTCAGGTTTATAAATGAAGCGGCCATCAACCTCTTTGTGAGCGACTCACCAGGAAAATGCTGAAGGTTGTCTCCTCAAAGCTACGGACAGCAGGAGCTTCCCACGGCTCCTTCACCCACCCTGCTCCTCCCGCCTCGCGGGGTGCTCCAGATCACAGAGCAGCCTTGGGAGTTGCCACACGCGGTCTCCCAGCTCACGGGACAAGGCGTGTGATCCCCACGTAAAGCCTGCACGGTGTCAGGGATTGGGGGACGGCTCACAGAGCACCGGGGAGCACGCACGTCTCACGGCTGCGTCGTGTCACTATTCTGCAACACGGTGTCTCGGGTGCAACGTGTGAGAGGCAGAGGTACGAGCAGCTGTGTTACCTAGGAAGACTGCAACCCCCATCCCACCTCTGTCCTCCTTTCTCCACACTGTTCTCTCCTCCTGCTTCTGCTCCCTTGCTACAGCAGCAGAGAGAAACCGCCGTTTCCCCACCCTGTTCCTGCCAGCTGTATTTTTGCGTTCCCACACCAAAGAGGGACGGTGCCATAATTCCATCAACACAATAAAACACACCAGGAAGCAGAAGGTTTCAGAGCATTTCATTTGTAACCACAGTGCATTTTGCATTATTGTATATAAGGCATAGACAGGTGATACATACGTCTTACAGCCATTTCAAACCCCTGAATAACAGGGAGCCACAGGGAATATTTCATATAGGTCCTACCTCCTGGCTGGCTTTGGTGGAGACACATAACCGAGCTACAAGGGCCCACAGTCAGGTGCAGAGATGGACGTGGCTGCTCAAGCAGCAATGCAAATGGGATTGAGTCAGTGCTTTTGGACACTCAGACCTGCTTTTACCCACCACAGAGTCTTCCTGGCATGAAAATTGGCCCTGCAGCCTGGACAGGGAGTGTGGAGGATTGCACGCAGGGATGTAACCCTTCACTTCTCCTTACGCAGTTGGATGCCCTGGATCCTGCTCTCCCATCACTGCTGACCCACTCTGGTTTGTCACGGAAGAGCTGCTGGTAAGTGCTGGGGAATAAAAGATGGTTTCTCACTGGGAGAGGCTCTGGAGAGGTGACACACAGATGTGTTTTGGTAGGGTTGCTTGTCTCTGCTGAGATAGTGGTCATTGTGATAGGATGGATGATGAGCACCCAGATATAAGCAGTGTTTTGCATTCAAGCACGGGTCACTCATCTCTTTGGGGATCTTGGCACTGAGATTTTGTTTCTGAAATAGGTAAGGGTCCCAGGACAATAATGCCAAGGTGAGAAATTTCACAGTCTCTGCAAACCAAAGCAAGGAATTGAAATCATGGGCCTGATTTCCCACCATGGGTAGGAGAGCAAGGCATGCCAGCACTCAGCAAGACAAGCAGTCCCACCCCGGCAGAGCTGGGTCATGGTAGAAGAGGTGCAAGGACCAACCACACCACCATTCTCATAAAATATAAACCCCAAAACTCATTAAGATGCAAACACAAGCAACTTTCATCCTCAGCTCGTCAGATCCTGAGGGAGAAAGCATTGTGGAAAATTTGACCAAGACCTGGTAGTTTGATAGTGGCTAATAAAAGGGGGTGTGGATGTGAAATGAGGTTGGGAGGCTTCTAGGGAAAAACTGAACAAATGCAAAAATGAAGCATTTAACTGTGCCGGTAAAATGAAACACCCACCCTGGGGCGTGCAAGCCCAGAGCCGACTTCACCACTCAAGCTTTCGGGAGAGGGATGGTGGATCGGCCAAACCTCAGGGGCAAGGACAGGTTTTTATAGCTGCACGTTCTCCACGTCAAAGGCACCGTCTGCACACATGGCAGCGAGCTGCCCCGTGCAATCCGGGTGCTGTTACAGTACTGAATAACGAGGGATTTAATGCTCAACGCATCACATTCCGATCCAGCAAAGCAATTAGGCGTGTGCTTTTATTCCCTGCCTTCTGCTAAGCGCAGGCTTAAGTGCCTTGCTGGAGCAGGGCAGGAGCTTACACGCGCGGTTTGTCTTGAGGAACTCCTCTCCCTCAGGATCACTTTTCACTGCTACTTGCTCTCACATGTCACGCTGAGTAGCAACAGCTCCAGGGGACAAATGAAACCAAGGATGACACGTCTCATCCTGCTGAAGGGCAGTGGGGGAAGATGCGTTTGTCATCAAAGGGACCGTGGCAGAAGCCACGCGGTGCGGAGCAGCGGGACGGCTCTCTCGCAAAGGGACATTTGTTTTCATGCCTGATGCTCCTGTTCTGGGAGGTGGTTCCTTGCAGGGTGAGTGGAGGCAGGATGAAAATTTGAGGCTAGTGCTGTTTTGATTAGCATCCTTGCATGGCATGAGCCAGCACTACAAAACCCTAGAAATCCCCTTGGTCCACATCGCTCTGTCTGACTGCAGCAGAGAGACAGACGGACAGGAGGAGAGAATAGAAAACAGCAGAAATGTCCCAAGAATGTCATCCCAGCCCTGTCACAGCTGCTCTGTGGGAGGCTGAGCAAGACCTGCAGGATATGTCTCATAGTCATTTGTTTGCAAAGCAGAAAACAAACAAGCCTGCCTCCAAAGGTGCAGGTTATCTGCCTCATTAGCGCCCAGCAGCAGCGAGCTGTGCGGCTTACACAGTCTGGTTTGTGCTGTTTTGCCTAAGGATGTTTTGGAGCACAGGAGGAAAAAAAAAAAGGCTAATACATTCACAGAACTGTGGCTGCAGGGGTTGCACAGAGCAGGTGAGGAGAAAAGCAAAGTCCACATGCACTGCTGTGCTCCTGGGATTGCTCTCAGGGTAGGGCTCAGCCCGACTCTGCTTTCTGCCGCTACAGCAGTGGTTTAGAAGGGAGGCATGTGGGACTGTAGAGGTGAAAAAGCAGCTCGGAGGGAAAACAAAGTCCAAAAAGCATGAGCCAGACTGTGCAGCCCTTCATGAGCGCAAGATTCAATGGGAGTTTTGATTTAGCAATTACCACCAACTCCTGCCCAGGTTTTGCACCTCAGCCTTTTCCCCGGGTCCTGTATCTTGTGGGTTTCACTCTCTTTGGAAACGTGTCAGCCCAGGGTTTCAGGCTGTGCAGCACATCTCACCTTCAGCAGACTTTATACATGTAGAAACCAGGTAATACACATTGCACAGCAAAGGAAAACTGAGGCTTGTTCAGAGTGCAAAGAAAATTGTGCTCAGAACCTGAGAGATTTTGGCTTGCACGTGTTGCCTACGCCAGCAGCCTGCAACTCCTCTGCTAAGGTCTGCAATATCTTTGTGCACTCACAGATATATATGAAAAGGTCCTTTTCTCCCCCACCCTCTTCAGTTGTGCACTGGGATTTGAGCTTTACAAATCAGAGCAGCATAACAAAAAAAAAAAAAAAAAAAAAANTACGTGCTGCTTCCAAGGCGAGTGCTGGAGGTGGGATTCTGCATACTGCATCAGGGTAAGTTGTATCTTCATCTTGGCAGCAGCCTAAGCCTGAGTGAGGCTGTTCCTTCTCCATCTCCATCTGCTGATGTGATCCAGTGCAGAGCCACAACTTCTTTCCAAAAGCCCCAGGCAGGCATCAGACCTTTCAGGTGTTTTCCAGCACAGCTTCAGTTGAAAGGTTTCACCAGTTTCATAGCAGCATAGTTCTAGAAGGATGGAAAAACAAGGGGAGAAAAAAAAGAGCTGATTTGAAGCAGGTACAGCAGGGCGGCATGTGGAGGTTAAAAGATTTTTGGGGGCATAGCACGGAACTGCAGATGGGTCTGGAATCAGGGCAGGGCAAGCTCCCAGCCCCCACCTGCAGAGATGAGCAAGCAAAAAGTGCGTTCCCACTAGCAAGGATGGTAGAAAGCCCAAGACACATGAGAAAACTGGTCTTGCCTTCTTCTAGTAGAAGCTACCGGTCACAAGCACCAAGCAGCAAGCACCAGGAGTCGCTCCTGGACTTTGATTGCTCCTTCCACCAGTTTTTAAAATAAATTTTCACCTCTTCATACCCTTGTAAGAAATTTGGCACCATCTCAGTGCCCACACGCTTTTCTTGAAGGGGAGGAGACACGTCCAGCTCTTTGCCAAGTTGCTGCAGCCTCCTGGTGCCCCTTCCCCTCCACCCTCGCTTTATGCTGCTCCCCCACAGACCCTGAGGCTGGATTCTCTACCCAAGCCCTGACCTCGCATCCTTATGGCTCCTTCTCCCCATGATCCCCCCCAGAACTCATCCTCTCTGTCTGTTGGGTTGGACCCTTTGGAAAGGGGCCCTGGCCCTGGTCTCTGAGCATCCACCAAGCCACGCCATGAAGTTTTCTGGTGATCGCTGCTTTCCATGGGCCAAAACCTGCCCCCAAGGTCCCACCAGCTGGTCTGAATAGCAAGAGGACGGTTCTCGAGCCTTGCCCCACCCTGATTTAGTCCCTTAGTACAAACCTAGACTGCAGGTCCATGGACTATCTCCAAAGACTCTGCCAAAGGAAATCAAGAAAGGCAAACCTATTGCTGATTTTTGTTTCTCTGACTTGACTTAACACCTCAGCCATCTGTTTCAGCGTCATCGTTTGGGGTGGGTTTTGTTCCTAAGAGCAGACACCCCAGGCGAGACCTCCCCGTGCCTGTTTTCTGGGGTCTCTACTGTCCCTGTTATTGCATAGTGAAGAAAATCTGCCGTAGGAAATGAGGTGTCACAGTATTTTAGCCTATTTTACGTGCAGTTCCCTCCTTGAAAGAACATGACAGCGCTGTGAAAAAGAATAAGCTGTGTAAACGCTGCTTATCAAGACCACAATGAAATTACAGACGAAGATGCATGCTTAGGTCGTTTGGAAAGAGCTATATTTAAAGTAGCTCTGATTCAAACCCCTGCAACCACATACTAGCCAGTTTGGAAGTCCCTCCCAAGCATATTGAATTTAATTGGTACAGGATGTTCTATCACTCTGTCACTTTAAAAAAAAAAACTTTGGAAACAAAGCATAGTGCTAGTTACCAGCGAGATCTTTGGGGGGACAGGGAAAAAAGAAAGAAAAAAAAAAAAAAAACAACAACAAAAACACAACAAAAGTAAAGTCTGACCAAAGGCATCTTGATAAATTACAACGTGTAGCAAATTATAAGGCAGTTTGCCAACTGAGGATTTCTAATAATGCCATAAATCAAGCAAGCAAAGTTAGGGCAGTTTACCAGAAGTCATTAGAAAAGCCTCCAGTGACATATAACCTTCGAATTCATTATCCATCCATTTGTCTTTCAGAGTCTATCCTCCAAAATAGTCCTATTTTTTATGATTTGACTGGTTGCATTCTGGAGGGTAGCGAGTTTTCTGTCCAGCTATGAATTTGTATTAACAAAGTGTTGAAAGCCAAGCAGGATTATCAATCAGCGCAGCAAGCGAGCTGTAATTGGAATTAATGGCAACGGCAGCAACACTGGGCTTGCAGAACACAAACAGAGCTTTAAAAGGTAGTAAACATTTTCATGGTGCTGCAAAGCAGAGCTGACTCCAGCTGGAAGTAGCGTTACATTTTGCTATGGTGGTAGCCACTAAAATCTTTACAATAATCACTGCTTCAGGGAGAGAACGTCACCGCCGTATTCCCTACGGGTTACGGGGGCAGAAACCCGGGTTGGGGTTTTATAACCTTTTCTTCTGACCTTGTGTCTAACCCAAGCCTTTCACTCAACCGTTCTCGTGGCAGAAGGCAGAGCTTTTCTCAGCTGTGGCAATGTCGGACGAAAAGTCCATCAAAATCCCTGGACCTTTCCACAAAGGCCCCCAGCGTGCCCTTAAATGAGCGCTGCTGGACAGGAGCACAGGGTGGAACTAGAGCATATCTTGTAGAAAGACATTCAATCCCGATACGTGGACGCCTCGAGCAGCGATGAATTTACCACAACCTTTGGCAAATTGTTCCAATGGTTAATTGCCCTTCGTCTCAAAAATTAGCATCCTATTTCCACTGGAATAGTTCCTCTAACTTCAACATCCAGCTACTGGATCTCATTAGCCTTTC
Source organism: Otus sunia (assembly GCA_010365825.1). Lineage (NCBI taxonomy): Eukaryota > Metazoa > Chordata > Aves > Strigiformes > Strigidae > Otus > Otus sunia. The sequence continues at coordinate 78,846,561 of MU001484.1, forward strand.
GTCTGTTGTTAAAGGAGTCTTCTGATGTCAAGTTAAATCTAAGGACCATCTAAGGAAATCATATAGGAAATATCCAGGGAATGTTGTTCCCAGAGTCCTAGCTTGTGCAGACCATAATGACAACCACTCTGCAAAGAAAGCTAAGGCAAACCAGCGAGTAATCTAACACTAAGACTGGGTGGAAGAGCCCAAGTAAAAAAAATGAGGAACCTCAGAATATCAGATTTTCAACATTTTTTCCCATTTTTGTAAAACTAAACAACTTTTTTTATGGAAATTTGCAATACTATGCAGTTTTCCACCCAAACCCAAAAGGCTTTTCGGTTGGAAATGGCCTCTCACCCACTAAAATGAGTTGCTCTGTAAATAGTTGCACTAATGACGACGGATTTCTTATGGACTTGTGCCTAAATTTTCCATACTACTGTACTCCCAGCTCCCCACAGATCCTGATGAACCTCCTCTTCATCCCAAACCACTTCCAGACCCTTCCTCCCTTCTGCAGGTCCCCCCTGCTCCTTCCAGAGTCCCCTGAGCCCACCAGGGCAGCCCCAGCATGTTCCCTGGCTGGAAAACAACGGCTGGTTGCACAAAGCTCTCCTGGGAAAGAGACTTTGAAGAGGACCTGAGAGGAGGAATGGGAAGATTTTTATCCCAGCCCGTGACCCATCACACATACTCTGTGTCCTGAGGACGGAGGAGGAACAAGGGCACCACATCTTCAAAGGTTTCTGATTCCGTGAAGCAGCTCTAAAGGCTGTTTTGCAGAGTATTCTGCAATACGGCCTTTAGAAAATACTTCCCTGGGGTGGAAAGCATCTCCTCATGGGTATTCTGAACAAGAACAAGACATCAGCTTCTTCGTTCACTGAAAAGCCTGAGCTTTTGGGAAGTGATGTTTCTGGGCACGACTGTTGGGAACCACAGAGAGCCCTTCGCCGTTTCGGGTGGAAGCACACGGCTTTCGCACGGGACATTTGCTCTTACTCTCCAGCTACTCTGACCACAAAGCTGGGACTGTGGTTGGAAGCTTTCAGCACTGTATGGGTAATAGGAATAAATTTTTTTTAAATCCCGTTTTTACACCAAGAGCCAATGAAAATGCCCTGGTTTTGCTTTCAGGGGAGGTTCCTGCCTGTCTGGGGTGGAGGGTGACCTGCTCAGGTTAGCTGAGCTCACGGGACTGTTACATTTCCCAGGGTGTTTTGTGGGCAGATGTTTCTTGGGTAAAAGATATATTGTCCTTCGGTGACCTCAGGCAGAGTCCAAACAGGACAAAATTTGAACCCAGAGTTCAGACTTCTCTGGCAGCATCTGGTGTGTGGTACACAACGCTCCCAGGTGGAGAGGCTGTGTGCAGGCAGGGCATTCAGACTGCAGGTAGGAACATTAAATCTGCAGGCAGGGCTTTCAATCTGCAGGCAGGGAATTCAGACTGCAGGCAAGGCATTCAATCTGCAGGCAGGAACATTCAATCTGCAGGCAGGTGCATTCAATCTGCAGGCAGGGCATTCAATCTGGAAGCAGGAACATTAAATCTGCAGGCAGGGCATTCAATCTGAACCCAGAGTTCAGACTTCTCTGGCAGCATCTGGTGTGTGGTACACAACACTTCCAGGTGGAGAGGCTGTGTGCAGGCAGGGCATTCAGACTGCAGGCAGGGCATTCAGACTGCAGGCAGGGCATTCAGACTGCAGGCAGGAACATTAAATTTGCAGGCAGGGCATGAAATCTGCAGGCAGGGCATTCAGACTGCAGGCAGGGAATTCAGACTGCAGGCAAGGCATTCAATCTGCAGGCAGGAACATTCAATCTGCAGGCAGGAACATTCAATCTGCAGGCAGGTGCATTCAATCTGCGGGCAGGGCATTCAGGCTGCAGGCAGGTCCCAGGACTCCTGTGGAACCAAGGTCTAGCCGCTGAAAAGCAGTGACTGGGAGGGACCCTGGAGGTCCCAGTGGAGGGTCCCAACAAGCAGAAAGCTGTGGAAAAGCTCTTCATACCAGGCAAAAAGGGCAGCAGGAGCAGGAAAACTGTAACTTCCCCTCTGCAGCACCCCTCAGCATCCGTGTGTCCCTGCTCCTTACCCCCTGCCTGCTCAGACGGATGGTCCACGTGCCCCAGCAGGATTCCCTCGAGGGTTCCCTGCCATCACCCACCCCTTTGCCAGGGTTGAGGGGGGCAGGACACACACCAAACCCTCTGCCCACAGCATGAGACCTCGAAACTGCACATGTAGTGGCAAGATTACATTTACAGTGCTAAACACAGCAAGGCCCTGATTTTAAACGGGACCTGATGGTGCTCCTGGCACACAAATCAGAACAGAAGTGAGGAGGGATTGTTTTTCCATGCATTTAATCAGGGAGGTAATGGTGAGCCCCGCCAAAGGTCAGGATGCCAGGGGCATCCTTCACAGCAAACCATCACCAGCGCAATTGCCAAATTTAGTGCCTGATGAAACGGGAAAGGAACTAAATCTCCAAGTAGATACAGAACCAGCGACCTCAAAAATCTAGGAGAAGCTGGCCAAATGCACAAAAACAGACAAATTCCATGAAACATGGCCTTACTTTTTCGAAATATGACTAAAAATTGACCCGACCAAAATGAAATTAAATACAACAACATTTAGCTAGGAAACAGGGAAAAATCCCAAGTAATAATGAGTGTAAATCAATATTTATAGTTTGCGAATTTTTTTTCCTCTCAACATTGTTTTTATATGATACCACTGGAATGAATGCAAAGCCACTTGCATCTTCAGGGAAACACTGAGTTCTTCTTGGTCAAAAAGGCTGGGTTTCTGGTACTTGACATAAAGGGGGGTCTCCAGGAATGGCTCCACGTACAGGGCAGGGAGGAGGCAATGCAGCACAAATCTGCATTTGTACAATTATTTCCTCCTTCATACTGCTTAGCACCTCCAGAACTGTTTCTCCAGCAGGCCAAGTATCTCAGCCCTTCTCATGGATACGAAGATAGAGAGATGGGGAGAGCCATGAACTAACCCCATCCCCTTTTTTCTCGACAGGAACAACCGAGCATACACGACTTCAAATCATCTGAAAGTGATTACGACGGCGAGGAGAAATTCCACACCTCGCTTTTCGGTTGCACATTGCAAGCACACAAAGCCATCTGCAAAAGGCAGCCACGTTCTCTCACATGAAGTTATAAATTACCCCAATGAATTCTTTTATAAAAAAAAAAAAAAAAATTCATATAGAAGGAGCAGAATTTCTTAAGTGCTGGAAAGAGAGAGGCGGGTCATTTTTCTTATCAGTTTGAGAGGGGGGGAAATGGCATCCAAGAGCAGGCATGAATTATTCTACTACTGTAGAAACCGAGGAGGATACAAAAATCCATCCTAAGCCAAACTGGAAGGCCAGGGGTCCATTATTTATTTATTTTGTTTTGCCAGTGGAACTGACAGTAAGGCAAGAAAAAGCCACTTTCTTGATTAATGAGGTGAAAATCCTCCTCCTCGTTTCAGACATTACATTGGGACAACATGCTCCAAGCCTTGACAACAAGAGATGGGGCTGCCTGAACATCTAGAAACTCCCTGCACCTTTAAATAATTACAGACCGATGCATTTTTTGCCACTGCTCAGCCCTGTAAAATGGGCTGCATGTCTAATTAGGCTGCATGTTTGTTGGGGATTTTCCCACCAAGCCCACAACACCTCCAGCATCAGCTGCTTGAACCTCTTTGGAAATGACCAATTAGCCTCAGCATCATTAGACACGAATTGAAACACAGGCACAAAGAGTTGAGCACCTTGCAGCGAGTCTGTAGCAGAGACCAGAAACACAGACTCTCTTTTTGCCCCATCATGGGCCACGGGTTGTTCCTCAGGGACCAGCATGGGACTTTGCAGCCACGTGCACTGGGACCATCTCTGTCACCACAGAGACCTGGGGAACACCTAAGACCTCGGTCAGCCCCCCTGTCCTCTCCCACACCCATCTTACCGGGAAGGCGTAGATGAAGATCCCCAGGAAGAGCAGCAAAATGAAGAGCACAATGGCCAGGACAACCACCCACTTGTACCGCCGCCACAGGATGTACTTCAGGGTCTTGTATGGGGAGGTGAACCATAGGAAGGAGGTTTCCGGGCGCCTGGAGCCAAATAAAGTTGAGGTCACTTCTGAGTTTCACCGTAGTTTTGCCCTCCTGGATCCCCAACGCCATGAGCACGCCCTGCTGTAACGAGCTGGCTGCTCACCCTGCAAACCCACAGCCCTCTGGGTAAACTATGTCAAATGCCCCCCTTGGTGGTCCAAACAACCCTGGGTTGTCTCAGCTCGTACACTCTGAGCACCATCAGTTCAGAAATGGAGCCTGCACAGGACCAAGCCCATTGCAGAGAGCAGACCTCAAACTGGGACCCCAGACTTTCAATTTGCTCCTTGAGAACTCTGTGCCCTGGTGGTTACTTTGCCATTCAGGATGCTCTTACTTGGGGTCCTCCAGCCTGGGGTTCATGTTTGGCTCATCCCGACCCATGCCAGCTGGCCGCTCTTCATGCTCTTGTTCTTGCACAATTTCCAAAGTCATTTCCAGTTTGCCCTGTGTGAGTTAAACAAAAACAAACTTATAAACAGGGGGGGGGAAGAAAAAAAAAAAAAAAAGAGAGAGGTGAGAAACGAATGTATGATGCAAAATACTGACTGGGGAAAGAAAAGCTACTTTGAGTGTAACCCAACCACTACCAACAAGGACCATGAGGAACCCAGTAAGAGCAGATTTCATACAAATCCATCACCTGCTCACTACAATGTTCTCAGCAGATACTCCAGGACATCTCAAATGTCACTGACACCCAAGTTTAGGCAACCAACTCAGGGGTCTTTTGTTGAATGACTTCATTCCCTTCCTGGCCTCCCTTACCTATGTTGAACAGTCGCCAAGGACTTGAACAGGAGCCCAGACACTTACATTTAAATACATCAGTCTGACAGCTGGAACCTTTCCCTGGTACTTGTCGCAACACAACGTCATTAAGAATAGATGTGATACAGAGTCAAATTAGGTGGCATGTTTCAAAAACCACAGCAAAAATCCCACGGAACAAATAGTTTCTTCTGAGGCTTTTGCATGGTGCTGGACAAATCCTGGAAAACATCCAGCTGACAAAAGCTGGTCCAGTTTGTAAAATTTGCAGCCCAAGACTGCAACGCTTGCCCTGACCTTGACTTCCTGCATGAACTTGGCCCAACCACATCCCTCCTCAACGCTTTGAGAGTCCCCCAAGAGAACACGTGAAGAGGCCACCTTACCGCCAGGATCTTCTTTTGATCCTGCTCAGCAACACAGGGCCACCATCCCTTGACAGTTTTCTGCTCAAAGAGTGACACAAAGCGCCTTGAAGACAAGGTCTCATCTACCAGCTCTAAGGAGCACTTCTCAGCGGTCTTAGCAGGTTTGGGCATCCTGTTGAGATCCATCTGAATGGAGCCTGCAAGGAGGAACATTACTGGGAAGACATCTCGGTGTAACACGTCCTTAAAATGTGGACTCTTTCCCTGAAGAAATATTCCCTGTGGCACCCTCCTGACCCCAGGGAGCTTGGGCAAACGCCCACAGAGCAAGGGGGAGAGCGAGCTCAAGTGTGGCCCTATTTATTGTTTTAGCCAGTGGGTCTTCCTAGGAATTGAGTGCTTGGCATCACCGTCGTGCTTAGGAAGACGTGAGCCATGATGTCTTTCTAGAAGGTGCTTCAAAATATCTGCTGACTCACACAGCTATAACGTTGGATGATTTGCACTGAAGTCAACCAGGGAGGCTGAGATTTTTAGTGAAGACTAACAGATTTGGGTGAAACACAAATTGCAGACACCCAGAGCACAGTCAGTATGAGAGCATTGGGCAGAAGGCTTGCAGATCTCCAAACAGGCTATTTGATTGCCCCACCCAGGTGAGGAATTGCAGCAGGCTAAAATTGAAGGACACACCACAAAATTGATAGCTTCCTTCTCAGACAGAGTGATCTGGTAATTAGCACATTTATCTAGCCTTTAGGAAATCTGAGCTCCGTTAGTCCAAGTGCCAGCTTTTAATTTACATTGCTACACCAAACTACCTTAGGGTTCAGAATGGCCAAGAACACACACAGGGTCTGGTCCTGTGGCTCAGCTGAGTGACAGCAGCTTTTTACACTGCTGTGGACATCTCACACTTGGTATCTTCTTGTATTTGTAACTTTTCTGTGCCGCAGATTCTTGTAAACAGTGACAATAGCAGCCCAGATCAGGTTTGTTGTAAAACACTTTTGAAGTCCATTGATGAAAAGTGCTTTACAAAAGCCAAAGGCTGCTTTTATTTGCTGGGCTTTACAAAGAATTAATGCTGGCAGTCAAGAGCTCCTGATGTGCAGAGCCAGAACTTGAAAACACACCTTAGAGAGGTTTTTTTCAGCACTCAGCCTATGTAATTAATCAAAGACAGGATTTCAAAGGATCTTGATCACATATTTCTTCAGTGAAGCTTTTGATGTTTGAATTTTTTTTTAGTGGCAAAAAGAAAGGTAGAACAAGATCCAACCAAAGAACTTGTAATGCTGGAGCCTCCAGCTTCTGCACAGATAGTCTGATGCACGGCTCTGCTATCCTCCCTATTAGAGGTTTTTCTTTTATTTTTCCCTTGACCTAAACCTAGATTTCTGAGGATGATTAACACAGCTATCACTGAAAAAGGGAAGTGTTGGGCTGAGTTGTGTTCATGTCTAAACATCCCAGGTAAGGCAAGGCAGCTCAAATACACCTTTAGCCCTGATGAGCACATCTCAGCACAGACTACGATGAGTCATGGAGAACTGGCGCCTCCTGGAAGGTGGTGGCTCTGTTGGATCTGATGATGCTCTCAATATTATGTCAGCCCAGGAACAGGCTGCTGCAGGCTGAGACTGGAAATCTGCCTAATACAAACCACTTATCATCAGTCCTGAACTTATGCTGACACCGAATCCTGTTCAGTGACTTAAACTGGTCTCATTACACTTTCTCCATATCCTGAAAGGATTCAATAAATTTTCCTTCCTGTCTGCATCAGCAGGGATGGAGCCAAAAACCTCTCCCAACTTACCCAAATAGTCATCAAAAGAGAACTTGTCATTGTCCCAGATCTGGAAGATAAGCTGCGGTGGAATCTTGTTTTCTGTCTTGTCCAAGCTCCAGAAGTGCTCCTAAAATCACACCAGAAAAGAAACCAAGGAAAAATAAAAGGCTCATTAGTAGAAGCGGGCAGATCCTGGCTCCTCTCATGTCCCAGTAGTGGAAGAGTTGTAACGCCATGCTCCTGCTGTGTCCTGCTCCAGTTCTGCAGGCCCAGAGCCACAGGACAGCACCTGCTCTGGCCAGTTCTTGAACAAGGATGCTCAGTGGAAAACCCAAGATGCTTCTGGAATGTGAGTTGGTATCAATTTGTGCCTTAATTTACTGACAATATTTTAGCAAACAGGCACCACAAGCTTGCAAATAGGATCTTTTAGAGTGACAGCATCATATTCACATGATTTAGATGGGGACTCTCCAAGGTGAAGAGAGCAATAAGTGTTGGGTGCCGATGCTGTCAAACTTCACCTTCCTCTTAATTAATGGAAAAATGGAGGAATAGCACTTATAGTAGGCAATTCAACTACATCCCTTCCCCTTCTGCCCATCTCTCACCCCAGCTCGGCCAGCAGCCAGAGCCCTGCATATGTCAGGATCCATCACTGCTCTGATCTGCTGCCAGGTCTATCGGAAGCCGTTTGTGTGCAGTTGGTCAACTCAAGGCCAGCAAACACCTCTACCACCTGTAGGCAGCCTGTGGCTGCTGAGTTTACTTACTAAACATGAATATGTAAAGAAAGAGGCTGATACTTTCATAGCAGCTCACTGTGTGGTGGGTTCCTCAGTTCTCAGATGACTGTTCATCTTTTCTGCACATCTCCCAGGTTTTCATTCTCGGGACAGGTGAATGTTAGAGTTGGACATGGTACCCCAGTCAATCTGCTGCTAATACTACACTGGGCTGCTGCCAAGCTGCATACATATTTGCCATATTTATTACTACGTCTAAGTTTAAGAAAGGAGAGATTCAGAGCACCAGTGAGTCCTGATGTCCAGAGCCTGGCTCCCGGTACAACCAATCAAGTGGTGGCACTGTGGCACCTGATTTCAATCCTTACAATGAGAGATCTCTCACTGCCTACATGCCCGTCCCATCTCTATTAAATGGGCAATTTTTTTGTCCATTCCCTGCCACTGGAGCTGCTGTGACAACCTGTGGAAAGGTTTTGCAGCAGTCTCAGAAGCCTATTTGCAAAGCACCAGGAATGAAAAATCACACGGTGAGCATTCCCTGTGATTATCATCATTTACCAAGCCCTTGTGCAGCCCTTGATCATCCATCAGTCCTGCAACCCAGCCACAGCAGTAAGGAAAAGCCACTGCCTGGGAGACAGCATCCATGTGGGATGAGCACGGGATCAGCAACAGGAAGAGGCAGCAACTTCTGCTTTCTGGAGAGGAGATGGTTTCCAAAACACTCACCCCTGAGAAGTTTGCAACTGCAGTGGTCTGGTTACTACAGTGAACAGGTCAACAGCAAGGCAGATGGTCTGTCTTCTGGATAGTCAGACCAACACTCCCCAAAAAGCCAGTCAGGGGGAACATTTAAATGAGACTTCTCCAACCAGGAGGGTTTGAATCCCATTGCTGTGACAATGAACTTGCGGTCACATCATTACAATATATGGTGGATATGTGCCCATGCCACAAAATTTGCTATTTATGTGGTTGCAACCAGTAATATTTCCCTACAGGGATCTAATACCACTTTTGGGATGCCACAAGATGCCTGAGAGTTAGGACTGAGAAGTGTTAGAACAGAAGGAGTGAGACAGAGAAGCACAAAAAGCCGAGGTCTTGTTATTTCTGGCTCCAGCCAGGGCTTGCAAAGAGGAGGCAGAGTCACGACCGGTGTCTACTGACAGCACAGGCTCAGAGGTGTGTCCTGTGGGCAATGCCTCCTGCCACACTCTTGCAACATGGCAGTATCATAAACGGAACAGATTTAATTAAAACCAGGAAACTTCAGCATTATTCATGACACATATGTAGCACCATAAATTCACTGCGGTGGCTACAAGACTCTGATTCATTATATCGTGCAATATTAAAAAAAGGGGGGAAAAAAAGAATGTGTCACACTCCATAAGAACATAAATATTCAAGCAGGGAGACTGTGGGCACTTAAATCCCATCGAAACTGGTTTCACTTTAAGAGATCACCCTGGACGGTTATATTTCAATTTAGCTCCATTCCCCGCCTTGCTTTGGAAAAACACGCCAGCATTTTTGCAATGGAGCATTTTATTTATGCATTTTAAATATTTTATAATCTAGAAAAATAAAATAAAGTCAATGGAAACTTCCATCTCTCCCCCTCCGCTCATTGCAATGTATTAAAATGTATGTTTATTCAAGGTGGAGGGGGGTTGTTTTCCCAGCTAATAAGTCATTTTAAATTAAAACTGCTAAAAAGGGAAAGAGCTTATGGTGATTCTTCCCTTTCCCATATATTGGCCAGGTCCTGCACTGCAGAAGGGTTGTTAGTCATCCAGAGGAGAAAGCCCCCAGGAACCACATACCCATGGCTAAAGAAGGCAGCCAGATGACTTCACCATGGGTTGGAAAGGTGCATCTGGGACCTGTGAGATGGAGGAAGAGCCACAGCGAGACACCAAGGGCTCCTTCTTATTGCCCCTTTCCAAGGCAATTCAGGCACCCCCATCTATGCTCAGCTTGGGAGAGGATGAAACTTGTCCTACGGGTGCCTCTTCCTCTCCGGTCCCTGGCTCAGAGGCTGATTTCTGCATTCATCAGAGGTGTCCACGCTCCCAGAGCATCGCTACGCTGCCGTGTGAGTTGAAGCACCTCTCCAAGCACATGTTGGACCTTCTGTTTACACCGCCCCATCCACCTGAAGTTGAACACGAGCAAAATTTGTCACTTGAGCCACCCCTCTGAAAGGGAGGTGAGGTGGTGGCAGCTCTGCTCTCTGGCAAAGGTCCTGCCTGCTGGAAGACCCAACCCCATGAGTGTCCTGATGGAGAAAGAGGATGAACCAGGAAAAGGAGCAGGCTGTTTTGAGGCCCAAATTACTGCCCCAGTCTCTGAGCTGCTGCAGTAATCCCTCCCCTGCCCTTGGTGGGCTCCTTTCCTCTTCTCCCAGGACAGGAGGAGAGCACCCTGAACCCAGGTCAGAGCCAGCAGGTGCTGCAGTGCCTTATGGCCATCTCCCACGCAATAAAACACAACTGGAGAAGTGTCCCCTGGGTCTGACTGTGCAATTGCTGGCAAACACACAGGACTTTGGGTTTCCACCTTCCCACTGCGATGCCCAAGGACTTACCCGCACTCAAAGCCCACAAAACACACACCCTGGTCAAGTGGGTGTTCACTGCATCCCCCCACCTCCCCAGCACCACTTCTACCCCTGAGAGCAACACCCTGGCTTGCCGGGGACTCCCTGCCTGATGAAAGATGACTCAGGCAGGATTTGACCCTTTCCTGGTGGCAATGCAGAGCTTGTACAACGCTAGCACGATCTGTACAGCTTTGGCCTTTCTTGTGGAAAAACAGTGTAAATGTGGTTTGGCTGGTGGCGAAGCTTTCCTCCTCGGAGCCCCGTGAAGCTGGGGACACGGCAGAGCAGAGCTGGAAGGGCAAGCTGGGGAAGGAGGAATTTGATGCTGAGCTAAGTTTATGGGTCCATTTCAAGGCAGTGTGAAATTTGCCTCCATGATTAAATCTAGCTACGAAAGTTCACTATAAAAACAACCCACGGCAAGAAATTTATTTCCTAGCCTTTTGCAAGACATGGAAAGGAAGGGGGCTTGAATTATTGTTTGGGGGTTTGTTTTGCAGTGTAGGGGAGAGAGGGGAGGCTGGTGAATATTTTACGGTCGTGAATAATGCAGCAGGGGAGGCAGGAAAGAAAAATAAGCTCATATCACTAGAAAAGTGTTGACAGGGCCGCATTTCTTCTGGGTTGCTTATGTGCTACAGAATACAAAATAAGGAGCAACCCCGCTTTTTCGAGGAGGCAGTGAAGCCCCAGTGTGTTGGTGTCCCAGCAAGCCTGGCCCGTTGCAGCATGAGCATGTGGGGGAGCACCAGGTCCCTCATCCTGCAGCAACTGGGGAGCCCCAGACATGCAGGAGACCCCCTTGGATGTCAGCCCAGAGGAGCCTCTTCTCCTGCAGTCTGTCCTGCAGGACCATCCTTTAAGGTGTTGAGAAACTGATTCTCTGAACCTGAAATATCCCGTTGGGGATATTCCACATCTTCGTGGCAAGCAGGTGGCTGAGAGCACTTGTTATTGCACCTTTACTGGACTAACTCTCCTCTTTGATCTCCCTGCTCTTGCCAGCTCTGACCGTGGCATTGCAGTTCCCACGGCACTTGGTTTTTTGCATCTTCCCCTGATCAGGGTGGCAGCTGAGCAAAATCCTGAGTGTAGAGCATCTGCTGCGCATCGGGCACAGCCTTGCCAATACCCAGAGAAGGACTCCAGGCATCACCATGCCATAAGTGTGACATAAGTCATAATATTTGCCTTGGGGCATATACTCATTTCAGTCCCTGGAATCACTCCCTGCAATGCTTTTTTTCCAGCCTCCCATGCTTTCCTTCTGGCAGAGTTTATCAGGTTTTTGCAGGGACATGGGGCCATCCCACTGCCATTTAGGGTGCTCCAGTTCAGGCCAGTTTGTGAACAGCACTGAACCTTCAGTTCTCGACACAGCCATGCTTTGCTCATCCCTCTCCACGCATCCAGTGGAAAGCAAAATTCACAACAGTAACTCCTGTCTGAATATCAGAGAGGCTGCCCGTGCATCCCAGGCCATGACGGCTGCCCCTGCCCTACTACAGAAGACTGTTGTGTCATTGGATCTGCTTGTTGCAGTCCCATTAAAATACGTGATATATGACTGCCTTGTCGAACCTTCCTCTGAAAAAAAAAAAATAAAATGTACTTGGAGCCCATTCAAAACGTTGCGTTTCAGCTAAATGTGGAAGGAAAAGGAACATTTTGTGTTTTGCTTTGCTTTCTGATGTCACCAAGAAAAACAGGGAAGGACACGATAAAGGACAGAAAACAGGAGAGGAAAAAATCCAAAATTAAAAGGCAATAGCCTTTTTTTTTGGCTTTCTGACACTGAAAAGGAATTAAATTTTCATTCTAATAAATTATTAACTCTTTTTAACAAAAATCAGTGCTTGACACTCAAAATTTCAAACCAAAACCAGCCAGAGCACAGAGATTTCTTGGAACACTGTGGAGATTCAGCAGTGAACATAACAGAACAAGGGGATGAAACAGGGACCCAGGTGGAGAAACCTCACATGCCTCGCTCTTTTTTTTATAAAAATTAAACAACAGAGAGGCTGCACACTTACCTCCAGGGTAAACTCTCACCCTGTCTGACAACTACACCAAGCCCAGGCTGCCCACAAGCTCTCAGCTGATTGAGAGCATCGTGCTACGAGCCGTCACTGCACGGCGTGAGCCTCCCCCGTGCAAAATCAATTACAACGGGGACGTCCCCGCGCGCCCCACCGCTGGCAGCAGCTCCTGGTTCCCAGCTGGTGCGGATCTGCTGGGCGCAGAGGAATGCACGGGCTGATCTGCCCCAGGTGAGGGTCTGGCCCGTTGCAGGTCAGAGCTGTCAGTACCGGGAAGATGTCAGAACACTAGAATGAATTTGCAAAGTAACCAAAATCGATGAAACCAGATGGAGCTGGGAAAGCCTCAGCGCCAGGGAGGGAGGAATTTATTCTCGGCTCCATTCAGCAATAGAACAAAACAAGCTGTGAGTTACAGCCCTTCTTCCCTGCTCTTCCCTCAAATGCCTTTGCATTTTTCTCTCTAGGTGGGTATAGGACCCCAAACCTCCCTCTTTCTCATATCACTGCTGAAGACCTAACTCTAGTAGAATTTCTGGGATGTCACCAGTTGATCAGTTATAGAAAAACCCCTTCAGAATGTCAGGTTTGTCGTTCTATTCAATGCCAGAGCCAGCAAAACTGGAGACTTCATCTGCGCCTTGCAGAAACAGGGTCTCAGTTATTCAAAGAGATCTGTGCAAGCATCACTGATACCTCACAGCCAGAGGGTTATTCCTGGGGTTATCCTATAGGACCACCTACTTCTAGCCACATGTCCAAAGACCTCCAACTCACAGTTAGTGTGCCCAGGTAGGTTTCAAATAATCTGCTTAAAACTTGGATGGGACCCTGTAGTTGAGAGCACAAAGTGGAAGAAACGAAATGAATGTCAGAGCTCCTTGACAAAGAGCCTCACCACAACTGCCCCAACCTTCCTGCTGAATAAACCAGACAGTTGCTTGAAGTTCCTTCTATAGTAGTGGGACGGGTCCTTTTCCAAAGGCTTTCTTTGTCTTAGCAAAATGGAATATTTTGTGTTCTGGCATCCCTACTTCACTTTCTTGTTGACACCTAACACCGAAGTCTAGTAGCAGAACAAGTACGAAGACAACAGCTACGTTCCTGGGTCTGATTTCTGCCAAAGACATGGCATGACATGGGTTTGAAATCGCCAGCAGTGCTCCCATACTCATTATGTTCATCTCCTGGAATTTCTTTTATGCAACGCTTTTCAGATGGTATATGAACAACCCAGCCAGGCCTTGGAAGCTCCAGTCTAGTGGTTTATTTCCAGGTCCACTCAAGCACCAGTAGTTTTTAACTTGTATATTGAGATGCTCTTGAAATTCTACCCTGAATGTTCATTTCTGCAGATGAAATTTGTTCAGACATTCAGTGTCAAGCTTTTTCTGCCCTAGAGGACACATCTAGAATTCAGATTTGGCAGCTATATTCAGCTACCGCTGTAGTTGGCACTTGAAGCTGAACATTTCAAAATCAATTTCATGCATTTTCCACCTCCACAGCGCCTGCGAGACATGGGAGCTGAGTGCCTCTCTGACTGGGTGCCCAGTGAAACGTGATCCACAGCCAGCCTATCTCAGCACGGCTCTCGACAGACTCTGGTTCTACCATGACCATCTGATAACATTGTCTGCAAGAGTCGAGACCTGCCAGGCTTAGACCTGGGGATCTAAAGTTTAAACCCTGCAGACATCTGCTCTTCTCTCTGCTGGTTGGCAGCAGAGCACTGTACTCATCTGGGACCTGGACCTGCCTGCTCCTCCCCTACCGAAGTCAATATGCAATTTCATGCAAACATGTCAGGCTCGTTGAATCTGCCTTTCTGCCCCAGCTCCCCCTGCAAAATAACGGCGCTCCAACATGCAACGCGTACTGACCCCTGCACCAAAACGGCTCCACGAATTGCAAACTAAAAAGCAGCCTTCTTGCAGGGCTTGGCAAGCTGCAAGTGTGCTGTGGCCATGCAAACAACGTGGCTTGACTTGTCCATGACTTGTTCTGCTGCACAGAAAGAAGTGAGAACAGAAGAAGGAAATTCTGAATAAAAGCCGAGGGAGGATGTTAAAGAAACATGCATTTACACATTTTCAGAAGAGCTGTCCCACGGACAGACTCCCTCTTTCATGGGGATTTTTTTGAAATTCAGAATGGGGTAAATTCCTTTCTCAGAGGGAGAAGAAAAATCTTTGTAACACTACTACAGAAAGAGAAGATATGGATGGAAAAACATTCTGAAACAGTTAAAATGTTTGGAAAAGCAGGAATAAGAGCCTACACTTTCAATCTATAAGTTGAATAGATGTTCACAGGATTTACAGGCTCCTGCTTTCCCTTGAGGTGCCCCGTGGGAAGATTGAAGCCTCAAAACCCCAAGCAATCTCAGCACTTTGAAGCTTTGGAGATAAAGTTCCCAAAACTTCCAGTGCTGTGGCAAGGATTAAACAATCCTGGCTAGCACTGGCCATCCCAGAGCTTCGGGATCAGGTTCCACCACATGGCACCTGGTTTTTCCCCATGTTTGCAGCCTCCCAGCTCCCCCCAGATCTGCACACCACAACTAAACATCATGGAGACCCTCCTGCCCGGGGGACTTCTTGCTCTTTTGGGAGATTATTTGCAATCCGGGCTGGGGTGACCCGTTCCTGCAGCCCATCTGCAAAGCCAAAGGGAGCTCCAGCCTGCAAGGAGGCGAGTGGAGCGAACAAAGGAGAGCAAATTGAAAGCTGCTTTCCTCCCCGCAGTGCTCTCTCCGAGGGCCAACACCAGCAAGGCTGGGCGCAGGTGGCTTTTAGCAGCTCAGAATTTGCCATCTGACCGTTTTGATTTAAATTCCACTTTCCATCGCCTGCGTTTAAAGTTCGGTGCATGGGCTTTTACAGCAGCAGTAATGAACCTGGAGTTCAAACAGCACATGGTGAGATCAAAAATTGCCAGAGCGGAATGTGTCCCACAAATACAAAGCATGGCTTTTCATTCATTATTTTTTCCTTTACAGAGAGGTTTTACAAGCTGTTTATTTTCTGATACAGTGTTGGCAGACATGTGGTCGGAGGAGAATCAATATCAGCACAGTGGGATGTATTTTCTTAAACGGTTTATAGGGGGGTCTTTGCTTTTTCAAAGGGGGATAATTGAATGTAGTACACACTGTACTTTTGATTTGTTTAACATGAAGTGTGAAATGGGTACAGCTATGATTCTGTCAATCAGTTTAACTATCCAGCGATTCATTTTGAAGCTAGGCCTCCTCGCGGGGATCGTCTGGCTCGAGGGATGGGGAATTCACTCAAAATCTTCCCCGCCGAAGCGCCAGTTCCAACCCAGGCCGTGCTGGGACCTTGCTGGCCCCACAAAACAAGCTGGGATGGGGGGGTCCCAGTTGAGATTTGTGGATGCAGATGGTCCCACTGCAACGAGGTGTCTTTGAATTCAAATGGACACCGAGGTTGAGTGTACAGCAGCAAGGCAGGGAGCAGGGATGAAGACTCAGGGTTGGGTGGCTGAAGGGGTCTGAGCTTTCAAGGAGGTGTCACAGGACAGGAGTGAGTCTCAAAAGCAGGACTGTCCCTGCTGCCCACACAGACCTGACAGTACTCCTCTTAATCTCCAGGTGATGAGCAGGATATTTAAGTGAAAAGATGTCCCTCCCCTAAAGCGTTCCATGAGAGCCAGTCCCATTTTCACCAGTGTTTTCCCACGTTTGCACCCCAGCTCCACCCCTGTTTCCTTCCCTCTGTACAACTCCCAGTCCACATCTGATCATCACATCACCAATTTATCTTGGGAACACCAGAAGCAACAGCCAACCAGAGATGTAGGAATGAGGAGGCCAAAATCACATCCACTTTTCACTCCCCAACCAAGTGCACAGCTCTCTTATCACAGAATCCCAGAATCATGGGGGTTGGAAAAGCCCTCGAAGCTCCTCCAGCCCAACCATGAACCTCACGCTGACCGTTCCCAACCCCACCAGATCCCTCAGCGCTGGCTCAGCCCGACTCTTCAACCCCTCCAGGGATGGGGACTCCCCCCCTGCCCTGGGCAGCCCATTCCAACGCCCAACAGCCCCTTCTGCAAAGAAATCCTTCCTCAGAGCCAGTCTGACCCTGCCCTGGCGCAGCTTGAGGCCATTCCCTCTTGGCCTGGCGCTGGCTCCTTGGCTCAAGAGACTCCTCCCCCCTCTCTGCACCCTCCTGGCAGGCAGTTGTAGGAGGTTACACCAAAGGCATCTTCCCCCTGAATCCCCAAACAAAGCTTTTCTTCCTATCTCTGCAGCAATGGTACATCCCAACACATGTTCCCCTACATGTCTCTCCTGCTTACACCTTCAGGCACTTGGAGGCAGCTCCTTCCTTTCACTCCCCTTTAGCCCTTCTGTGCAGTTTCTGTACAGCCCATTGTGCTATGCTGGAAACCAGAGGTGCATACCTAACCATCCCCATGGAAATGCCATCTCCATCTTTGGAATAACCCTGTTGTGGAGTAGGCATAGAGTCCTTTGACACCATTGCACCAATACTCAGCTGCCTCCAGTCCAGAGGAGTCTTTCCAGGGAGGGTCAGTCTCTCCAGACTCTTTATACAAAGCCACCTCTAATCCTGACCCCACAAATGTTGTATTCAGGATGTGGATTTTTTAAACAGATTTCCTCACCTGCCCACAACGTTGTGTTTCAAATAACACAAAGGTAAGGCTGAGCCTTCCACAGCTCCATTTGTGCTGCAGTTGTGCAGATCTTAGATCATGCAGCACATTTTACCGCAAAGTTACGATGAGGAAGTAGAAACGTCTGTCCAGGGACACTCACCTTTTTTGCGATGTAACACATTTGCTCAGCAGGGAGATAGTCAAAGGGGAAGATGAATCTCCAGTTGAAGTTGCCCTCTCCTCCCATAGACCTGTAGTGCACATCTGTCTTTTGCTTGTTCTCCTCGTGGCCAACCAGCCAGCTGCAAAATGCAAATGCTTTGCATGAAAAACTAGAAACACACCAAGGGTTTTGAAGTTCATTCAACGTCACAGAGGCCATGAGCAGGTAATAAAATGTCTCTCACCCTTGTAGATGCTTTGGGCTGATACCTGTAGGGGTAACCTGGAGCCCCTAGGAGACTTGAGAGGGAATGCAATACTCCCTGCAGCGCTGGGAGATGAAGGAGTGCTGGCAGTTGCAGCCTGAGCAGCTCTGCAATCTCTTCTCCTCCTTCCCCTGAGGTTTATGGATGTTTTAAAGACTCAACACCACCTTAAATTCTGGCTCGAAGTTGTCCCTTACTCATCCATAAGCACACAGCAGCTCCTAACTTGCCTTGGTGAGAGCTCCTTTCCCCTTTGCAGCCACCCCAACAAACTGACCTTGTAGTTAGCCCCTAAAGCCATTCCTCTTCAGGAGGCAGCCATGATAAAGGACCAAAAGGCCATTTTTTTTCCCTCTATTCTCTGTCGATTTCTCAAAGATTATTATTTTAACGTCCTACATGGCAAAGAAGTTCTTTCCCAGGAAAATCCCAGAATGGCCAGACCCTGAAGGAGCCAGGGTGGTCCCCAGCTGCTCCCCTTAGAGACAGCTCCTCGCAGCACAGTTCCCCTCTTGGTCTAAAATTGCTTGCTGCGGTCACTCCACAACCAGTCCAGGGGCAAACTGAAAACTTTCCATAACAACTACTTTTTTCCAGCTGTGAGTTTTGCAACTGTCAGATTTTCATTCTGCCCTCTTTCCCTGTCCAAGATTTTTCAGTCTTCAGCAATCAACGAAACAAAACAAAACAATAAAACACATCCATTTGTGTATTTAGAGCCCTTCTGGAGGAAAGCCAGAAGATTCAGAGAGAAACTCTAATGAAAACAATTATCTCGTTTGATTGTTTTCCACTTAAATTGAAAATAAGGGGGGGGTTGCCCATCTATACAAATGATTCCCTCTTCTCCAGTGCTTGAGAGGAGCACATGACCCACCCCAAATGTGTTGTGGGAGACAGGGAAGGGAGGTCTACTCAAGTTCATCCTACGGTACACATCACATGCACATGTGCTACACGGACAGCGAGGGCTTGGTGGCAGTGGGAATTGTGTGATGAGGTTACACTAATACTTAAATTGTGGTTGGATTACTTGATTTGATCTGATACGATGCAAATGGCAAGCCTGTGTGTTTATCCACATCTTTCAAAACTTGGCAGGGACCCTTGGAAGATGCAGTGTGAGCGCCCTCTCCTTGCAGGCAAACAAAAGGACAAATAAATGGTTTGATTTGGATGCCTCGTTGGCACAGGGGGTTTTTTTCTTGCAGAATTTGCTGCACCCTCCCCACTGCAGGAAAGAGATGCCAGAAATCAAAAGCATTCATGTCACAGCACCTCAGAATTAAAAACATAACGTAGGAATGGCCGTGGTGACCAACCAAAGGCCCATCTTGCCTGGTGTCCTGCCTCTGACCGGGGACAGCAGACGTCCAGGTAAGAGTATGGAATCGGGGCAAACACATCCTGATACCTTCCCAACACACCTCCCCAGAGTCCAATAATTTTCGGGTAAGATATTTCCTGAGCTATAGATAATGGGTTTGTACTTAACAGGACTGAGAGGATTTTTATCCCATTCATTTATTCAGTATTTTTCCAATTCATGCATCTTAAGGTAACTGCAACATCCAAAGGCCAAGTTGGGTTCTTAAATCCAAGAGGCGACTTTGTTCTCAAAACTTGCACGCCTCCCTCTTTGCTCAGCACGAGCAAAGGAGCACCCAGGCCACCCTTTTATTTAGGAACCCAAAAGGGGTGAAGATGGGTTTTAAAGATGTCACATAATAGCACATAAACCTTAGTAGTGGTGGTTGGTTGGATGGGGGCTCTGGAAACTTCTAGTCCAATTGGCTCAAAGCAGTACTGGTTTTACTTTGAAATATCTTGAAAAACTTGCAAGATAATGAATGAAAACCTCCCACCTCCCATGTGAGCTTGTTCAGCGTTGGTCCATCCTCTTGGTGAAGTAAAATTTTTTTTTTGAAATTTCATTATGAAAACAATACAAAAATATCCTTCATCTGTGACAGTGATAGAGAGGCCTGTTAGCTCAAAAAAAAATCTTCAGTTCCTAAAGAATATGATTTCCCTACACTGTCACTCTTTTGCCTGCCTAAAGCACAAGTCTTCAGGAGGGGAAGGGATGTCTGCACTCAGCCTTGCACAACCTAAACTGGGTTGAGACCTCTTCATGCTATTGTAAGATTATCAATAAATAACTGATTAAATTAAATAAAATAAATGGCAACTGCCTCAGGCATAATAGAAAAGCTCCTATTTCATTTACCTGCCTAATTGACTCAACAATAACTTACATATTATGTAGAAGATAATGTCCAAGAGATTGAGATTCCAGCCCTGGCCTTGGCTAATGGGTAAAATGGAGAATAAACTGGCAACAGCCTCCTTGGAGAAGTGCTGTGAGATCTTCCGAAGGAAAGCCACAGGTAAAAGCTCCTTAACCACTGAGCTCACCCTGAAGTAGGCTCCAGCCCCTGCTCAGGAGGCAGCAGTGGAGGGAAGGAACGGTCCCCACCAAAGCGGCACCACGTCACGGTGGTGAAGGCCACTTTGCCCACTGGATCCCCTGTCTCTAGGGCAGATGCTTCAGCACAAGAAGGACCATTGTGTCCCCTCCCAGTAGGATTAGTTGGGCCTTATCCAGAGATGCTAGCGATGCAGCCATTTGTGGGGGGGAAGATGAGGAAGTTGAGCAAGATTTTTAACTCATTTACAGCACTGCGAGATTTGCTTGGTCATTGGGGATGCTGAAAGCCAGGCCAGGGATATCAGCAAGCGCTGGATGCTCTCGCTTTCCCGGTAACACCTTGCAAGCACTACTATTTCAGAGCCCCAGAGTGCCCAGAGCAGCTTAGCTGGAGCTGATAACAATGCACTTGATGTGAATACCAGGTAAGCAGCACGCATTCTGGATTTACAGGAGGAAAATTGGGATTGTAAAAAAGGGATTTACAGTCTGTTTCAAAATCCTACCTCTTCCTGTCCATAAATCCGAAGAACGCACAAAATAAGTAAGTCCCTTGGCTGGGATTGCACCATTTTACACAAGATAAAACATAAATGGAGTCAGGCAGAGAAGGGAATGTGCCAGAGGAGTTACTGCTGGTTGCCACATTTTTGTGTGCTTCAAGGAAAAAATGGGAATTCCAAAAAAAAAAGCAGCTATTCAAACAAGCCAACCTATGTATTTGGAACAAGCCCACGGCTGTCCTGGAAGAGGTGCTGGGAAGGAGCTGGCAGTGGAAATGGAGACTACGTGCCCCTCTCTCCAATGGCCGGGCTGCTTCCCCACATCTTATCTCTCTAAATGTAAATATTGTCATGTAAACATCCAAGAGATGCAAAGAAAAGCTTGACATCATGCAGCAGTTACGAGCCCAGCAGAGACGTGTCTGCCAAGGAGCTGGATCCGTAGCTGGAGAAGCATGAAGGGCCCCTTCATCCCCGTGGGGTTCATGGCTCCCACAGCAATGCTGATGCAAGGGCCGTGTTAACTCCTTCACTGCTGCTCTTGCACCTTTGGGCTACGGTACCCGGAGGATGCAGAAAGGGGGTGGCTTACCCTTTGACGTAGATGTCACTCATCTTCTCCCCAGTGATGCTGAGGTCGTCGAGGATGACGTCCTTGGTGTTCCAGATGATGCAGCGCAAGAAGAACCTGGACAGCCCCAGGAAGACAAGCGACATGAGACGGTGGAAATCTCGGTCCAGGCCTGCCTAGTCAGGCTGATTGTGCTACACAGCTCTTTAGCTGAAGGAGCTAAGGCGTGAGTCATCTTTCTCTGAAGACAAGCCCACGCAGACATTTCTCAGCTGGGCAGGTGAATCCCTCCCCATCTGACATCTCCAAGCCCTCTCCTCTCCCCTCACAAACAGAAGATGCTGGAACCAGCACCACACTGAGTAAGAAATGAAAAACAAGTCACCTCTTGGCTTTGCGTGGCGTGATGTTGAAAGGAGGGCCAGGCTGACCCAGGGATTTTGGGAACAGGTCCACCCACATCTGTAGCTTTCCCTGAATGGAAAGAAAGACACATGAAGCCTGGTGAGCCTAACTGGGTTACCTTCACCTCCTCAGTAAGACCTAGTAGTGGAGAGAGAAAATATCAAGTGCTCCAATGTTCCTTAGCTGAAAACTAAGATTTCCTTAATGGAAAAGTGTCATTAAGTAATATACTAAAATTATTTTAGTGATAGCTGGGTATATGTTAATGGCTTGCAGTATATAAGTGGTTGGTCTGGATAAGCTGAAGGTGCACTCTGGCTTTACTCTCCACCCTGTCTTTACATAGGGACAGACTGAAGACTAGGTCCATGGGAGGTGTTGGAGAAGCAGGCAGCTCTCCTGTTTTCCTTGGTGTCACTAGTTGTCACCAGTTGGAGACCTGGTTTATGGGTTTCTGACCATGGAAGTGGAGGATGGAGTGAGGAGAGGGGAATCTAATTCCACTTTCACAAAATCCTTCCAGGGAGTGAGCAGAAATGCAGCTGAAATCTCAGGGGGGGTGTTTTTAGGTGGTCTCTTTTCCTGTAAAACACCAATGGGTGCCTATAAAATATTTTACTGTGCAGTCTCAAGGGTTGAAAGGAAAAAAAAAAAAAAAAAAAGCCATCCTTTGACAATCAGCCCATCACAGAGGGCTTTGTGGTTTGCTTGCTTTTTGGCAAGCAAATCTTCCATTTCAGCAGAAAACTTTAAAAGCCCAACCTGGCTTTTCGCTCACTACAAACAGCCCGACAGAGCCAGCCTGTTCTGTGGCTTTGGAGCAGGGCAGAGCCGTGCTTTAGGGAACTGCCCCGAATGCAACACGTACTGTGTCACACCGGTTAATCCCCTGGCCCCAGCATCACCCCCAGGATACTCTTGGCTAGAAGCACCAGTGCAGGGCAGACCCCGATGGCTCTGCCCATACGCACCCCCACGTCACGGAGGAAGCACCTTTCCGAGTCTCCACGGCTGGTCCAAGACCATGACACTTGTAAGAACAGCACAGACCCACTTGTCAACTGATAGCAGCCACCTCCTGCCTCTAATTATCATTTTGATTGGGTGCATTGGCCCAAAAAGGTGTTAGAGCAACTGTCAGTGCATTTACTTCTGCCGACAACTCTCCTCTCCCACCGCTGGAGAGGTGGTCTGGGTAAAAATGATCCATGGAAGGGAAAGGGCTGAAGTGGTGCAGATCAGAAGCTGTGCACATTTACACCAGCTGCGGAGCCGGTCTCCTAAAACCGCTTTTGCAATGCAACTGGAACATGTATGACAGATGATAATTAAACATTTTGTTCTTCAGGAAGCAGCATTTTTTTGATCCAAATGCATAAAGCACACATATGTGTTAATCAAAGAAAAGGGGTTAGGCTAAGTACAGATACCTGGATTTTGATTGGGTTTGGGTGGAAGCCCGTTTAGTTTTCATTTGGCTTAAAAACATCCAGTCTGCAGCAGTACTAACACTTTGCACCTCCAAGGGCGGGTTCATGCTGCAGAAATCATCTGCTGCGTTGCCAGAGGAGCCTGCGGTGTCGTTACCATTACAGAAGAATTCTGCATTAAGACTTTCAGATCAGAAGTGGCTTTCCCACAAAATAATAAAAACTTATGAGCAAATGCTGATGAAAATGAACACAAGAGGCTGGAATTGATCTCCCCAGGCAAGTCAGCTGCTGAGTTTGACAGTCAGTGCTCTGCTCGGTCCCCCAAGCTGACTCCCCTCCCTGGGAAAAGCCCATCTCCCAGGGCAGGTATCCCCAGCACAGCTCTGCAGCGAGCCAGTGTGGTGCTAGGGCCTCAATAATAGGTCCTGAAACAGAGCTGGCCTCTAGGTGAACGTCACAACTAAACATTATCCATTATTAGTATCTATTAATTAGTAAAATCTGTAGTACCATTAGCGTTAGTTATTAGTATCTGATCATTAACGAAATATGCCCACTCACTAGTGAAAGATGTAGCTTAGACAGAATATAATCAGCAGTGAGGATGAAATGCTGCGAGAATGTATCCAAGTGCCCTTGTTCAGCCTTGCTCAAGGCTGAGAACCCAAGTGTTTGGCCTTGTTAGAACTTCCTTTGGTTCCCCTCCCGAGCCCTGGCCAGGCTTTGGGTGGAATCCAACAGGAGGATGAAACCAGATGTTTCCTCTCAAAACAAAGGTGCCAGTTATTCTGTTTTGCTGATTTTGGGGTATATAGGGCTGGACCCGCTTGCAGTGACTTTGGAAGCCTCACCCACAGGTGGACATATTGCATAGGACTTCCCACTTGCAGGGAAAGGCTCTCCAAATCCTCACTGCGACCAGGGCTCCCAGCGACTGTGGATCTGGATGTTGGTAATGTGTGCAAGTGGTGATGGACCTTTCTTAATTACTATTCTCTCCATCATGTAATAATGATTAGGTGCATTGCCTTGTTTAACTGTATGTAGTAATAAGTAAGTGTACTATTCTGTATATTTCTTACTGCTTATTTTCTGTATTAGTTAGTTATATTCTTTAATTATTAACAGTAAAATAAGCCTACTCTTTTTACTCTGGTGTCTGAGTTTAATTGGCACCCTCGATCAGCAGAACACCCAGCCACCTGGGTCAGCATTGGATCCAAAGAAAATGATGCTCGTGGTCTTGTCCCGGACACGCCACATCACCCACCTGCTCGATTTCTGGCTGGAGAGGGCTGTAAAGTGGTCTCGTCTCCACGTGCTCCGGCACCAGCCCTTGTTTCCGCAGGGCGTACAGGGCAAGACGCTCCTCCACGGGCCCCAGGTGGGGGTTGAGGGGTTTGCCATCTTCTGCCACAGAGCAGAAAAAAAGAGCAGCGTTACACCGTGCCATGGCCGCGGCTGTGCAGGGCCAGATCCTGACCGCCCCGTGGGGGCAAGCACCAGCCCACCAGCCTCGCTGCAGCCGGGAGGGAGCAGGAGGAGCAACAGCCTCCGTTTGCAAATCCATCATTGTCACAAAGCCTCTGGGGCACAGGGTGACCCACTCCCAGCAGGACACGTGGGCAAACCACCGTGCAATGGGACAGGGACCTGCGGGGAGTCTTGTGCAAGTCCCCCCCCTCCCCAAATCACAGCAAGAGAAACACTGCAAGGACCGAGTTGAAGCAACAGAAAGGAGAGTCCAGTCTTTAATCCTATTCAAGGGTTCAGGCCCCCTAAAATCATAGCAGTTGGGGCTGCAGGGTCCCCAGCAGCCCTCCAGCCCACGCTGCTGCTCCGCTGCCGTTCCTACCCCCAGCAAAGGTTTATCTAATGCGTGATCGAAGCTCCTCAGAGAGAGGAGATGAAAGAGTCTGCTCTGCTGCCATTTTCAAGCACTCGTGTGATGGATATTGTTTAAATCCCATCATTTAAAACCATTCAGGATCTGCAGATGGGCAGAGGGGAGTGCAGTGGGAATGAGCTTTCTACAGGGTCCCACTTCTTCTCTGCTGGGTTCGGGGTGAAAGCCAAAAATGAGAGGGAGAGGAGAGCCATGCAGACACCACCAGCACAGCTCGATGGCTGGTCCCAGTCCCTGCTCTGGTCCTCACTACTCCCACTGGGGGATTTGTGGTTTTTCATCAAAACAGGCCAGCATACAGCAAACACCGAGCCATCCGTGAGCAGACACGAGACCATCTCCACCTCCTCACCTGCTCCACACCAGACCCTAATCCCTCCACAAATAGGTCAAACAAGACTTATCAATAACGGACATTTTTGCCTTCTCTGCCCCAGCATTCAGGATCCTTGTTACATCCATCCAGGTGTGGAGGATGGCCAACCTGGCCTTGGCTGAGCCTGCTCCTGCCTCCCCATCCCTCATGCCACGCTGGGGCTGGTGGAGGACATCACCCCCGGGACAGTTGCCTTTCAGCCACAGCGTTTCAAGGCCGTGCACCTTCGAGGACCTTTGAAATGAAATGCGCTCCATAAATATTATTACAGCTCTGCAACTTTCAGGTGATATATCCCAGCTCCTTTCTTGGAAATATCTTGAAGTGGTTAACTTCAGACATATGGGCTATTTCCCAAGCAGTGGAAACCTGGCGTGTGTGTGTGTGTGTGTGTGTGTGCGTGTGTGTGCATGCACAGGAAAAAGAAAAAGCCCCTCTCAGAAAACAACAAATGTGGGGGTTATGGAATAATGGTCCGGGTGCAGTGCTTGTAAAACCCATGCTCTCGTGTTTAATAGCTTCACTTTATACCGCCAGGTTCAGATCTGACATTGCTCTGCGAACACAGCTGGTTTCCAGATCTCCTTGAGGTCAAGCATCAGACTTTGTTCTGTTTTTTGAACTGATTGCCATTAAAGCAGAGGAAGGTGAAAGGCAGGGGCTGGGAGAGGGGGGAAGACCCCGCTCGGTTTAACACCTTTCCAGCCCTTGCTGAAAACCTTTCACATAACAAGAGGCTGCAAAGGAGCCATTGCTTCCCCACTCCTCCTCCTAAGGGGAGAACCATGAATTTGTGCCTTGATTCCCAAAAGCAGGGAGAAGGATCAGTCCGGGGTTGTGCCTTGTCTCCAGCCTCTGCAGGCCAAGTCCTCCTTGGTGACTCTGCAATAATGCAGTGGCCTTCATAAAGTCAAACTGCAGCTCCTAGGCCATGTACAGTGGGGTATCACCTCCTCCCTGGGCCAAAACACCCTTTCTATGCTTTAAACCAGAGTTTCTCTAAAAAGCACACTTCTGCCCCCAAAGATGCCAGTTAGACAGGCACACGTTGATGCCCAGGATATTGCAGGTGTCAGCGTTGGGATCTTTTTGCACAAACAAGATAATGCCTCCTCCACCATTCAGTGATATTTTCTCCTTGCTGGCAGAGGCTGATTGTGCACTCCCAGCTGGAGCACCCCTCGCCCGCCGAGGCGTGAGCCGTGGTGCGAGACGCTGGGCGCTGTGTGTATGATATTGTCTCCCTCTAGTGACTCCAGCCCCGAACCGCAGAGATGTAACCGGCACAACTGCTCCTCCAGCCCAAGGAGCAGCTGCAAGGTCAGGCTGGAGCCTCTCTGGCTGCGATGGACTGTGCTGCTCCCAGCCTCAGCATGTTTGGTTTGTTGCAAGCAGCAAAGGGCACTCACTCAAGGCCAAGCTTAATGTGGATAGGTTGCAGGGCTGGGCACAACCTGCAGCCTTTGGGGCAGAGCCAGGCTTAGGAAAGGTGCAGAGCCAATGTGGACAGTAAGGTAAGGAGGATGGGGACATACCCATCACCCAGTCCTGGCCTCTATGATAACCCCCACCGGGATATGTTCATGACCTCCAACTCCATCTCTTGCTCTGGATAAAGGAAAGCCATTTGGAACCCCGAAGCAGCCCGTTACCTTACCCAGTTCAGAGAGGATGTACTCTTGCTCCCTGAAGATGATCCTGTCAGACTTGTAGGTGGGAGCCTTGTAGCTGTGCTGCAGGGAGAAGAGGTGAAGCAGCTGGGAAGGACGGAGTTGGTCTCGCCATTGGTTGGGTCCAGAGCTGAAACCAAACAAGCGGGAAAACAGCAGCTCAACACATGAGGAAACATCTTCCAGCCTCAACAATGGACAGCAGCAGCGTTGCACTGAAGAGGGATGGTCTAAGGAAGGTGCAGCTCGCTCTGAGTCTCTGTTCACTGGTGAATGGGGCTGCACATCCCACAGCCCACTCAGCCCCCGCCTGCAGGGCTGGGGTGCCCTGATAGCCCCCCCAGACCCACCACGTCACCTTTCAGCTGGCCCTGTGCATGGGGGTGTCCTCACCACAGTGGGCCCAAGAGGGATGTAACAGGATCTCCCCAAGGACATTTATGTTATTTGAAGCATTTCATGGAGGAGCACCAGGGCTCAGGGAAGTTCCTCAAATGTGGGGCTTCCCTGGTGTGAATCTGTCTTAAGACATATCTCTGTGGTGAAGTACAGCACCACTCAGGTGCCTCTGGGACAGCCCTGGGACCGCAGACCCCTGGGCTGAGACATCACCCTGGTCCCCATGGCCAGCTCTGCACCTCACAGCCCTGGCAGATGGAGACCCACTGCCCGAGCCCGCAGAGGTACGCACACGCAGTAGGTTTGGGGGAGGCCACAGCGCGCCCCGTATTTTGACAGGAACCGGTTCTCCAGGTCTATGACGGTCTCCCCAATCTTCTCATCCTTCGACAGGAGGTCGTAGTCGTAGAGCGTGATCTTCAAGTCCTTCTCCAGGGGCAGAGTGCAGCTCAGCTCGAACATCCTGCACAAGGGAGGCCGAGAAATACCCATGAGATGGAGGATCACGCTGCTGAGAGCCCCACGGGGAACGGACCTACAGACCATCTCAACCCACCAGTGCCAGGAAGGACCGTACACCCACTGCACATCTTTGTCACACTGGTCCAGTACTATCTGTGCTGTGTTGTACTGGTTTAGCTTGTGGATATGCAACTAAGTAAGCCTGCCTTGGGTTTACTTTTGCCTGGTTGAATTATTCTCAAACAAACTTTTCCCCTGCTTAGTTTCTCCAACTGCTGACTGGACATGATGGTGGTCACTGCAATATCCAGGGAAAAAGAGCAGCAGGTGAGAGTCAGGAATCATCATTGCCATGGAATTTGAAAGGGGGAGAAATGACAGCTTTGGAAAACCATCTGCTCTTTGAGCCCAAAGAGCAAATGTCTAAAACAGGAATCAAGCCTGCCTGAGCCAAGCCTGTGGTCAAAGACTGACCCTCAAAGCCTTCTTGTCCTGTCCTCCTGGCCCTAAACACCTTTCTTCTGTGCTGTCTCCTCTGCCATCATTACACAACAGTCCACATACTGACAGAAAATAAAGCAAGAGCAAATCTTCCTCTCCCTCCTCAAAGCAAGGTCAGCAAGAGACAAAGCACCAAGACCCTACCAAAACACAACACTCTGATCCAGACCGAGCCGGTGCTCGTGGGTGCTGGCACGTGGAAGGTGGTACAATTGGGTGAGCAGGATGGTCAGGGTCTGGCCCAGCCCTACAAGGAGCCCCTCCACCTGCTGCTGAAAGGCAGGCAATGCTGGGGAGAAACGCAATGCCCATTCCCACCGCCAGCACCCACCCCGCAGCAGCTTTTAAGGAGGGGAAGTGAGTGATTATGCCACCAATTAAGAGTGCAGGAGGAACTGGGGTCAGCAGAAAGTAATTAGCTAAAGCTGGAAGGCAGCCAGCCGCCCAGGGAAAAGCTCGTGAAATGGGAGGTTTAATAGCCGCCAGCAGCCAGGACCTCGGTTTTACATCTTGCTTTAAAGACGGGGTGGGAGGTGCAGCAGGCTGTCTAGACGGCCTCTGGCCGGGAGCCAGGCTTGGCAAAGGAGGACTTGCTCAGCCTAGCAGAGCTCACCGGGGTCTGGCTGTGGGCTCTGCAACAGGGCAGTAGGTCCTGGCCCTCCAGGGACCAGGTCTCCCTCATGCTAGATGGGGGGCAACCACTTTGTGTTCTCCGTAGGAAAGGCAGAGCTGGCCTCTCCATTTGGCAGATGAGGAGTAAAGGTCTCCTCTGATGCACACTGTCCTCCGAGGCCTCACCAGTGTCACCCTTGTCACCCCTCTCCTTCCTCCACCCTTGCAGATGGTGTATCTTCCTCTCTATCTTGCTTTGTTGGGAAGGTATCATGGCATTGACAGCCTGAGCTGGCGAGAGCTGCCTAAGAAAATCAGCCAGACATCATGTGGAGCAGGGCTTGTCCCCTGTTTGGGCTGAAGCATAACCCCCTGTGTCTAACGCCAGCTCTTCTGGGAGACAAAAGTCCTATTGACATGTGGAGCCTGAGCACCAGGTTCTCCTCTATCCCCCTCCACTTTGCCTGGTCCTTGTGGTGCTTTCCAGCTTTGACGAATACACTTTTCTGAAAACAACATTATCTTTTGCCTTTTATCACAAGTTTGTGGCCCTACTGCGAAGCAAACAACACAACCAGTCCATATCACGCTTCTAGATAATTCTTTTTCAGAGCATTTGATTTTGGGGCATCCCATGCCACAGCCTAACCAAACAGGTCTCCATTCATCATGTCTTTTCTTCATACATTTAACCAAAGTGCCTAAATGAGGAGCTGAGTTTCCCCAGACTCTCTACCATCAGTGGGATGAGGCAGATGCCTCCACAGGGGAATCTCAGGTCTAAACAACCCTCCTGACGTCTCCATTGATGATAGAGCAGGCCCAGTCCATACTCCACAGCTCACAAGTCCCAGAGAGAAGATGGAGCACAAGCCATGATGGGAAGGACGGTGGTCAATGCAAGGCCAGACTCACTTCAGCAATGTTGAGCATGAGCCAAGAGCACACCAAGGGAATCATAGCATGGTTTGGGTTGGCTGGGACCTTTAAAGGTCATCTAGTCCAACCCTGCTGCCATGAGCAGGGACATCTTCAACTAGATCAGGTTGCTCTGAGTCCCATCCAACCTGGCCCTGAATGTAGGGTGGCATGGGAATGTAGGGTGGCCCAGCCCTATTCCCTCAATATGACATTAAAAACTCCCATGGACTCCAGATAGAACCAAAACTTACTTTCCAAAGACAGGCTCCAGCGTACAAGGGAGGTAATTTTCTTGGTCATTAATGGATTTCTTTCCCACTGAAATCTTCACATAGGGATCACACTGAAGATGGGCATGAAAATAAACGCAAGAAAGAGTCATTGCACAGTAATATTGATGGTAAAGGAATAACTCTGCTTCTCTCTGTCCCACTAACTACAGATCTGTGACCATCAGCAAGCAGGATCTTCCCCCGCCCTTGACTAATGCCTGTTTTCAAGGATAGGACAGTCTGACCACTAACTACAAACCTGTGACCATCAGCAAGAGCTACCTGCACTGCAATTCCATTTTGAGGGTGACCAAGGGACCAGTTAGCAGTGCAGGACAAGAGTCCAAGCCCTTCTGAGGCCAAGGGGATGGAAAAGCAATAAAAGAGTATGAAAAAAACTACTTATGGCTTCTTGAATGGACTGGGCTTGCTCTGAAGTCCTCAGGATGTTCCCGTTCTCAGCTGAGTCACCTATTTTGGGCTTCCATCAAGGACATCATTTTTTAAGTTTGAGGTCTACTCAAAAATAGATCTACAAATGCAGGGGACTAAAATGTCAAAGGGAAAACATTTTGTTTCAAAAAATGTGGCTTCAAAACCATTTATTTCCAAGATGTTGCAACAAATTAAAAAAAAAAAAAAATGGAAGCATATTTTAACATAAAGCCTCATTGTGCATCTAAAACTTGTATCAGATATTTTTACATTTTTAGCGAGTTTTTAAGCTTCTCTCTCACAACTGAAACTATTCAGGGAAACCAGCATAAATTTGAAAAGTGGTTAAATTAACTCAAGTCAGCATTTTTGCTAGGGGGAAAAAAAAAAAAAAAAGAAAAGAAAAAAAACAGCTTCACCTAAAAGATGTCACCCGGACCCACCATCCTGGCTCACATTTAAAAAAAAAAAAAAAAGGCAAAGATATTGGCTAGTTATGCTCCCTGGGAAAAACACGCAGGCCAAGTTCCTCATCACTTTTCCTTGACCTGCAGATTTTTTTAAGAAGCAAAGGATGGAAAAGCAGTGCTCAGGGAAGGTGAGGATGGACTGGGCACCCAGGGCTCTCCTTTTGTCTCTCTTTGACTGTGATGAGCTTTAGGAGACATCACAGCACAGGGGGGCAGGGGGGAAGACTGCGGGTCAAACTTGGATTAGTTTTGGTTTTCAGTGTAGAAAAAGCATTTTTTCTACTCCTTTTTGATCTGCAGGAGTCTCTGATGACAGATTTCTAAGAAATTGAAAACTTTCATTCCAAGTCCATTTTCAAAAACTGGGCAGACTGAAAAGCAGGGGTTTTTTGTTCATGTCAAAATATTTCCCACACTTTTCTTTAACTTTTTCCCTATTTTACAGTGGAACAAAGAGTTAAGAAGGAATTTTCCCTGAGTTTTTTTGCAAAGTGAAACAAAATGAACATTTTCTTTTTGAACCAACACTGAATTTTTCTTTCAGACTGGCAAAGCTTTGCAAAAAGCAGTCATGTGAAAGACATCATTTTGTTTCATCTGGCACCAAAATAGAAAAAAAAAAAAATAACCCAAACCACTTATTTAGCTGTTTTAACTAGCCCTACTGAAAAATCCCTCAGGATGGAGGAAGAGTTGGCTCCTGGGATTCACAGATGTTGTAATGGAGGCAGAAAGAAGGGGTAAATTTTCTCCTTTTTGCTGTCACCATTATTTCTAAATTTTAAGCCATATATGCAAATTTTGATCAATTAGGGCTGACCCGCTGAAAGAGTCCACCCCATGAGCCAGCACTGAGATCCATCACAGCTTTCCCCAGCAGGATACCTTTCCGTTGGCATCCTTGGGTTGGAGGTTGAAGGCCCGGATGATGTAGACCCTGACGAGACACTCCTGGGGTCCTCTGGCCGGCAGCTGGTGGAACTGCCGAGGTGGCACTGGGACTCGCGGGTCATCCGGGAGAGGGTAAATTTTGAACGAACCCTGTCAAGGAGGGACAAGTTCAGCTGCACGTGCACACCCACACGTGCAGATGGGTCTCGTGTGAGCAGGCTTGCAACAACAATCTGCATGGTTGCACAGGGTCACAGAATCACAGAATGGGTTGGGTTGGAAGGGACTTTTCAAGGTCATCTAGTCCAACCCCCTCCAATGAGCAGGGACATCTTCTACGAGATCAGGTTGCTCAGAGCCCCGTCCAACCTGGCCTTGAATGTTTCCAGGGATGGAGCATCTACAACAACAACAGCGCTGGGGACAGCGCCCAGACCCCAGTCTACTAGACCAGACCATGTCCCACCAGGCTCTCCATGGTCGAGGGAGCCAGGAGCAGGGTGGTGGGATGAGCTGCCTGTATAATTCAGCCCTTGCTTGAACATCGATGCAAACTGTGCTATACCTCTGCGCAGAGCCCCTCCAGCCTGTTCATCCATTACCTCTTCTACTTCACTCTCATTTGACCCTTCAATTTATTAAATAGGTGAGAAGGAGCCTTGCTGATAATGAGAACTAGCCCCCCTCAAAGGTTTAGGCTGGGATTTTAGCTGCAGGGACAATTTTAAGGGTTCCTGAACAAAGCAGCTGATTTCTGAGAGAGGGACTGGAGGAGGAGAGAGAAAATAAAAATTTACAAGTGTTTTGTCTCTGTCTCACCAGAGCTTATTTCCTCCCTGTGAAGTGACAGGAATCAGTCTCTGGGTATTGTTTGAGGGAGGAGACTGCTGAATAAGAGCGGGTATAAAAAAAAAGAAAAAGCTAGAAGAATTTAATCCTTCTTCTCTTGCAAATAGGCTAAAGGTTAAAAAGAGAAAAGGATGCATCGTTCCTCTGCACTGGACAGACACGTCCAAAGAGAGAGCTCTGAGCACCATCAGTGCTCACACATGCTCCCACCACTGCCCCGGAGGAAAAAGATGTTCCATCACTGACACCCAGGGTTGATTTCAGATGGGGTTTTGCTCCAGGATGATGGCACAGCCTAGTTTGAGCCTAGACCGAGTTTGAAGCATGCAAAGCACTCACTGCTGGGAATACAGCAGCCAGAT
Source organism: Otus sunia (assembly GCA_010365825.1). Taxonomy (NCBI): domain Eukaryota; kingdom Metazoa; phylum Chordata; class Aves; order Strigiformes; family Strigidae; genus Otus; species Otus sunia. The sequence goes on from MU001484.1 coordinate 78,879,573, forward strand.
CTGCACAGGCAGGTTGTTCAGACTGGAGCCAGTGATCTGATTTTGCAGCCCATTTCTCACTGATGTCCTACCCAAAAATAGTCAATTGACATCATCCCACCCAGCAGCAAGACCTTCCTCCCAGCAGTGTGTGTTCCCGGGTACCGGTAGAAAGAGAAACCATCACACCTTGAACTCCCCCACCACCGAGGGGTCATCATTCGAGTCCTGCGACCGGCCACGATACAGCTTGAAGGTGTGGCAGAAGTCAGAGAGATGCTCAAAGTCCTCCACGTTCTCCAGCTCCGTCTCGTAGACCTGGGGAGCAAGAGACAGAGGGGCAAGGGCAGGGACTGCTCCCGGCAGAGGGGGACCAGCAGCGTGTCCTCACCGATCTGGGACAAGGCTTGAGCCAAGCTCCTCAGTCCTGAGGAAATACCACAGAGTCCTGGGAGCTGTAATCCTTGTTGTCCCCCAGGCATATGCTGAAAAAATGACCTTTGGCAACCCTACAATAAATAACAGCACATCACAGAAGACCCAGACTAAGCCAAGGTCTTGCAGAGGGTTTTTCATCAGCCAAAGAGACCTTCCTTCTGGGAACGGTTTCCTTAAGACCAGACAAGATCTTCCCCATTTTAGTCCTATTTGGGCCTCTACATTAATTTTAGCACTTCTTGTAATCGGGTACCTAAATATTCCCTGTCCCTACACAATCTCTGGTTTTCCTTGTTGCTCCCAAACACTTTTCAGGGTGGCAGTTTCCCATCTCCCCTGCCACTTCAAAAAGTGACAATTTCTTGAAGGCCACAAAGTGGAAAGTTACCAGAAAGGATTTTGCAAAGAAAATTGAGTTTTCAGATTAGTTATTTTTAAAGCAAAAGTACCTGCTCTCTGGGGAAAACGATCTTTTTTTTTTTTTTTTCCCCTGGAAGAAAAAAAGCCTGAACACTTAAAAAAAGCAAAGCTTGTGGAAAAACATCATGGAGAGTGCAGGTCCAATGAAGCAGAACCAACTGAGGCCACTTACCTTCAGGGTGTCAAAGCCCTTCTCTAAATAGCAGCCACATTTTTCCCTCTCTCCTGTGGAAGCATAGAATTTGCTCCACCAGTCAATGAATTCTTCCTCCTGCAGCAAGGGATACCAACGTTACACATCTCCACCAGCAAACCCCAGCGATCAACAACAGCAGCATCTCCCATAATTGCTAGAGGTGAACTTCTGCCCCGTGCACCCACCCCACGGCACAGCCCGGGTTTGGCAGAGGCAATGAAGCTGTCATGAACCCAACCTGCAGCAAATCACTCCCTGGTTTCAAGGTGCTTTTGGGATGCTTCCAGCCCAAATCCAGCTGTTACAGCCACAGCAACACCGTGGACCTGGACCTGTCAGCAGAGAGGATGATTCTCCATGGGAGGATGAGGCAGAGCTCACAAGAAACTTGGAGCATTTTTAGGCCAGGGGCAGATTTTGGCCATTTGGGTCATGGTCGCCCCAGGATGTCCGTGCAGGACCACACAGGGGATGAGACAAATTAACTCTCGTGCTGATGTGGTCCTGACAGCCTGAAACTCAAGCAGAATGTGAGGGCCACTCTTAAACTCAGCCTCTGCTTTAGGCTTTGCCTGGAAGGTTTTGGGGTTTGTGGGATGGGAACTGGCTTTCTGCTTTGTGTCCTGGCACCATCCAACCTCCCCGTCCAAAGAAATCACATGGGCAAACAAATAAATGCATAAAATGCAGATACTTCCACTAGAAAAAATGGTCCTCAGGTGCTACACCTCTCTTGGGAAGAGCATAACTCTTCTCTCATGGATATTATACACAGAAACGGGCAAAATTTGTACAGCCTCAGCCTCACAGCCCACAGCCACAACACCATTAAGGAGCCTTTGCCTCATCTGCTATGCAAACTGGATTTCAGCTCCAAGGATGCTGTTCCAAGAAGAAAGCCGGCTGACGGCTTCAGCAAATGTATATATTTTATAAGAGCACCATTTTTGAAATTTATACAAGCGAAGATGAAGGGGCTTTGACTGTGATTCATGAAACATTCCTGAAAAATAATGATGTCTTATTTTAGAAGTCCACAAAATTCCATCACACTGACCTAATGGAGGAATCATAATAGAGGTTTATTGGATTTATATTTTAAGCCAACGGTGCAGGCTTTAAATTGCTGTCTTGAATAGACATTGTTTTTAATAGAAATATTACATAAATTAACTCTGAGGCCTCTGCTGCCTCCCTTTTTTTTGAAAAAAAAAAAAAAATTGCCTTTCATCACTTCCCCTGTTTTATTGTTTAAAAAGCTACACTCTGACCATCATGGCTTTATTACGACATTCCACAGGTACTGAGTTACAAAGAAAGCACTTAAACTAATCTGACGACTTACCCATGGTATCTTCTGCAGCCCCAAGACAAAGAATTTGGTTAGATATTTTTTGCTGATTTCTACTGATGTTACAAAAAAAAAAAAAAAAGGAGGCAAGGGGAGCAGCTGGAATGTTAATAGTGAGGGATATTAATTCATTTGCTTGCAAATGGGAAAGCCAGGGAAAGCAATGGCTTCCACACACACAAGCGACTGGATTCAGGGATTTCATTTAGCAACGAGGCGATAGTAAAATCATCTTCAGAGTTTTATCTTGGAGACGGCACAGGAGGGTCCTCGGAGCTGGGGTCTGTGCCCTGAGACCTGACAAAGATAGCTGAGGGACCTCAAGCATCCTGCATGCCCTCTCCAGCCATTGCGTGGACCCCGCGGGGCTGCCGCAAGGCACACACCCACGGGTGAGCATCACTTGTGGGTAAATCTCACATCAAGTGACTGAAGCCTAAAATTTTACCTTAGGGACAAGCTCACTCAGATGCGGTGAGCTGCTGTCAGGGTTATTTGCTGTCTCCCCATCCCCGTTCTTCCCTCACGACCACCGCTCCCAGAGTAGGGACCACCATAACACAGGCTGGCACCTGCATCCCAAATTCCCCAAGACTGGAGTCAGGATTGCAAACAACTCTCCCATTCCACACTGACATAAAGTCAAGACCTTTTAAGCTTCAGGGTGCCCAGCTTTGGCATTTTCTGCTAAAATGGTCAACACTTAACACAGGAGCAATGGGGTCCAGGACCATTTCACCAGGCAAGAGCCTCAATGGAACCACTTCATCAGTATTCCAGAAGCTCTGGGAGCATCCAGGAAAGGGGCAGCAGGAGACCCCCTTCCAGGGGGGCATGCCAGAAGAGAGAAATGTCTTATGGCCAGAAGCATGGCATTTCCAAAAATAAAGAAATCCAATTTTTTTTTTTTAAAAAAAGCCTTTAAAACCAGAATTTCACCAGCAGGCTGCAACTTCCCACTTGAAACATTTCTGGGATTATGGCTTGGACACAGCAAAAGCTCTTAGACACATGCTTAACTTCAATCGAGTGTGCAAATCCCTCTGAAGTCAATGAGGCTCTTCAGACGCAGCCTTAAGGGCATTCTGGATCAGCCCTTCGGTTCAGCAGAGCCAGCAGCCGCCGTTTACTTACCACCTTCAGATAATAGGGAAGGAGGTTTAAGCCGAGCCTGATCTCCATGTAGGACTTTCACCCAGGGCTATGCACATTGCTGTGGAGGGTATTGAAATTTTTCCCTCCCCTGGACCCCAGAATGCAGACCTGTGTCCTCCTGACCGCTCTCGGGATGTTTTCAATTTCATTTCGTTTCACCCGGAGGCGAATGCACCAGATTTAACCTCGGTTTTGTCAGGGAGGCTGAGCCAGAGCGCTTTTCTCCCCACCGCCTGTCCCATCAGATGCGTTCCCAGATGGGGAGAGCAGGAGTCTGGGCTTGTCCAGCACAATCCAATTTTCACAAAATGTGTTGAAATGGCCGTTTGGGTCCGGAGCAAAAGGAGGTGTGGAAACCTGAGAAGCTGCCACACAACGGACATAGTGGCGTCTGGTGAAACTTAGTCCTTATCATCATCACCTTACAGGTGGGGAAACTGAGGCAGGGAGAGGTTGATGTCCAGACAGCACAGCCAGGAGAGCAGAGCAGGCATGAGCCAAGTGAAGCCTTAATACTTGCTCTCCTAGCGATTACACACTACTCCCTGTGGGAATATAGATAATTATAGTAATAATAAATACTGCCTCTAAGAAGCTAAGCCACTGCTTCAGTCTCAAATACACTCGCACCTCACATCTGGGAGGCAGATTTCCTGCTACACCCTGCAGCTGGGGTGAGAAGATCCTTCTAGAAACAGCCTGGACATTTATAGATGCAGCTCCCCAGCTGTTTGTTACCACGCTTTTGCGGGAGATGACACCCTGCATCTCAGCCTTGGAGAGGGTGGTGGTAGCTCCAGTGCAAAGGCAGCCTGGTCAGCTCAGCTCATTACCCGACTAAACTAACCCAGCCCAGCCCTGTCCTCCTGCGGGCGCAGAAAACTCCAGCGGAGAGGCCATGGCAAACAGCTGGGGAACACAAAAATGTCTTTAAACGCTGCAGCTGCGCTCCTTGGGGTTTTCTGACCACATCCTAAATCCCTCGGCTGCTCTGTCTAGCATCCCTCCAGAGGTCGGCACGCCCAGGCAGGAAACCGAGCGGCTCGTTGCTGCGGGACGGATCCTCACGATGGTTCTGTGATGGAACGGCTGCAGCCAGGCCCACCAGCCACCCAGCACCCAAGCAAGGTGCCAGCTATCCCCACGCCAGGGAGGCATGTCAGCTTCTGCTGCCCAAGGGGCTCCATCACCCACAAATGCAGCCCAGGAGCAGTTGCAAAAGTGCCTGGGAGGCAGGAAAAATCAGATTTTCCTGCTGGGAGGCCAAGACAGTGGGATGGAGGTGTCACCAACGGGGTTTGGGACCTGGCACCTGCCAGACCTTGGGAGCTGGAGGAAGCTTCTTCCATGTTCTCAACCTACCCACACCCTTAAACTCCAACTGCTTGCCTAAGAGGGACTTGTCTTTGGGTTAGCCTTGGGTTAACCTGGTCCTTCCACCTGCTTCCCTCAAGCTGTGCCAGGGTCCTGCAGCAGCTCTGAGCAGGGCTGGAGGGAGGAGAAAAACCCCATGCTCCCACACAGGGAGGCTACAAGAGGACTTGGCTTATCCTTCCATGAACCCCCAAGGTGTGAACTGTCAGACGTTCATAAAGAGAAATTAGACATTTATGGCTATTTCACCTCTCTTTTTTTTCACCAGTACAATTCATTTTGCTCAGAAGTGGACAAAACTCTTTGTTTTCAGTGGGTTTTTTCCACCCTGTTCAACCAGCCTACATTTAGCCATGTTCACCCAAAGGCAGCCACCTGCACACCTTCTTGCCACCACTTTTCCTCTGTCCCACAGCTTGTATTTGGGGATGCTTCGCCCTGAAACCTCAGCTGGTGGAAAGCCAGCTCGCCATGCAGATTGGTCTGCGGGAGCTTTTCCCCAGCGCCCATGGCAGTGCCGTGGTCCATCCCCCGAGCGTGCACGAAACACCAGGACGAAAAAAAAAAAAAAACCAAAAAACAGCAAGAACGTGCCGGGGGGCAACTCCGGGCTGCAGAGCGGGTTGGCGACTGTTTTCAGCAGGAGATATCCAACACCAAGAGCTCTTCCAACTAACAGTAACAGGATAAGCCATAAAATATGTGCTCTGATTTGGAACTAGCAAACACAGCAAATAACCAATTATTCCAAATAGTTTACAGATTTTGACTTTTTGTTTTTGGCTTGGGTTGGCTTTGCTAACTTGTCATTTGATGGGTTATTTGTATTTCTTACAACCAAAGCATCACAAGCCAAAATAATGGTATGAATAACTGCATAGAAAGCACCTTATAGTGCTTCTCGGGGAAGAACAGAGGCTCCTTGCTGCAGTTTCACAGCTCAGAGGTGTCTGAGGGCTCCTCGAGAGTTCCTCTCCTCTGGAGATGCCCAGGAACCTCCTGACTTCTGCTACTGCTCCAACAAGCTAAGGCTGGTGGGGAGGAGATCTTGCCAGACCATTTCACAGCTGGGAATGTAGGACCTGTGTGGGCATTAACCATGCAGGGGGGGGGTCCTCTGCAAAGGGACAGCTCTCCTGGAAACCTGGGTCCCTCCACTCCCACCCACGTCAGGCCCTTCACACTAACCCCCCATTTTCACTCATCAGGGCTCGGAAGCTCATTTGTACTTCTCAGGAGGAGGGGCCTGTGTGCCCCGTCAATCCTGAGCAGGGTGGGGGAGACAGGGACAAGAACACCCTGCCAAAGGGGATTGGGGCCCTCAAAGCCTCTTGGTGGCAGACAGGTGCTTTGCAAAACGCAGTGTATCCTCCCCAAATATACCATCCTTATTCTTTGCTTGCATAAGCAGCTTTCTGGTAATTCCCAGCTGTATCTGTTGATGTTTTAAACGTTCAGATTCTTCAGAAGCATTTCTGCATTTTCCTCTTGCCCTGAACAATAAATCAATCACAATTTATCACTAATACTACCCTGGCATGCAGTAATCCCCCTCAGGATTGGGATCCCCTTGTGCTGTGCTCTGTAGAAAAGGAGAAGGATGGAAAACTGCCCCAAACAGTTTCCATTTAAATATTGCTCTTAAGGCAGGTACCAAACGCAGGCCACAGGCATAGAGAGTTTTACAGTCCCTTGTTTGTAAAGGGATCCCGGTGTGACCAGCTCTGGTGGTGGCATCTATACTGCATCTCCTTGAGCTTAGCAAGAGGTGTATTGCACCTTCTGCTGACCATGTCTATGGGCTCTCCTCTGTCTTGCAGTCCCCTGTGCTTTCACAAATTAAGACCCTTAGGGTCACCAGGAACTCATCCTGAACACTCTCAGGTCGGCTCTGGTGGGTATTGTGGCAGAGACATGGAGGGCAATGGCACCTCCATCCACAGAGAGCTTTGAGGGGACACAGCCAAGCCCAGGTGGGGCTCTCAGGATGGTTTGACAGTTTGAAAAGGGGATTACAGGACAACAAAGAATGGATCCTGTGGATAATTACAGAGGGGATTGTGTGGATAATTACAGAGTGCTTCTCCCAAGCAGGGAGGGGGAAATGGCCCATAAAAGAGCTTATTTTGACATTTAAAGAAGTCATGAGGCTCTCTTTCACCCTTTGAATATGATTGAATCACTTGAGCTCCTGAGGGATGAGCCAGGATTTCAGGGTGGTGGGAAGGGGACAGATCTGGAGCACAGAGGTGGGTCTACGAGACATCGGAGTTGCAAAACCGTCTCGTTTTGCTTGTGCCAAAGATTCTCAGCAGGGACAAGAGAGGGACAAAGGGCCAACTCCTGACTTTGTCTAGGGGGACTTTGGTAACAGCAGAACCAGAGGAGTGAGAAGAGAGGCCAGATTAGGAAGGGTTTATGAACTAGGTTATAAACAATTGCAGATCAAGGGCTTGGATTTGTGCAGGCTCCAGGCAGAGCCTGAAGCATCAGCTCTGGCCACCCTGACCTGACATCCCCACCACACTATCACATCTCCCCAGCCTTTACCTCCTGGGTGGGGGTAGGGGATTGATGCCACAGGGAGCAGAGGTGATGCCCATCGCCCTCCTCAATGGCTCCCCAGGTCCCCCTGGCAATACCTGCCCCATTTTCCAGAGCTGTTTGTAGTTCTGGGGATTTTGGAGGTTTTCTCAGCACACTGAGGCCACGCTGCTGGGGAGGCAGAAAACCCACAAGTTCCAGATGAAGAGAAAAAAAAAAAAAAGGCTTGTGGAGTCCACCGAGGAGATGGGCAGATCTACAAGCTCAAGTCTCCATGAGGGGCAAGCCCAGAGTCTCCCACCACATCCCCCTTCCTCCAGATCATTAACGCCACAGTCGGAGGCCGAACCCAGCGAAGTTCAGGAGCTCCCTCACACACTCCACACCGGGATGGATATTTTTGGCTGTAAAAGCTTTTTTCCTAATATTTAACCAGCTGCAGCCCCTATGCCTCATTCCACAGCTCCTGCTTTCGTGCGAAGCTCCACTGCTATAAAGGAGAAGGAGATGGGAAGGAAGAGGTGCACGGGCCACCTCGGTGAGCTCCTTTCCAAAACAGGATGGTTTCCCCCAGGAGGCGTCAGCAGCTCTCTGCGACGTGAGGTTTATTACATTTAATCACATTCTTGTAGGGTCTTGGTGAAGGCCAGGAGAATGGGTTTATTACTGTCTAATATTCTGTTCCTTTTATTTTAAATTAATGGTTTGCAGCTTTTTTCTGTCTTTTTTTTTTTTCCTAAATTTTATTTGAACTAAAACAAAAACATATTCACGTAAATTAAAAATGCTGATGAACAGAGGGAAGAGGGAGGCTATTTATGGAGCTTTTGTTTCCATACTCCACATCCCAGCGCAGCCACCCATCTGTCTTCTCTGGGCAACAGAGGAAGCTGCATCAGTGAACAATATTATGTGGGTACAGAGGATAAACGGGGTACTGGAGAGATGCGCATAGGGCCAACAAAGCACATATCTATGTTACAGAAAGAAAGGTTGGACATTAAATGTGCCTCCAACCCTATGCCAAGACCTACAGAGATGCCCATCAGGGGCTTCTGCATGAAAAATTTACAGCTGCCATGAAGCTGCAACCCATCTCTTACTCATGTGCTCTGCTTGCTTGATTTTTTCAGCAATGAAAGCCAAATTTATCTTCCCTTCCATCCTGCATGGTCAGACCTCGAAGGGAGACTGTTCCTCCCAATGGCACGGTATAAATAACACCTTCAAGTTGACCTTCTTCCAAAACTCTGGGCTGACTCACCGGTGGTTTATACCCCAGGGCTGAAGCACGCAGGGACTGGTCCGGGTTTGACCGGTGGGAAGGAATCGGTGTTTATTGCAGCGAAGAAGTGGAAAGCAACGCAACTAATTCTGGCCTGAAACATGCAGGAGGGATGTGCATGGCTCTCAGCAGGACCTGTCCTGTAACTCATGGGCTGGTATCAAGAGGGATCTAAGAGGGGTGAAGAGCCCCAACCCTGAATTTGGGGCATGGAGAAGAATTGCTCCTTTGGAGTGTCAGCCCTCAGAAAGCAAAGCAGATTCACTGCCCTTCTTACAAAAGCCAGGAACGTCCCAAACATCTGATTTTTCTTATGAAAAGTGCATGAAGGGAGCAGGAGATGCTTTGCAAGGAGGGATCTGTCACTGTTTGGACATCTCCCTCATCCCCGCGCTTTGAGGGCACCAGGCTGTATGTCTGCAAAAACCAGGACTGTGCAAAGTCCTGCTGGTGAGATGAAACCTTCCCTGGGGTGAAACCCTTCTCCTCGTGGAAGGTCAACACCTCCTCAGTTCAACCTAGACCAACACAATGCCTAGGACTTGTCACGGTCCCTGAGCTAGAACACAGAGGAACACAGAAGTCCCATCAAGTCCTTAATTACGCCACTGCAGCCACCCAGGACACACCTTCTCCACTGAGTACCAGGCTCTGCTGGCGTGCACAGAGGAGCCAGAAGCTGTTGGGGAGACACCTGACCTCGAGCATGTACATAATTCTGCCAGCTCTGCAAGGACAAGAGGGAGGAAGCTTCCTCATCCCTCCTCCCAAAAGAGACCTTCATTTCTTTGGTATGAACAAAAATGATCGCTGAAGTGCACACACATCTGTAGTGAGATGGAATTTCCCTTTTTCTAGGACAGCAGGGGGATCTTTCACGACAAGAAATGCCTCCATTTTTGCAGATCTTTAAATATATATATATATATGCACATCTATCATTCATAAAACCCATTAATCAAGCAAGTAAGTTAGAAATTAAGCAATACATACATGAGGCTGGGCCCGAGAAGCTGGTATGTTAATTAATGCTGAGCTGGTCATACCCTCTGCAAGCTACAAATTAAAATGATTGGTTATCAATGGGGTTAGAGAAACAATGTTTAACATACATCAGCAAAAGCACAATTTAGGAGAAATAAAATGAATGAACCCGAACAGTGCCACCTGCCCCCTCCCCTGGGTTATAAGGTTGGGGTCTCCCCAGTCGAGGCACCTTTGGCGTGAGAGCAGGGTTTGGGTTTTCACTGATGTTCATCAAATGGGACGGGGTTTGAATGGTCGCGGAGAATAAATGGGGTATTAAAGGGAAACTGCAGCAAAAATCCACGTTACAGAAAAGCCATTAACATTTCTCAGCGCAGGACGGGATCTCCTGTGGACACCGGGCACTCGCAAACGCAGCGAGTCAAGTTCATGGCAGAAGCCAGGGAGGGATCTGACCCAGGGTGGTTTTTGACAGAAGGGGGTTAGGAGAGCTCAGGACCAAGGTCTGGTACAAACGAAACGCCGAGCACAAGCGCAGCTTGTCGATGGCAAACCAAGAGCTGCTGTCACCTGCCCCTGCCCTGGGCAGCAAGCGGCAGCTCTGCTTCTGCCTTGCAAAGTGTTTCCTTCCAGATGGAGAAGGGGGAGCAATGAGATATTCTCACCAGAAAATAGCTGGTTTTGAGCATCAGGCCAAGCCTGACAGAGCTCCCTCTGCTCGCCAGCTCGGGCTGGGCACTGAACATGCTGCTTTTGACCCCATCAAACCAGACCTGCATCAGACCTTGGGTCAAGCTGAAAACACTGAATTTACAGCTGCTTCATGGGGGAAGGATTCCCCCAGGCTCAGTTCCCACTAGGACACCCATGCAACTCTGGGAGGGCAGTGGGAGACAGCTCCTCTGCAACTGTTTTATCAACAAGCAGAAGGAACAAATACCTGCTCATCCCTCGGGACTGCAGTTGGGCCTCATGGTTGTCCTTCCCAATCTGCTTCCCATGGGGATGAGGACCCAGGAAAGAGTGTGGAGAACAAGAGGAGGCTGCGGGGGCAGGGTGGGCAGGGATAAGGGCTGAGCCAGCAGCCACTTACGTGTGCTCAGCCCCTGCAAATCCCTACTCCGGGTGCATCTCCCAGAGAAGAAAACTAGAAGGGCTTAGCCAAGGAGAGCTTGCTACAGAAAAATTGCTTTTCTATGAGTTTTAGGAGCTTCTTTCCTCGCACTCAGTAACCATGATGTTTCCAGTTCATGTGCACATAGACTTGTTTTAAACAGGCCTCAGACTGAACTTCTCACCCCACTTGAACAAGATGGACAACACGCTCAGCAACCTCAGAGCAGAGGGGTTTCGCGTCTGTTTGTTTTCTCTATTTCAGATGAGGACAACAAAGTGATCCTTTGTTCCAGTCATCCATCAGAGGAGGGACCAAAGCCAGGCTTGGCAAGGAGGGAGAAAGGCTTTGGAGCCACACAATGAAACACACCCATGCACACATGCACGGGCAGGAACAATCCTGGCTCCTGCTTCCAAGGTCACCACGGGAAGAGCAAGTGGTACAGAGTCTGCGGCCCCGGGCACGAGCTCCTGGCCTGGGATCCCCCGCCTTTCCCAGGGAGAAGGGGTAGGATGGACTCTGCAGACTGGGACTCCTCCTTCACCCTCCAAATCCGGCCCCAGAGGGGAGCAGAGTGGGGGTGGAGGGACCCCGATGGCTGCGGGGTGTCAGAAAAAGTCACCCCAAGCCCAAGTCTGTCACCAGGAGAGGCTGGGCAAGGGAGGAACAGCATTCAGGGCCAAAATTTAGAGATTAGGGAGGGAGATGGTGGGAATTTTGGTTTGGCTATCCATGAACAGGCTCCCTCCTCCCTCTGCTCCCCAAACAAAGGGCAAAAGTGAAAGACAAACAAAGAAACAGAGAAGAATTAATCTGGGGTCAGACTGAATAACTCAATTCATTGCAGGGTGTTTTGTTTGCGAAATGTTTGTTTCAGTAAAGAAATGTCAAAGTCTTCCACTTTAAAACTGATGCAGCGAAGTGTTTTGGCTTTTGAAACGTCCTTCTCCCCCTTCTTGTCCTTTCACCACCCATTTAAACTGTTCCCCAAGTTTGCTCTGAGTTTGTAGATGCTTTCAATAGGTTTTAAACTGCCCCGGGGAACAAAATATGGCAGAGGTGGGGTTCTCTGTCTCACTCCTTCCTTTGGGACCTCTGCAGCCCCTGTGCCGATCCACCACCGCTGCCCCCCGAGCAGCAAACGCTGTGTACACCTGCCTAAAAGCGTGTGTGTCCCCACAAAAGGCTGATCTGAGCAGGTTTGGTAACATCATGATGAAGTCCCTGTAAGGTCTGGGAGAGACGCAGCCCCGCAGAGCTCCGCCGACCTCCGTGTTTCCCCGGGGGGGAAAGAGCTGAGCTGCTCCACACGTACCAGCCGCAGGAGCATCGCAGGAAACCCGGCTCATAACTTGTTGCCCGCAACTATTTTTGGGAAAGAAGGCCCTGCCTTCAGGTCTGAGGACATTGCTAGGGAAATATTTTTCTGACCTTTGGTGGATGTTTTAAAATAAATAAAAATTACTTAATTCGACATGTGGTGTCATTTATTTTGCTTAAAGGAAAGTCAAACATGAGCAAAAGCTCACCTCACTTCACTTTGCAATCTAAGGCTGAGGGACCCCTGAGGTGCCTCCCTTTACCTTCATCTCCATCACTCATTGCCACAACCCTCCTCTTCCTCACAGGCACCATCAGAGGCCAGGTTTTTACCTCTGTCCTCTGTACCCGCTGCCCATAAATGCCTTCCTGAATGTTTTGCTAATTGTTGGACCAAGCCTGAGTCCCCTAAGGATAAAGTCTGCAGCCGGGGAGGTGTGTTTTCTTACAGACAGACCTACTTCTGCACATCCCAGCCAAAAGCTGCCCCAGAAGCAAGTATCAAGAAGGAAAAGAAACCGAGGATCCCCTGCAGACAACGCTCAGAAAGCGCTTTTGAACAGGCAGCCCATGGGACAAGCCTTGGGGATCTCGCAGAGGATCAGCTGTCACCAACTTCTCCAAACCAGCACCAACCAGGACCACAGCTTGCTCCCTGCCGGGACTCAGCCCAGGATGCTCCGTGCCCATGGTTCCGGCAGCACCAAGAGAGGGACCAATGCTGCAGGAAGATGTGTCTTCCCCCACCTGCAGCCCCAAACCCAGTAACTGCTCTCCTTGCCCTGCAGCATCTCCAGGGTGGTGACAAGTCCTCCACCGAGAAGCAGTGGCAGAGAAACGCTGAGGATCTGGCTGCCAACAACCCTCTGTTCCCTGACAGGGGCCCCATTTTCTAGTTGTCAACTTCCAAAAATGCTTCTTTTGCCTCCAGGTCAATAGGAAACCTCATTTCCTCCTGCCAGAAGAGAGCCTGGCCACCAGGGCCACCAAAGGCCATCTCTAAGTTGCAGAGCTCTAACTCTAGCAGTCATGTCCCTGCTGCTGGGGGCACACGAGGTCCCTGTGATGGATCCCAACCTGCTGTGGACATGACAGCAGGCCTAATTTTCAAAGCAAGTAGTGAAGAGATAGCTGTACCAAAGATGAAACATTGATCCGTGTAGCCCCCATGGTGTATGGGTCTCCATCGGGACAAGGAACACCCCAAAGTCTCAAGGAAGAACTTCAGAGCCAGGGAAAGAGCGTTTTTCCATGAATTTGGATAGAAAGCACACAAATTTCTGAAGAAGGGTGAGTGGCAGGGTGTAATTCAGGCAAAAGATAGACAGACCTGCATCTGGCATCTCCTCAGAAGTACCTGCAGCTTCTGCTGGAGCACTCAGATATTGCACTGATTTTAAAAACTGGTAACGAGCAGAAAGTGTGTTTGGACAAGAGCATCCAGAGCAGAACTTTGGAAAGGATGGGAGCTGGAGGAGGGACTGCTCAGGGACTGCTACTTTCCTTCCTCCCATCACAACCTGCTCACGGGGAATCCACCAGCCCAGCCCTAAGTGAGTGCAGGCAGTTGTAACGGGTCCCCTTGGCCCTCGGTGTGGCTCTCCCTCACCCTGCTCCTGCCTGGAGCTGCCTGTGCCGGGGTGGGAGGAGATGGGGGAGCAGGGCCAGATCCTGTGGCGCCTGCGGTGACGGGGTGCGGCTCACGAAGCAACGCTTTCCCCACGATGCACCGCCACATCTGAGGAGGGGATTAATCCTTGTTTGCAATTTAAACAGCCCCACCGTGCCAGGGCACTGCGTACACACAATAACAGAGCCTCCGGTCTCGCTCCAAATTAGCTTAATGAGGAGCAGGTTTCGGGACAGGCTCGGAGGAGAAGCGGGCTGCCCCTCTCCTCCCACCTCTCCTGTCACCTTCTGCCACCTCTGACCGCTCTGCAGACGTGATCAACACCCAGTTGTGGTGCTGAGCTGCGTGTGCAAGAGGTCCCTGCACACCACGATCCTGCTCTGCCTCCTAAACTACCCCAAAACACCCTGCCTAGCTGCCTTCACCTCTGGGCCAGCATCTCCAAGAGGTTCCTCAGCGATGGACGGGGCCAAAACACCACCTCAGCACTGATGGAGGTTCCTTAAATGCAGGTGCACACACATCTGCCCAGCACCTATGATCTCTGGCTTGCACACCCCATGCCAGCAACAAGCATTTTCACAGTTAATGCTGCTCAAAAGGTTGGGAAAAAAAAAGCTTTGAAGGACAATTTTTCATTTTCTTTTCCAAACTAACTGCAATTAAAAAGGTGGAAGCTAAAAGAAATTTGAAATTCTGCCATTTTTGGCACGCAAATGTAAGAAGAAGAGCCCTGGGTTTCTCTTTCTTGCCTTGCCCTCACCTCCACGTGCAACAAAACCTGGAGAAAACAGGGAAATGATGAATGGGTCTCGGGGGGAAGCACTGAAAGTGAATGAAGTGCTGCAAAATTAACCTGAAAAACATTCTTGTTTTTTCACCGCTACGAAGTGCCCAAAGAAAAGAAAAATCTGTAAAAAAGATGCCTTTTCATTAAAAAGCCATGACAATCTGATCAGAGCACTTCAAGCAACAGCAGGCACAGGCAGAGGCCAGGTAGGAATTCCCCCCAACTTGCACCGCAGGGTGGGGGCACCCCAGGGTGCTCCCTCCATCCTGTCTGCACAGCAAAAACAGGGGAAATGGTGCAAACTGGGAGCCCCACCAGCCCCGTAGAGCATGAACATCCAACACAGCCTTGGCCAGGCACCTTCAGCACCGGTTCATAGAGGACCCCGACTCCACACCAGCCCCGAGCCGAGGTCCCATGGTGGTCGCAGCCCCCTCACTGCACCCGGCAGAGCCTTCGCCTGCAGCTCTCGTAAAGGATATTTATGGGAGGAAACTTTCCTCCCCTCACCTCCCTCAAAAAAGCAGCCACCGGGTTAATAAACCACTGGCAAAACAAAGCAGGGGAATTTCCATTAAGCAGAGTAAAAGGGTAATTAGCGACCTGGGCTGAAAGCACCCCGTGCCGTGCAGCCAGGGCTGGTGCTAAGCACAAGCCCCGGCCATCCTGGCTCCCAGCGAGAAAGCAAATTTGGGTCAAAACACTGTGTTCCCAGAGGGAACGGCATTTCCCTCTTGTTATCTCCACCAAAGTCACGGGAGAAGAAGCAGGAGCGACTGCGGGTCTGAACCCCGCTGAAGGCACAGAAAAATCAGGGGTGGGAAAGGGCACTGGCAGATGAAGGTCAGAGGAAAGGAAATGTTTTATAACATCAGTTGCATTTAACAAATGGTTTTGCCATCACAAAAAGGCAGCAGAGGACCAGCGTGGGGGCAGGGGCAGTTGTTCTGATGCTTTCGAAGAGCAGTATTGCACATTGGAAGTGCTGCAGGTTGTTGTCTTGCTACACAACACCATTTTGACTGAAAACTGACCAAAAAAAAAAAAAAGGGGGAGAGAGTCTAAACTGTAGATTTCTGAATATGTCAAAAAAAAAAAAATAGTCAAACCAATTTGAAAGTTGGGTAGGTTTTTCTATTAAAAATTAAGAAATGATCCTTCGCAGCTTGCTGGCATTGCAGATGCAAGACCAGTCCACCCATCACTGCCCCATCTGTGGCTGTGGGTCAGGAGGGGGCCAGAAAAACCCTCTGCTGGGGGTCTTAGCCCACTGTCTCTGCAGAGGGTCTTGCAGCAAAGGGACATCACTTGCCCAGCATCATGACATAAATCGGAGGTAAAGGCACGACCTGCCCCCCAGCCCTCCTACTCACATTATTCCCCGATCCCCTCACTTTTCTCCCAACTGTTTTCTGAACGAGGCTAGAAAAAGGGTTTTTTTTATTTGCAGAAGTGAAGGTTCCTGTTCCAAGACTCATTTTGGTGAGTTCTGTACAGACATGCTCCAGTTACTTTACTGATACAAGATGAAGCACAATTGTAAATTATTAAGACAAATCTGCAAATGGCAAGCAAACAGAAAGCCGATTAGGTTGTCAGTAGTATTTTCTGTCTGGAGTCACTTTTTCCTTTTGACGACACTATTTCACTTGGGCCAATATTTTTAAACTCCACTGTCCAGTTCCTAATTGATACTGAAGCACCTCAGGACGAGCTGCCAGCGTCTCAGGGAGCTGAGCATCCCAACATCCCTCCTCTTGGCTGCTGGGGAACCCGAAAGGCCAGCTCTTTTGACCTGCCTCACTGCAAGGACTGCGGGGTGACCTTGCCTGAGAGCACCAACCTGGATCTCATCAGTGCTTGGGATAGGTAGGCATGAGCAGGGCCAGCTGCAGGCAAGACCACAACAGGCTGGAGTCCCACACCCACAGCTTTTGCCGAGCGCTGGCCAAAATCTTGATTTTTCCTTAATCCAAAGCCTGAAAGCCTTGAACTGGGCAGAGGTTGCAGCATGCAACACGCACTCCTGCTTAAGCAATGCCTGCTCAGCCGCAGGCAGGACTTGCACGGCACAAACATAAAGCAGACAATCTAGCAAGGAGAGAGGTGCAGCTCCAGCTCTGAATCTCCACCTCTGAATCTCCAGGGACAGCCCGATACTGGGAGACCAGTCTAAGCCCACCCTGGGACACGACCACAGATATCTGACAGCACAGATTCACGATGTAAAGTCCTCGTGAATAGAAACACTGAGGTGCCACCAAGGAGATGAATAAAGAGCAGAAGCATTGATGCCCAAATTCTCTATCTCGCTTTTATGGGCAGTGAAAGACAAGGCAAGAGGCTTACCTGAGGGGCAGAGCTCTTACAGAAAGCTCAGGCTTTTCTAGCCCGGGGTGCCATGCAGCACCCACAACCTTTAAAACAGGGAGTAAGGAAATGCCAGCGCATGTTAAATACACCAAAGGGAACGAGAGACCATGAAAAGCTTCACCAAATGCCTCTGACAACACTTCCAGCTGCTCCTGAGCAGTCAGGCTCACCTACAGACCTGTGCATCACACACGCACGTGTCAGCACTGGCAGGTCTCTGCCTCAGAGAGGACACATCTGCTGGCGAAGAAACCCGAGGGGTTATAGAAATGTGAAGCACCAGCAGGGCCAGTGTCACCGGTGTGGCCTGAGCCACCTACAAGGGACAGCTGAGCCCCCTCAAACTCATGGCACCGACAAGCTTGCTTCCTGCAACAGCAGCAGCACATCCCTCCCTCCCTGCTAGAGCCCGTAGGGGATATCCTGCAATCACGGTCCCCACCGTGACCCTCTGCAGAGTAACTGGAGCTGCTGAAAGCAGAGAGTGGGCTTGGGAGCAGCAAAGCACCCTGCAAACAAAGAGAAACCCAGGGAAAGGAGACCCGGCCGTGTGGTTGTGGTAAGGACAACTGAGCCACAGGGAACCTTCGCCTCCAGTGTGGCCGTGGGCAAACCGTCCCATCTGCCAGCACCAGTTCAACCTCTCCAGTGCTGGGGTAAGTCCCCTCAAGGCTGTCAGCTCTTGTCATTCCCAGAGACCATCCCACACAGTAGAGCCCTATGGGGATGACCACAAACCTTCTTCAGTCTCACACCAAACCACACATTTGAGAAAGAGATGCTGAAGGGAAGAGCCTGGCATGGAGAGTCTAGTGTCTCCCCCCCGCCCCAGAAAAGCAAATCTGACACTTCATATTAAACACGGGGGAGAAGGGTGAGTTTGTGGTTGTTCCTTGTGGTGTGGTGGAGGAGAGGGGGTGAAAACAGAGGTGGAAGCTGCGAAAGGAAGGGTACAACCAGATGTGACCCCACATCCACATCGCTCTCTACCCCCGTCCTGTACCCGCACAAGTTCCCCCCTATCACACAAAGTAAGAAACAAGTGATGTTTTTCCCTACCTGGACAGGAATAAGAGGCTCTTTGTCGTCGATGTCAATGAGGACGTCATCCCTGGGCGTGAGGCTCACATCATCTGCAACCAGAGCAAGCACGAGCATGACCAGGATATCCAGCTGTCAGAAACCCCAAAGCCAAACCACCTTGGGATCAACCTCCAGGACCGATCTCAACCTCGTCCAGAGCCTTCACACCAGCCAAAGCTCATGCTCATGCAGGTTGAACAGCTTGGCCAAGGGACAACCCATCTCACCAACCAACCCCAGAGCTGGACTCCTCCTTGGCACCTCCTGGGCTTTTTGTATCAGACCCACAGCTGGGGTGAGCTAAAAGCAATGCATAGAGCCACCCACAGCTCCTCCCGGAGAGGGGCAGGGGTGTGCAGTCAGCATGGTCCTCGTGGCAGCACGTACCTGAGTGCTCCTGGGGACCATCCGTGTCCTCTTGGTAGGGGTCACAGTAGAATTCCTCCAGCGAGCGGATGGTGCACTGCCCCACCACGGGCCTTCGGCCGAACGGCCTGTTGTCGATGATTTTGATGATGATGGGGGGGCTGTACAGGCTCTCCTTGGGTAAACGCTGTGGGCAGAGGGGAGGGACCACGTAACTACACAGGGCAGGGAGGGCAGCTGCTCTGCACCCCCCCAAAGGCTGAGCAGAATTAGCTTCACCATAAGATGCATTTTTTTATGGGACCTCCAGAGGTCCTTCCCGCCCAGCTCTGCTATGACCCCATCACTGCAGGGTGGGGACCAGGTCCTCACCACTTCCATGAAGAGCACGCAGATGTCAAAGTTGGGGTTCTTCTTGACGTTCTTGATGACGCAGGACTGCACGAGCTGGCCTCCACACTCTACCAGCAGGCTGGGTGAGGTGACACTGGCCAGCTGGTAGCTCTTGAGGTTCCTCAGCCCCCAGGCCAGGATCTGAAGGGTGAGGGGAACAGACAGCAAAGACTGAGCCAAAGGTCTGCCTCCAGGTCTCTCACTGAGATTCTAAGCAATGGAGGTAAACCTGAAGGTTGGCCCACCACGAAGGAGAGATGAATCAACCATGTGGGACAGCCGGTGTTGGGAGAAGCCAGGTTGTACAGCAAACATTTCTCTATATGCACCAATACACCAGGTCCACAACTGCTTATCTATTAATGGAGCATCTCTGGTTTGGGCAAATATCATCCTGCTGTGAGGGAGATTGTTCTTCTACAAAACAAGTGTGGTCCAGGGCTGTGCTCTGCCCTAGAACTCAACTGGTTGGTGAGACTTGTTTTCCCAGCAAGGTAATATCTTTTGACAGACAACCCAAGAGCAGAACCAGCTCTCAGCACTGGTGGGACTCTGCATCCACAGATTCTGGCTTGGATCTCATTTCTGAGTCTCATCCCCCCACTAGGGACACACATTCAGGGTGTTATTCTGCAAGGAGGCGAGCAGCCTCGTGCGCTCCCCATCACTCACCTCGATGGCTGTGCGCTGCAGGACCGGTTTGATTCCTTGGGGCACCATGTAAATGTTGGCCTCCCGCTGGGGCGGGGGGTATGGCAGGTCAGAGTCGGCAGACTGCGGGGAGCAGAGGTGCCAAGGGCACATCAGGTCATGCCACGATGGGACACCAACCCCATTGCCTCCCCCTCCCCACGCTGCATCCCCCCAGAGTCTCCTTCTCTCTACAAAACTCATCTTCTCCCAGAAGTCCAGGACAGCCTGAGAGGAGGAGATGAGGGCTGGGGAGGGGTGAATGTGCTTGCAAACTGCTTCTCTCCCTTTAATCTGACCCTGGGAAAGACAAACATCTACTGCCGAGAGCAACCCCTGAGCCTTTCCAAGGGACCTAAGAGGGATCTGCCCTCCATCAAGGTTCAGCCTCCTTTAGGGGTTGAGGGGATGAAATTGCATCTATCCCACACCAGGACCACGGTGAGACAGTTATGCAGAGCGATGAGAGGGGACAAAGCAGCAGCAGGGGGTGAATTAGTGAAACACAGCTCCTTGAGTTGGACAGAGTGAGATGCTGTGACCAACTCCCAAAAATTAGGAATTTAGTGGTAGCAGCACCGTGGGACGGAGAGTTGGCATTGCCCCCGGCTGCAGGAAGGGGCTGTTGTTCCTACTTACAGCTGCTGATAGCTCTATAAACCATAACGGGCAGCCACCAAGCTGCCAGCCACAGGACAGGGCTCAGATAAAGCCGTCCATGCACAGTGCACACAAAAGATTTCCTTCAGGGCAAGACCAAATCTGGATGGCAGGTGAGGGATTCAAAATTGCCTTCACAGAGGAGGAAATCAGGGAGCCAAGCCTCCCTGGCCCCTCGCAGAGGACAGGCTTTGAGCCCTCCCAGCTTTTGGGTTCTTCTTGACCTGCACCTTCGAGTTCAGAGTCACCAAAAAGGCAGGAATGAAAGCAAAACCTCTAAAAATGCAACCCTCATCCAAGGGCAGTTGGAACCAATTTAGGAGACCGGCATTCTTTTCAGGCTGGAGTATTATTGCATTAAATTAAGTGTGTATATGTATTTCAATTATAGGATTGGTTCAGGTTTATATATGTATGTATATAAATGCTCTACAAAGGGATTTTTCACGGTGGCATGTTAGCTATACTAGATGCTAAGCTTTAATTTTCATTGGCAATTGCTGGTGGCTGGCGAATCAAGCTGCTTGTTAGCTGAAGACTTTCGGTAACTCCATTTTGGGGCAGATGTCTGGGTTCCCCCATGGGGCAGCCGGTAAATCTGGGGCAGGCAGTCCTCCCTCCCATGGACCACATGCTCGCAGAAGTGGTTAGTGCTAGCAGGGAAAGGGAAGGTTCTCTGGGGGAGGGGAGTGCCTAAGGAGAAGGGAGAGGGGCAGAGCATCCCCAGCATCGCTTGGGTGCTCAGCATTCCTGGTAACTCACCTACTTACCCAGAGCCTTAACGTCAGGCTGCTCAGACATTGCACCATCAGCATGAGCTGGTCCTTCCTTGGGGTAGAGGAATAGACCAAACGGCCCTTGAAGAGCTTTTCTTTATGACCCATAACACTTAAGAGAACACCAAGGTGTCTAAGCATGGACCGAACCAAGAAGAGCCTCAGTCTGTCCTTGTACAGTGACAGATGTTCATTTCCAGCTTTAAATGTGCTTAAATTGCGTTTAAATTGCATAATAGAGATTATATAACTTAGTTTATAGAGATTATGTAATTTAGAAGTCACCTAGCCCATCTCCAAACCCCAAGGCAGGCTCAAACTCCACACAGTCCCTGTGAGATGGCTGCACAGTCCGTTCCCAAAATGAGAGGTTTTTTCCCTAACAAGGCACCTAAGTCTTCACCAATGCAAATATCATGTGTTGCATTTATTTATTGTCACTGGACTAAAGATCATTTCAATCCTTCTGTCTTCTGAACAATCTGTATGGGAAAAGGGGAAAGCCTTGAGGAAAGAGCTCCTGACTGCCCCCCCCTCCTCTCCAAGAGCTCCTGCCTGCCCCTCGTCCTCTCCAGGTTCAACAGCGACTTTGAAAGCCAACAGTGCACACTTGGCTTCTAACACTGCCACATCTTCAGTGAGCACTAGCCATTTCTAAGACCTTCTCAATCCCTGTTGTTTTGCAGCCATTCTCCTGGGTCTCAGCTGAACATATGAGCATTAAATGTTTCACCAGATGGGACAGAAATGAGCAGTGAGTCCTGGGGATAAGGCAGAAGCAAGGGAGGGTTCAGGGTGGTAGTGGAGAACAAGCAATTCCCAGACACAGCTCTCAACCCAGACATAGCAGGCAGGATGGAGGAGACATCCATGAAAAGACCTGTGGGGTCTGCTGGCAGCTGGGATGGTTTGAACAAGGGCAAGTCAAGGGAATCAGGGTGGAAGGGAGCTCTGGAGATCATCTAGTCCAACTCTGGCTTTGATACAGGGTTGGAAGAGAGATGAGTGAAAGTCAGCACAGATCAGCCCAGTCAAAGCAGTGGCTGGAAACACCTCCCAGTTTGAGTGAGCAGCTGGGTCATGTTGTTTCAAGAGGGGTTTAAACCCCAGTGCCTGGAAGGGGTCTAGCCCCAGAAGGCTACTCCCATTTGCACCAAACAGAAATGCAGCAGAAGGAAGTCTGGTGCCAGCCTGGTCGTTCAGATGCATCATGAGCCTGAACGATGCACGTGTGAGCCAGGTTCACCATAAAGCCTGGTATCTCCTGCTAAGGGCACTGGAGGCCCTGGGCTGGCATCACTCCTTTGGGTGCAGCCTCAGTGGGTTGGTCTGGAGGGGGGTCTTGCAGGGCAGGTGGGTCAGGCCAGGCCATGTCTGAAGGAGCTGGTCTCTCTGAGTCTCTGTTGGGACTTTGCTTGGTTGGCAAAGGCAGAGGAGAAGAGGAGAGTCAAGTGTTTGAGCATAAAAGGTACCCATTGGAGGAGCCCCTCGTAGAACAAGGCAGGGGTGCAGAGCTGTGGAGTGCCCCATCCAGAAATGGCAGTGCCAAGAAATGGAGGAGAAAGAGCAGAGAGATGGTTATGTTTATACAAGCTAATCCAGCTCAGCAGGAGCTGAGCACAAAGATGAGCCCCACACCATCAGGAAAGGCTGCTCGGATGGAAGAAATCCCATCCAACCTTTCATGGAAATGTGGCCAGGCTCTTTGCATGCCCCAGTTTCCTCCTAGCTCATCTCCCTTTGGGGTTAACTGGTGCCTAGGGTCACCACAACACTCAGGTACACGTGCCCCTTGTTCCACTCCCCGCCTTGTGTTGTCCAAGATACCAGCCAGCCCTGGCACCGCTTGGTTCAGCCAGTGATCTGCCCTGTAGGACACACAAGGTCTGGATAGCAACTCTGACATGTTGCCCAAGCAGCAGCTTGGGATCCTGATGAGGTTATTTATTTCCTTCAGAGCAACTGGAACAGTCCAGCACGTGCCTTGGTTCATCACGGGCAAATTCCCCATGAAAAGTTGCAAACTTTTCAACTGGGATTTCAGTTGAGGTCCAGCCAAAGATCAGCCCAGCATTTCAGTTTTGGCATGCTTTGTTTGGAAGGGTTGAACACCAGTAGATCTCATGCACACACATCCCACAAAGGTTAAATATTACCCGACATGCCCTGCAATTGGGAACACTTGCTGGGTTAAGCACGGAGCCCATCTCCCCTGTCCTGCTGGTGATCACTCATGTTACTAAAATCCTGATGTTATGGGCTTGACTCATCTGAAAAGAAGTGGCTGCCCCACAGAGGCACAATTTTAACAATTTCCAAGATGAAGAGACAACTAAATCTTACAGACTCACCTCATCCAGACTGGAGGACAGCTCACTCTGGAGGAGAGAAGGGAAATACAGAGTCAGAGCAATTCTCATCCGTAAGCCCATCCTAAGGCATCCAAGGATGTTTTCCACGTTCCTGCACACCACCACCCCCAAGCTTGAGAAGAAATCGGTGCAGGTGACTTAAAACCATTTAAAATCCAGCATCAGTTAATGGCTTTGCTAAGCCAGGTTGCAGGGTAGGAACCACGCTGGAGCAGTTGGGAAGCACAGCCCTTCGCAATGGGAACGCTGGAATTATTGCAGGGCAGGAGGGTTATGGTGTGACACCTGAGGAATTATATCTGCCCTGTTTTAGAGGTCAAAAACGAGCTGCCCCACTCCCTCCAGCTCTCTTTACCATCTGCTGAAGGAAACTGGCATCTCTACATGGGGATTCCTTCACCCTAAAATAAGTCCCTAAGACAGGATGGGCACATTGCTTGCAGAAGCAGGGCTGCAAACAGAATCCACTGCAAATCTCTGCAAGAGCAGCTGATGGTGCTGGGACCCCACAGCTCCGTAGGGGTACAGGAGGGAATGGTTTGAGGGACACAGGGCCTAGGAGCTGCGAACAGGGTCATGGCATTACCTCGAAGCCGGGGATGTGATGGACAGCTGGCTGCGGAGAGAAAAAACACACACTTTCCATTTGCACTCCTGGTGCCAACTCAGCTTCATCTGGCAGAGAAACATCAGCCCTCTCATAGCTGCACGCTGCCCCCCTCCATGCCCAGTGCTGGGCTCCAAAAAGCCTGGGCATGAGGGCAGGGCTCTCCCTCCAACAAGGAGGCACAAGCAGAACCTCAAATCCACGCGGCTGCTTTCTGCTAGAACTCCCCTCTCCAAGGTCTTCCCCACCCGGTTCAGTAACATCTGGGCAAGGTGAGGAGGAAGAAGAGGCTGCATGCAGGTGACTCGGTGCCCCATCCCAACAGCAGAGACCTCTCCTGACCCCCACCCAGCAGCCCTCGCTGGTGCAGCAAGGTTTGCACCCCTTGCACCCACCCCAGCAGCTGCAGCAGCGTTGCACAGCATCCCTCCGGGAGCAGAGCTGGGACCGACATTGGAGAGAGGGAGGAGGGAGCTGCAGGACCCTCGTTCCCAATTAGCACCTCAGGGCTGGGAGGGAGGAACTGGGCAGGGAGATTTAGCCTCTCAGTCCATCCACTTTCCCTGGAATAGACGCACATCTGGGCTGCAGCCGGACACCACAGCCAGTGGGAAAGCCAGAGATGAGAGAGGCGAGGGGGTGGTGCATGCAGGGGGAGAGGGAGGATGGGAAAGCACAGGAGAGCACGCTGGGGCATGATGAGGAGTCTCTCCTGCCCGGGCTGGCTCAAAGCACAGCCTCCTTCCCCCATGGCTCGTTACACGAACGGCCAGCACTGAGCACAGCAGCTTGCTGTGGGAATAACCGCCCGCTTTGGCTCTCCTAAACCCCCTCTGGAATTTAACTCGGAGCAAAGAGCAGTGATCTGGGGCCAAACGCACCAGGTTCTTCCCACGGTGCAAAGATGCTGAGGCTTGGAGCTCAGCACCACAGCCAGCCAGGCTGGCAGGGCGCGAGTGGTGCCTCCTGAGCTGGTACCCAGCAGCCCAGGCTTCGGTCTGGCCCCGAGCCTCTTTCCCTTGGCCTTGCTAAAGCCTCCCATCACACAGCAGGGGTGCAGCCAGTGCTGAGCATGGCAGCCAGGTCTGCTCGGAGCAGTCGTCCTCGTGAAACTGAGGCCAGGCAGCCGCAGAGCTGCCGAGCCCAGGCGGGCATAACTCAGCGCTGAGCAAAGGCTGGATCCTGCTGGGTGCTGAGAGGCTCCAAGGGAAGAAGCCACCATTGCAATTAGAGACAGGATCAGGTCCGGACAGGCAGCTCACCTTCTCCCTCTGAATCAGCTCGAAGGCAGCCAGCAGCTCCCCGACATTTCTGTTCGCCTTGATGACCGGGTGCCAGGAGAGCCGCGGCGAGCGTGCCAGGCTGGGCTTGCAAATGCAACGCCCCATGAACTCATCCGCACCCTGGAAGACAATCACAGGCACGGGGAGCTTTCCTCACACCCCACTTCCCGGTGGAGTCCGTCACCACGCACCCGCATCTCATCTGAAACCCTGTCACTCAAAAATCAGCCTCAACGTCTGAACCATTATGGGGCCAGTTCAGAAAAAAAGATGGTTTTGATGCCCATATAGACTCAAGCTTTCAAACTCCTCCCTGTAACTACCAGAACTAGAAATACACTCTTTCTTATGCATTTTGGCTTAAACAGGAGGTGAAATTCCTACAGTACCACACGATTTCCAGAGCAGGAGCTCCAAGTACAGCATTAAGTACCAGCAGCTCTTAAAAAGCCCATTTACTGCTCTGCCATGGGGTCTTCAGTTGCCTTTGCTGCTTCCTGATGGTGTCTTTTGGAGGAGGGAGGGCAGAAATTTCACAAGAAGTTCCTGAGACGTATTCTACATGCTTTTCACTTACACACTGCTCTTACTTACTCTTGGGACAAGCTACAGCCCAGTTTTCCTAGGAAGGACTCGAGGTTCTCTCACCAGCCCCCCCAGAGGCCATCACTAGCTTTGGATACCTTTGGGCAGCTCAGCAAACAACAGTGGATGTTCCCCTGCTTGCGTGACTGCTTTAAATCTTGTCCCAAGCTTTTTCCACAAGGAAATACAGTTAATTTGGCCACTCTGCAATACATGATGTGGATGCATCTTTGGTAACTAGAGTGGGCCACCAAGGACATCACTAGCAGAGCTGTTTGCTGAATTTTTGTCTTCTGAGTGTCCAGCTCGATGTCTGAGCCACCCCAAGATGTTACAGCATTGCACTCCAGGAAGCAGGAACTATGTCATGTGCTTGTCCCATCCACCCCAGCACACTCACACCATGAAGGCCTAGCCCATGGTGTGTTGACTTACGTAGGTGTCATGGTCATATATTTCCACCACGATGTTGGGAGGGGAGTCAGATACATTCTGGGGGTCCCCAAAGATCTCTATCTCATAGAAGATGAGTGTCTGGTCCCAGGTGGGGTTCAAGGTGTTCTTGATCACCACCGTCTTCTGGCTTTGGTGGAGGAAGGAGACAATGGCATAAGGATCTGCAAGGGATGTTAGACAAGAGGCAAAGGATGAATTAGAGCTATGGGTCTAGGAAGGAGAAAGCAATTCATAGTCATTCAAAGGCCAGCAGGCTGTGCAGGGAAGGCTGTGGACAGGCTGAAGGAGTTGTGGGTCTCTTAGAAACAGCAATGACATTCCCATCCTAACCCTGGCATTCCCATCCTAACTCCAGCGGAGAAGAGAATGAAGCCAAGTTCTCCCACACTTACCCCAGTTGTCTTCCAGTGACTTGTCCTGGCTCCCTTGAACCCACCACATCCTCCAGTGAGGACTCAAAACTGCATGAAGAACCATCTTCTCACATTTTTTTGCAGTACCCAGCTCCCTCTGTCTCTGTCTGAGGCTCCCCATCTCTTGCATTAGGAGAGGAGGAGCAGTCCACCCCGCCCACCTGCACTGACACTGAGGGTTCTGCAGGTTTCTATCACGACAACCCTAAAACATCTCTTTTTCAAGCTGAAGAGTCTTCGCCTATGGAGTTATTCCTCATAAAGGTCCAATCCAGATCCCTGCTCGATCCACTCCTTTCGGGACAAGACAACCACAACAGTCCACACAACTTAGCTGTCTATCTATGCAGAGACCTTCCTCCTTAGCCCACAGCAGCCTCCTTTCCTTAAAAACTTCTGATGAAGGATTTTTTTGCCAAAAACATTTTGGACATCCAATGAGACCATGTTAACTTGAGCAACCTCTGGCTTGTGATAGCTCCAGCTGGTGCAGACACCGTGACCTTCCCTGGCCACATCTCCCAGCACATCAGAAATTTCATCGCTGTCTGACTTGATCTGTCCTGGTCCAGGTTATCCTCATGACTCCTCACCCTGTCCACCACCAGTGAGGTAGCACAAACGGTTCACCTCTTGCCCTAAGGTGTGGGGTTTTCTCCCAAAAGGATGAGCGTTTCCATGGTGATAACACGGTCATCTCCCAGCTCAGCAGAGAGGTCCATGATGCACCCAGTCTTTCCTGGGGAGATGCAGGAGGTACCAGCACTGCACATGTGGGTGCGCAGTGATTTCAGGTCACCCCTTGCTGTGATGGCCAGACCATGAAGAAGGTGGCTGGGGTGTTACTGCCTCCTTCCTGGGGTCTTTAACATCTCCAGAAGGGACAGGAGCTGAGGATGAAGCCAGCAACTGGCCAGAGTCATCCTCTCATCCCCTTTGCACGAGCTTTGGAAACCTCCACGTCTTGGGGAGGGTTTTGGGTTCCCAGCACTCTGGGGTACCCCACCGGTCCCCAGCTGCCACACCAGGTGGCTCTGGGTCTCCCTCGGGGCTGCTGCACCACATCTGCCAGCCCCACAGAGACGTCTCAGGTACTCCAGGGTCTCGGCAGACCCTGTACTTAGGCACCGAGCTGGGACCAAGGTGTCTTACCCCTAATTTGGGACAAAGCCAGAGGTTTCTCATGGCAAGATAGCAGCTAAGAGTGAGGAGTAGCCTCCCCTAACCACCAAAGCAATTAACACAGGAAGCCTGAGATCAGTTAACAATAAAAACATGAACCCTGAGCCCTCTCTAACACCTTCCCTTCCAGACAGCTTCAAAGAGCGTGTGGCCCAAACCTGCTGTGGGCATCCAGCCTGCGCCAGCAGTGGCCCTGGGCACAGGGACAGGACGGGTGGTGGCAGAACCAGGACCAAGGGCTGGGTGAGAGGTTTGAAACATGCCGGGGGATGACGCTGCAAGACCCCGTGGAGACTGAACACCCTTCATAACCTGATAGCAACTACGGGGCCTTGTCAGGGACGAGACCCCCGGGGCCACCGCATCCCACCTGAGTGGCTCCAGGTGGACCCCGGAGCTCTGGTTGCCTGCAAAGCCCAACCTCCACGGTGGCAGGAGGCACCACGGGCCTTTTTGGGAGGACACAGGTTACGTCTCCCACCTGGTACCCAGCATGACATGTCACCACAAGACACAGATACACCAGACAGCGTATGGGGATCCAGCAGCACCCGGGGGGTACCAACCCAGCTCACCCCAAAGCCACTTCCAAGAGACCTGCCAGTGGCTTACAGATAGACCCTACAAATGCAACCCAGTGCTGCACGACTGCCCCCAGTCCCAGGAGGTCCCCCCACCCTGCAAAACAACACGAACACCCCCACACCAGCACTGGCCTGAGACTGTGAGCTCACGCTGGGAGCAAAACATCTCCTGCCTACCCTGGAGATGAAGGAGCATCCCCCAGACACCTGGACACAGGGTTGGCTGAGCAGGGTGGCGTCCTCCACCCTCCCTCACCAATTCCAGGGATGGGGGGGCTCAAGGGGGGGTGTGTATTTTCTTTCTTGGCGTCCGGACCTCAGCAGACGTGTTTAATGAGCCGGGGCTGTTTGCGAGGTGGCCGGCTGGAGAGAGCACTATTCACGCTGGGAAGAACCTTTTCCACTTACGCGCTTTTTTCCAGTAAGAGGAAAGCAGAATGCGTTACAATAAACAAAAAAACCATGGATTTGGATTTGCTTTTTTGCTCTTTTTTTTTTTTTCCCCCCTCTTCTTCTTTTTAAAGGAGGCCTCTATAAAGCCCCTTTGTTTAGACCCTCGTGTGCACAGGAGGTTTATTTTTATAACTGTGTAAAGCCCCCTTAATGAACTCCTTTATGCTTTGTTAAGGCAGCGGAGATCACAATTCCACATTGTGGCATGTTGTTACTCATGTTGTCCTTGGCCGGGTTTTTCCGAAGGAAGGGACTCCCCTCCCCGCTCCACCGATCGGGGCCATGAGATCACCTCGGTCCCCACCACTTCGAACAACAAACCCTTTGTGGAGGTGGAGGGGAGACGGGACCTCAGTGGGCGCAGACACTGGGTGATTGTTTGGGTGCTCTGCACCTCTGTGGGGCATTTCTGCCCACCCCCCATCAAGTCCTTCTACTTCAAAATACTGGGGGAAGCAGGAGCCCCTTGGGACTGTGGTCCTGCTGCCTGGCATGGTGATGCCTGGCAGTCCCCGCAGGCTGCTCCCCACTGTAGGGCTGTCCCTGGATCCCATCCAAGATCCGTCACCCCCGTGCCAACACTGGTGGGCATTCCCATGCCCAACCCCTCTGCAAATCCTCGTGGCAGATGGGCAGTGACAGTCTTGGAGGGATGTTGGGATGCCTCCTCCCTGCAGAGGATGCCCCATCACTGCGGAGGGGTGTGGGTGCTCCGGGGATACCTGCCCCAGGACCTGCTCACATCTCAGGTGTGACCCCCACCACAGAGCAATGAACTGACAGGGGACTTTTTGCATTTCCCCCACTCCAGCTCTGACTCAGAGGTAGACAGCAACATCCCCCCTGTCCTGCTTTCCCACCTCCAGATGACCCTCCAAAGCATTAGCGGGTGTGGGCAAAGGCAGCTTTTGTCACAATCATCAAAGAGCCGTGGGACCACCTGGCTGGGATGGCCCAGCCATGAGGAAGAGGATGTGGGACCCTCCAGGCTGGTCCCTGCTCACGTCAAACACAAAGGACCACTCCTGGCACATCCTCCCACCTCCACAGCCACACTGCAAACAGAGCAATCCTAAAACCAAACCACCTACATCCAAGCACCCTTCAGCATCAGAAGACACCAGAGCTGCCCAACAGATAAAGTGCCATATCTTATTCTCACTTGATTTCTAACCCAGAAAACATGAGCTAAGCATGAGACATCCTGACCACAGCAGCTCAAGCCCGGCAGTTTCAGAAGTACCTGAAGCTGTGCTGGGGGGCTGTTGAGCAGCAGGACACAGAAAGCTTCTTGCTCAAAGCCCAGGACACCCTTTTCTCTACCTAGGACTACACTTTTTCCATGAAGGGGCATTTTTTGCACTCCAGTCTGAAGGATGCCCAGCTCAGGAATAGGCTCCATCAAGAAAATCCCCAGCCATTGCCTCCCAGCCCCATTGCAAAGTTTCCAGGATGGAGAGCAGAGGAGCAGCAGCAGCTCAATTTAATGTTCGGTCATGAAAACAAATATGAACCGTTTTACAGATTTGCCGCTGTTAGGTTATTTTCCTTTCCAACCGTATTTTCAATCAATTCTTTCATTCCTAATAAATGGGGTCTCTACTTCTTCAGCCCTGATCCCTTCCCCAAAAAATAGGACAAATCCCCTCCACAAACCCCAGACCCAGGAGACCTGCTGCCCCCCTGCCCTGCAAAGGTGAGCAAGAGGCTGGCCAGGACTCAACCAGCTGGGAGCAAGCTGGATGCAGAGGGCACATAAATGCAACAAGAAACTTCATGAGGAAGCCAGAGAGAAGGTGCCTGTCTGCTCCGATGTCCTAATTACACCCTTGCACACCTTTTAATTTTTCTAAGCACATCTCATGAAGGTTTCTGCCCTGTGTTCCACCATCTCAACACCAGCCCAGAGCCCTCCATCCTCCCTGCAACCCACCCAGCTTGCACGCTGCACAGAGGGGGGGCTCGAGGTGATGTGCCACAGTAAACATCCCTGCCCTCCACTCTGTTTTTATTTGTCATGCCTCTGAGCAGTCTGTTACCCAGCCTTGCCACCGGCTTTCAGCTTCACCTCGGTCGGGGAGAAGGAGCTATTAGCAAAGCAAACAGCTCTGACTCACGGCTGACCTGGGTAACTTGTGGTTTCTGGTTGGTTTCTCACATAACAGTTCTTGAAACTCTGCTTCTTTTTGCTGATGGGAAATCAAGCTACCAGGCTTGTTGCCTTGGGAAAGTCTCATGCTGCTGTCTTTTGTTGTTTGGCTGCCAAACACCCTTCATTTCACATCAATAAATACCCCAAAATTTGCTTTGCAGACCCCACTACTCCCCAGCACTCGTTACAGCAGTTACAAGCACAAGTTACAAGCAGTGACGAATTACAAGCTCAACAAGCAAACGTGAGCATTTGGGCTTACCTGAGAAGCTGTCCTTATCCATGGCGATCAGATCCCGCGCCTGGTACATGTAGCAGCGGAGGTGGTATCTGTTCCCATCTGGGTAGTGGAATGAGAAACAGTTAAGAGATGAGTCCTGGGATGAGTGGAGGGCACGAGGGGTTTGAACCAGCCCCAGGCTCATGTCTGAGGGCAGCTTGGCTTTATCCTTCCTGTGGCTTCCCAAGAGAGCACTGAGCCCTGAGCATGTGAACATTCCCAGGGGGATGAGCCGTGCCCCATCCTTGCCCACACCCCCCTTTCCATCCATCTGCACTCAAGGGGGGGCGAGAGGAAGAGGATGGACAATGCTTGGCTACAGCAGAGACCCCGATCCGGCTCTCACTGCAGGAGAATTTCACCTTCCCCCCCAACCCTCAGGGCCTTACAGTCAAATATGCAGGAAATGGTGGGTCTGTTGACACCAAAACTGAGGGTGGAGACGGATTTGCCATCATCACTCTTGTCATCTGTCACTCCTCCCTGTAAGAGAAAGCAAGGGAAGGTCAGTCATGCCGGCACCTCCTCCACAGCCAGGGCTCCCATGGGGTGGGGTCCTCTGGGGTATCATCTCCATGGGTGTCCAAGAGCACTTGGGGCTCCCAGTGCCTCCTGGCAGCCCATGGAGGGACCCTCAGGCTCTTCTGCCCCAGGAGGGTCGACAGGAGACCAGAGGGAACAGGACACGACAACAAAGGCAGCCTGAGGGCCACTGACACATCCCCTCCCACCTCCCAGCACCTCACCAGCATGGAACAACCTCTCCACAAAGTTCACCATTCTTGGGGCAGTAGTTAGTAGTTAAAAGTAATTTCACAAAGTCCCTTTGCGAGCAAAATTAATGAAGTATATAGTTTGTGAACAGTGATATGGATGGTGTCAAATGCAGCCAAATGCCCCATTCATTGCCTGGGGGGAGCTTCGGCTGACCTTGGCCTTGCTTTTCCCTCTTCTTGTGTTGGCCTGTGAGAGTGGCCTTTTATCACCTCCTCACTGCTGCATTCAGCTCAAAATATTTAGTTGCAGGAAAAGGAGCATAAAGGTAACTTCCTGGTGGGTGTAAATCTGATCTTTAAATATTTTTCAATTATCGAATACTAGGGAGAGACAGGAGGGGTGTTTAAAGAACAAAAGGAAAAGAAAGAAGGAAAAAAAAAAAGCAGGTCCAGGATGGAGTTTCCAGAGCCCAGAGCTGCCTGGTCCCAAAAATGTGTCCGGAGCTGAGGTGGTCTGCAGAGCCCTCGTTGCCTTTCCAGGCAGGAATCGAAGCCCTGGGGTTTGCGCTGTGTTTACGGCTCTGAGGTCCCGCCGAGGGTTTGCAAGGCAACCTCCAGCGCTGCCTTCCCTTCCTCACCGCCCCTCCCCGCAGGAGCTGAATAGCTCCTCAGTTATTTTTATGACCTTTCTGCCCGGTGAACCGCCAGTCCCCCCACCCCGACCTGCACCCGCTGCCAGCCTGGGGAAGGGCAAGTGGAGGAAGCCAGGAGCTGAGGCAGGCAGGGATTGCTCAGCACAGCAAGGGCTTGAGGACCCCCTCAGTCTGTCCATCACAGGGAAGGGGGCCTCCTCACACCCCAAAACACCATGGAAAGCACGTCTTGGAGAGGGCAAGCTGGAAAACACCCTCGCTCAGGACTATGATTTACCCTTTGGGTACCCCCGTGACCTCCCTTCACTCTCTCCCCACGGGGTTCCCAGGTGCAGGGTCCTGCTGCAGGACCCCGTTCACAGGGCACAGTGCAAGGTAGCAGCCACGTGCCTCGGGTGTGGGAGCACCAGGGGGACAGAGATATCCTCCTCCTCCCCCTCCCAGTGGCATCCCACCACTCTGCCCCGAGCAGAGCTCCTCTGCAGCTGGCTTTTCCCACCAGGACCCCCACGCTTGGTGCAGCCAGTTGGTATTTGGGGCACTAAGCTGTAGCACCGGTGCGCTCCACCTTGGTCCAATCCTGGTGGCAACACGTGCCCACTCTGGCTGTCAGCCCCCTGATTTAAGTCACGTCCCTGCTCTTCTCCTGCCTGGGGAACGGTGGTTCAATCACGCTTGGTGCAGAGCCAAAGCTGGGGCATAAGTACCAGCAGAAACAGGCAAGATTTTCCAGCCTGGCATGAAAATCCAAAGTTCTCTGTCAGCCAAAGGTTTCCCTCAGCTGATTTTTGGAGGAGGATGGGAGGGAATGGGGTTTTCAGGGTGGGAGGGCTGCTTGCAGCTCCAGGGCAGGGCCCCTGGGCTTTCCATCAGAAATCAGAGACAGCCTCAAGCCGCAGAACTCAGCTCTGGGCTTCCCAGAAATGGAACTGAGGGCAGAGATGTGCCTGGGGGCCACACCGTGTCCTGCAGTCCTTCTCTTTTAATGACCATCAGTGACGAGCGAGATGCCAAATGGCAGATCCCAAAAAACCTGGGACACGTTGTCACAGAGAGGGAAACTCAGGAACAAGCTGATATGATGGAGGTGATGGCCAAGCCAGCAAGCCCAAGGCAGAGGAAGGCTGCCTGGCTTATATGGGGTGGGTGCACAAGCAAAATACAGGCAGAAAGAGAGGAAATGCCAGGATAGTGCTGCAAGCAGTGGTGTTACACTGGCTCTGTGTTTCGGGTATGGGTGGGAGAGCTAAAAGCCTTCTGCATCACCAACTACTGGGCCTCAAGCTCCCCATTAGTCAGCTGGGACCCGTCACAAGAAGCAATAAGGGGGATGCCAAGTCCCAGGCAATGGAGAGGGGGGCAGAGTGGTCATGGCAGGGGTAAAGGGGGTGGCCCAGGGGATGGGGTGCTTTGCCCAGAACACTCATGGGCTCAACACGGGCCCAGTTTGCTAAGCAGAGTCTTCCCTGAGCCACCTGGGGACCATCCCAAGGTGTGGGTGGCTGCAGGAAGGCTCCAAGGGCTGCCAAAAAAATGGCCCACCATGAAGGGAAGAGCCACCATCCTTCTGCAGCGGAGAGCCCACAGCTGGGGGCGGCAGGAGGGAGCAGGTGAACCAGTGAGGCAGCTCAACCCGCCCCAACGGGCACCCCAAATCCATCAGGCTAATTGCACCCAAGGCAGCTGAAACCCAGTGCCACGTGGCAGCACCACAAGCCCTTGTAGCAGCGTGTGGCCCAGCTTCGGGCAGCACCGTCCTGCGAGCAGCCACACTGCCTGACCCTGACATTGCTCCCCATGGGATGGGGGGTTGGAGGGCATCCCCCCTCTCCCTATAGTTTGGGGTCAGCAGAAGGATGGAGGATGTGTGAGCAGCAAAATAAAAGTCTCTGAGCAAAAGCAGGAGTGAGCACGTGCTTGGGGAGAGCGATCGTGCAAAAAAAACTCAGGCACACGTGTGCATGCAAGTATGTGTGGGTCTGGGGGATGGTCATCACGCAGTGGGGCTGGGCAAGGGGCAAGACCTGGGGTCACCCCGTCACCCAGCAGCCCCCCCAGCTCTGCCCGCTGCTGGGAGTTGGGCCAGCTGGAAGCACCCTGTGGGGTCCATCCAAAGAGACGCTGAGCTCACCCTGCTCAGCTCCGCGGGGCAGCACCGCCGGAGTGGAGTTTTTTGGGAAAAGCTCTGCCAAGGAGTCCCCAGCTCCTACAAAACCCCCGTCAGCAGCTGCGCAACCCGCTGGGGCTCCACTTCCCAGCTGCTCACGGCTCTGCGTCACCCTGAGCCCGAGGTGTTGGGGTTCAGCAGGTCTGAACAGCAACGACCACTCGGTTTAGTAAAGCCTGAGCTCTGCGGGCTGAGCATCCCCGGGAAGAGGGAGGCCCCGAGCACCGTCCACACATTCCTGCATCCAAGACACATTCCTGCTGCTCATGTTTGGTATTATCTTCCTGTTGGAAACCAACCCTTTCGAATAGCTCAGGGAATTAGCGCTTGGGGTGTTGGCTTGTTCTGTCTGACTTTGCACTTTAATCCTCCCTCCACTTCGGTTTCCCTGCCCCGCCGTACGGCTCCTTTGCTGGACGGCAACCCATGCCACAACCACAAAATTGCACAAATGCCTTTCACGGAGAAGGCGGCAGATAACAGGAGCGGGACAGAGCAGACAGGAGGGGCTTCGGGAGGCTCCAGCAGCCGGTGGCAGCCCTGGCTCCAGGCTAAAATCCAAGCTCCCTCTCCTGACAGTATCTTTATTCTGCTTCAGTGTGATCGGAGCTGGCGGCAGAAGCTCCAACTCTATCTGGGGGCCCTGCTCAGCTCTGACACCTCAGCCTGCGAAAGCCACCTCCCCCAGCCCACGTTAAAAAAGCTTTAAAAATAGATACAGTGGAAAAATCAGTGCCCACCCTTCCCAGCCCTCAGCACCCACTTGTATTTTCCCATCCTGAGCACCACTTCACTCCACCCCCCTTGATCCCTCCTCCTGCTTGCAGCTCCCGTGGATGGAGGTGTTGACCCTGTGCAGGTCCACAGGGTCTGGGGTTGCTGGGTAGGAGACACTATGTAAATTTAGGTATTATTTTGGGATGGAGCATCCTGGAAAAATACGTAAGTCATTCAAGCAAGAGAGGAGAGCTGGAAAGGCATGAAGCTGCAAAACCAGAAAGTATGGCAAGATCATTTATAAAGCAATCCGCAGAAAACCAAGCAACCACAGAAAATGTGGCCAGTAACCCCAAAATATGAGGGCACCAGGGCAAGCCAGAATGACCTACTGCAGAGGGGAATTCGGAGAGCGGAGCCCAAAGGGCGGGCGGGCTGGTCCTGCGCCCACGGGCTGCTGGGAGCCAGAGCCAGGGCTGGGGAGGGATTCACCTGCCGCTCTCCCAGGCTTCTCCCTCCTGAACTGGGGACAGCATCCCCCAAAATCTCTGCACCTGAAGTAAATACTAGTCCTTGTCAGGCAAGCATCACCCTGACCGGGCGATGGTTCAGCTCAGTCCTACAGCAACGGGACCCTGTGGTCACCCAGGACCCTGCAGTCACCCAGGACACTGCTGAGGGTTCTGCTTGTCTCTTGCTGACATTCAAGCAGGGAAAATTTATGGCTCAGGCATTTTCCTGGCACAAGGGAACTGGATGTTTGCACTGGAGCAGCCGTGACCTTTAGGGAAGTCTTTGCTGGGGGAGGGGGAGAGAAAAACGTGGCAAGGCACAGCATGGCATGGCATGGCATGGCATAGCACGGCACGGCAAGGCAAGGCAAGGCATGGCATGGCATGGCATGGCATGGCATGGCATGGCATGGCATGGCATAGCAAGGAATGGCAAGGAATGGCAAGGCACGACATGACGTGGCATGGCACAGCAAGGCAAGGCAAAGCGTGGCAAGGCATAGGCATGGCACAGCAAGGCAAGACATGGCATGGCAAGGCATGGCAAAGCAAAACAAGGCATGGCATGGCACAGCAAGGCAAGGCAAGGCAAGGCATGGCAAGGCATGGCATGGCATGGCACAGTAAGGCAAGGCAAAGCATGGCAAGGCAAAGCATGGCAAGGCAAGGCAAGGCAAGGCAAGGCATGGCATGGCACAGCAAGGCAAGACATGGCATGGCAAGGCAAGGCAAGGCACAGCAAGGCACGGCACGGCACGGCACGGCATGGCATGGCATGGCACAGCAAAGCAAGGCACAGCAAGGCAAGGCACAGCAAGGCAAGGCACAGCAAGGCAAGGCACGGCACAGCAAGGCAAGGCAAGGCAAGGCAAGGCAAGGCATGGCATGGCACAGTAAGGTAAGGTAAAGCATGGCAAAGCAAGGCATGGCATGGCAAAGCAAAGCAAAGCAAAGTAAGNATAGCTACCGAACAGAGCAGTGGTACAACACACGTGCTGACCGACCGGCCGCCTCAGCGGCAGCAGCGCGGCAGGATGTGACGACCGGCTGGGATGGGAATAACCCGGCTGGAGCTCCCCCCACTGCTGGGGAAACTTAACCCTATCCTGGCTAAACCAGGACAGCATGTCATAGCACGGCAAGGCACAGCAAGGAAAGGCAACGCAAGACATGGCAAGGCATGGCGCAGCATGGCACGGCAAGGAAAAGGAAGGCATGGCAGGCTAAGGCAAGGCACAGCAAGGCAAGGCAGAATGACTGCTTGTTTTGCTAGGATTGTTTTCAGTTAGAAAATAAGTAAAATAATAAACTGGCTTTGTTACATGATAATACAATGAAAGTTATAGATGTAACTTTGGCATAAAGATAAATGAGAGATGTGGGAGGCTCTTAAGAACTGGGCACTCCAAATCTGACACAGCTAAGAAATGCTCAGAAAATAAATATGCAAAGTAGATAACACCTGGAAGGGGGGCCCCTGGCAGCCTGGGGCAGGTGGGAGTTCAGCAGCACACCAGTGACACCAGGGGAGAATTAAATCAACTGGGGACCCCCTGCCACCACATCAGCATCACCAGGAGCGAAGCAAGCAGCAGCTCCCGGGCATGTTGCCACTTTAATGAGGCTTTCTTCTTCTCTTCCTCTTTGCTTCAGCCTCTCCTCCACATGCAGGAGGGGCAGACTTTCCTCCCCCAGGCCTCCCCCACAACCCCTGGCACCCCCAGCAGACGGGTCCATCAGCAGCCAAACTCACAAACCCATTTCATTTGTGGGCTAACAACGGCAAAACGAGGGCACGGCGGAGTCCTTTGGAAAACCACACGGCTGAGCAGAGCCCCAAGGCAGCCCCATCAGACACCCCCCCACCAACATCCCCTCATCCCCAGAGCCACGGAGGGGCATGGGGGGTTCCTGCACAGCCCCACGGGCATGCACACACACACATATGTGTGCATAGACACACACCCCATGTTGTAGGGTTTTCCAGCCAAATCCTCCTCGATTGCCTCTGCGGAGATGCAGAGGAGTGAAGCATCTGGCTGAAAATCACATCAATGGGCCCAAAGGTGAAGGGG
Source organism: Otus sunia (assembly GCA_010365825.1). Taxonomy (NCBI): domain Eukaryota; kingdom Metazoa; phylum Chordata; class Aves; order Strigiformes; family Strigidae; genus Otus; species Otus sunia. The sequence goes on from MU001484.1 coordinate 78,917,707, forward strand.
GGAGAGAAGCCAAGGTCCCACCAGCAGCCCTGGGGGTGCTAGAACCCCCCCCAGATGGGGCCACCATGAGCTCAGGGCTCATATATGCAAATGCCATGGAGCCACTTGTGTCCCAAAGGGGCTTCTGGGTTCGAATGCTGGACGGAGGGAAGGACAGAGCAGGGCAGGAGGAAAACAAAGCCAAATGGTGGGGGAAAGTCCTATAATAGGGGCTTTGTGCTGCTGTGGTTGGTTCTCATTTAGTTATTGGAAAAGCCAAAGGATTATGAAATCCAGTGTATTAAGAAAGCCAGAATATTAGCTAAACAAACAGTGGCGGGTGCAGGCGGCAGATAACGAGCGGCAGATAATGAGCTTTGCTGCGGGTCCATTCCCCGGGATGGGACAGAGGGTGGGAGCAGACCCGACCAGGCTCCCCCTCCCAGGCAGCATTTTTTTGGGGAAAGGTGTGTACCTACCAGGGCCCCCTCCAAGGCGAAGACGGCGGCGGCCCCGGTGCGCTCCAGGGGCTCCATCCTGCGCCTCCAGCGACGGCGGCGGAAGGTGTCGGTCCGGCGATACTTCAGGTGGAAGCGCCAGCCGAAGAGCGAGGCGTACTCCCAGCCCTCCCCGTCCAGCTCCTCCTGCTTGTGCTGCCAGGCAGGGACACGCCAGGACTCAGGGCGGGCTTGGTCCTACCACCCCACTGCAGGTGACAGTGGTGGGACCCTGGCACAGCCAAAGGGCAAAGCCACTTGTGCACGGGGCTTTCCAGGGCCAAGGCTGTGCCCACCCAAACCCGGGTCCAGCCTCTTCAAGCTGTTGCCTGCTACAGTTGTCCCACCCCGTGTCCTCCCTGTATCTCTCCAGCTTAGAATCACGGAGGAGCATCACAGGATCCTTCAGGTTGGAAAAGAGCCTTAAGATCATCGAGCCCAAACGCCAACCCAACACTGCCAAGCCCCACCCTGGGAATTCAGCCCTTCCTCCAGTCCCTGGGTAAACCCCACTTGGAGAAGGGTCACTGGACTGGGGGCTGTCCCTGCTGAGAAAGGAGGGGGCCACATCCTGCCCAGGTCTGTGGAGCACCAATGCCTCCATCTTCCCAGCCTGCCCTCCACTTTGCCACCACCTCTGATCCCTCCCAGGGCCACCATGGCTCTGCCACAACCAGAACTTCTCCCTGGGCATTGGTGACAAGCTCATGTAGATTTTTTCTCCCCAGAGCTTTGTTACCTCCCTGTGACACTTGCAGCCCTTTGGCAGATGGGGTGGCAGGGCCTCCCCGTGCTTTCCAGCCGCAATTATCTAGAAGAAGTGCTGGAAAGGGAGGCAAGTGTCTTGGGGAACTGGCTGGGGGGAGGGACGAGCGGCAGCGCTGAGGTGGCATTTGCAGTCCAATTGCACCACCTAGAGGGAAGCGGGACTGGGACAGGGGACAGACTGGGAACCTCTGCCAGTCCCGGTCCACCGAGCTGCTTCGTGGCACTGGTGGAGGTCTCTGTCCCACCCCACAGCCCAACCAAGCATGCCTGGAGTGGTCTCCACCTCTGGGAGACATTAATCCCCATGGTGGAAACCACAGAGGCTGCTGCCAGCTCCAACACGGAGACCTGGGCCGCCAGGCTCCAAAGCACAGCGGGTCTCTGCAGAAGGCCAAGCACCTCCACCTTTGCACGGAGAGATGGGGACACGGCCCCAGCCCGCTCCCACCCGCTTCTCCCCAGCCCCCATCCTACCTTCCTCATGGCCTCCATCTGCGCCAGGTCCCTCCGGCGAAGCCGCACCCAGCGCCGTCGCCGGTTGGTGTGGTACATCTTCTCAGCCGGCACCCAGGCCTTGGGCTTGCGGTCGGGCGGGATGGTGATGCCGTACTCCCAGCCTTGGAGAGAAGGAGACACCTGGGTGAAGGCAGGAGAAGAAGCCCCCCCCACCTCACCTCCCACCAGGGACCTCTTCTCACACCTATCCAGACTGGAGCAGCTTTAAGCGCAAAGGTTTGTCCAGATACAACGCGCTTTCCCAGTTCGCAGCTCCATGCAGATGACGACCTACTCATGCTGCTACCCAATCGAGGTGGCCCTCAGGGGATGCCCAGGTGGTGGATTCCTGGTGTCCCACCAGCCTTTGGCTCAAAGTCACAGCCTGGGGACTGCTCCTCTCTGTCCTTCCTTCCTCAAGCAACCCCAACCCTTGTGACCCTCTCGGATGTTCTCTGGCCTGATGGCCCATTTCTCTTTCACCAGAAGCCAGGTAAGATCCTCCAGAAGAGCAGCCTGGACTAACCCCAGCAGCAAGGAAAGTGATGCCTTTGTGGCTGCCCACCCCACAGCCCTAGTCTCAGCCAGAACAAGGGGAAGAGGGTACCCCCAGGGCCTGACCCCCTTCTCCTGAAGCCAGTGGGGCAGCTCACACAGCCACGAAGGGGATGTTATCATCCCCGGTGCTGGATGGGACCGTGGAAGGAAACACCACGATGGGCAAAGGGGATGAAAACAGAACAGATGCCCAAAACTGCTTTCTGATACCTTTCTCATCCACAGCTCTGTTGAGATCCGTGTCCCACTCCACATCTTCCCACTTCCAGCCTGGAGGACACTCAATTTCATCCTTATGTAGGACCTTCTCCCCGTTCTGTGGGACACAGGGGTGTTTTCAATCAAACAATGCCCAGTAGATGCCTAAACCTCTCCTGAGCACCCGGGGGCTTCCTGCCACTGCAGCCTGGGGTGGTGCTCAGCCCGTGGCTGCCCGTTCTGCCCTTACCACATCAGTGTAGGCATCAGTCATGTGGATCCACTGGCCTCCAGGGAGCCGGACCTGGTTCTCAAACACCTCCTCCACGAAGCTCAGGTGCCCAGCGTCTGCGTCATGCAGCAACCTGCACCGTGGGGAGATGCATGGTGTCAGGGGCTCCCCTGGGTGCTGGGGCCATCATGTCTGTGAGCACCTGTGCAGAACCCACCACCCCAGGGACATCACCCAACGCAGAGATGATGCATTTTACATTAATGTTGTTGCCTACCAAGGATGGGGAAAGCAGATGAGGAACCCCTGTGGCACCCCAGACCTCCATCCAGCTTTCTGGGTGACCTTGCCACCAACTTAGCATCTGATCAGGTTTTTGGGGTGCCCGGGACAGCCCACCCAGGTTCTGCTCTTGGCAGAAAAGCATCACTCACGTCTTCTCTGGGCAGATGAACCAGTCCCCGGCCCAGGTCCAGCCCGTGGAGGGGCGGAAGCTGTCCTTGGGCAGCTTGATCTTGCCGGTGATATCCGAATATTTGGGGTAGGTCAGGCCAGTTGTACCCCAGTTCCCCACCAGCGCCAGCTTGGTCTGGTTCTCATACTGGAGGAGCAAAAGCAGAGAGGTTTTTGCATTGGAAGCACAAAATCCCATGAATAAACCTTTTGAAATCCTATCAATAATCCCTCCCTTCCTGGAGAGCCCCATCCTGAGGACAGACCTCCTGGGAAGAGACTAACCCCCCCACCAGCCCCCATCCCCATGGGCACCCCATGATTTCCTCCCCCTGCAGGTGGAAGGAGATGTGAAGCTGCGATGTGGCTTTACGGCTCATTACCAACCTTCTCCCTGGCCTTTTGGGCTGGATGTTGGTGGAAACAGCTCTTTCTTCCCACGGTTTGTAGGGGCTGATGTGACCCTCACCCGGCAGTGCTCTCACCCATGGTCCAGCCCACCCTCTCCCCTCCATAGTGGAGTTGCTGCCCACCCCAGAGAGGAAAAAAAAAAAACCCTTTCTGGTGGTCCCTGAGAGATGCTCACGGTTTCAGCGAAGACGGAGAGCTTCCCCTCAGCATACTGGTTAAACTCCTTCTCATCGACTGACAGCCCGAACCAGAGCTGGACCCGGATCTGAGCTGGGATCCTCGGCCCCATCGCCTCCTCCTGGGGGTACTACCAAGGGCAGAGCCCCGTTAATAACCCCGAGGAAGATATTAAGGGGGGATGCTCGGGACGCAAGGCTGGGGGAGGTGGGAATGAAGTTGTCATAGCCCCAGCTGAGGGGTAGGTGGGACACGGAGCATCCCTGGGAATTGGGACAACATCGACAGTGTGTAGAGCACTTTGGGGATGACCTTAAGGAGCTTCAAAGCCCTGGTGGTCAGGGCTTCTGCGCCTTGGTGAGAAACCCTTCAGGGCAGGACACTGAACTCAGCCAACATAATTCAGCAAAAATAGAAAGAATAAACAGGGAGATGTCTCACTGCCCTTTTTTCTCTCTCTCAGTTACTTTTTTTCCCCTTCAAGTGATGCTAGTTTTCCATCCAGAGCTAAAGTACAGAAAAAACCAATATATTTTAGTTCATCTTTTGCTGCCAGCTGGGCTTGGGGTTTTGGGGTTTATTCAGTTTATTTTATTTCACTTTATTTTTTCAAAGCTTGTTCAGCACTGATTGTCTGCTCCCAAGCTGGCACGCAGCAAAAGGCCAAAGAAATATCATTTGAGATGTGAGAAGTTTGGTAAGTGCCTGGCAGAGAGGCCACAGCTTGAATTTCCTGGGGTGGCAGAGGGTCAGGAATTTTGAAAAACATAAAATAACGTTAAAAAATTAAAAAATAAAACATATTTTTTAAAAAAGCACTGTCTGGGCCAAAGTGCACCCATCTTCACTGCCCAGGAACTTGCAGAAAATATGAAGATATTCATGGGGATCAGCTGTAGACCCACGTAAGAGGAGCTGAACTCCACCAGAAGCACAATGAGGCTCTCACTGGGCAGGAACAAGTTTCAACAGGGTCAAAATTGGGGCTGGGGGTCCTCAGAGCCCTGGGCCCTCTTGGGTTAATGTTGTGTTGGGATTTCAGGTTTCCCTGCTTGATTTCTCTCTCTTTTTTTTTAGGGAAAAACGTTTTTTAAAATGGGCATCATGCATGCACATACATCTGAAGCCAAGGTACCTTCAGGAAGATGGTCTGCAGCTTCCCACAGTTCTTGCCACAGCAGCTGGGGATGTTCCTGGAGAAAAGGACCTCGTGGGCCGGCACACGGGCGTACGCTACACGCTTGTCTCCCTGCAGCATCCAGATCACTATATCGGGCAGGCTGTTTTGGGGCTGGAAAACACAAAAGCCATAGTGTCCAACCAGGGGGCTCCAAACAAGCACAGCAGCTGCGGAGGGATGCAGGAGGCTGGAGAGCAGCCATACCCCGAGTCCAACTGCCAACCCAAGCCCATGGACTGAGACCAGTTGACCCAAACCCCATCTCAGCAACTCCAGATCCCAGTTGGGTCTGGCCAGGGCAGAGCAGCCCCCCATTTCTCCCATCCCTGCCCTCCTCAGACAGGCCAGGCCAGTTTGGGTTGGGGGTTCACTGGCCGTGTGGTAAAGCTCTGCCATGAACCTCAACAGCTCAGAGTCAAACCTGGCCCCTTCCTAACTCGGTTCCCATCGCTGCGGCGGGGACACGGGTGCAACCCTTGCACAGAGGGACAGGACTCTGCCTGTAAGAGCAGCATTGTCTCGTTGCTTCCCCCCACGTCACCGGGTGATTGCTCACAGCCGTTGCACCGTGACAGAGGGCTTGGGAAGAACAAGACCCCTCAAGGTCAAAAGCAGCTCTTGCAGCATTACCTCCTCTGCCATGGCCTTCAGCCTCGAGAGCCAGTCCTCTGCCTGCTCCAGGACTGCCGACAGGCTCGAGTCCTCATGCTTCAGCTTCAGGGCTGCCTTCACTATCTGGTCCAGGTTGGTGCTGCGAAAGCGGTACATGTTCTGGTCCAGGTGGGTGCTGGCTGGCTTCCCCAGGACGTCGGGCAGGCTCAGGCTGTGGGGATGGGCAGAGATGCAGCGTTAGCAGCTCACTCACCCTCTCATGGGGTTTTACTGTCTTTTTAATTTTTTTTTTTCCTCATTTTCAGCAAGTTTCCAAAGAATTAACAAGCCACCAAAGATACATTTGGGGAACACAGCAATGCCAAGAGCAAAGGAGCTTCAAACCTCACTTGCAGCCCCAACACATCACCCACAGCAGCCAGGATGGGGCCCTGGCTGAGACATACCCACCATGCACACACACACACACACACATTTTAATATAAATTAATTCAAGCTGCTGGATAAATGCTTCAGGAGTCCGGGAGGATCATCGCTGCACTGAGCCGTTTAGAGGTTTTCCTGTAAAATGCAGTGATTTATGGTCCTGCTGTTATAAATGCTCTTCTTGCTCCTAGTTCCCAACCAGCAGCCCCCCACCAGTCACAGCATTCCCCCCTTGGGCTGGGACTGGGCTCCATAAACCCCATTTTCATTGCATGATAAATAAGCAGGACAACAACTCTCGTGCTCGTCGAGATGTGCCACGGACAGACACACACAGTTTCATGTAGGAAATGGCTGGATGGTTGGGTTGGTTGTGCTTAATATTGCTTAAGATTAATATGATCAGAGGACTGAAAGGAGCAACGTGATGGCAACCTCAAAGAGATCTGAGAGGATCTGAGGGAACCTGAGGTCAAAGTCACACTATCACATCCGACAAACTAGCAAAAACCACAACGAAGAAGAGACGAGCAGGGAGGTGGACAACCTGGACCTGAGAGCCCACAGCACCATCCTTCCCCAAGGGCTCTGTCACCCTGGGCCAAGAGGATGGTTGAGATGACCAAAGAGTGCTTATGAGGCAGGTGGCAAAAGGTGGGAGCGCTGAGTTCGTCCGGGGTGATGGGTCCTGTGCTGGCTGTTACCGCTCCAGGCATGGATTATTAAGAAAAAACAAAAGAAAAAAAAAAAAAGGCAAAAGAAAAAAACGGAGAACATCAGCGTGCCAGCACATAAACGTGTGGTGCATCCTTGTGTGAACATTGTGCTTCCAGCTGGGGAAAGATGCGACAGAATTGGACAAAGTACGAGGAAGACCACAAGGACAATCAACAACATGGACCCTCTTCTGCAGAGGGACTCTCCGGCCACCCCCTGCATATTTCACCACGCTCCCAGCACTGACAGGGAACAGTGGAGGGGTTGACTCATGGGCAGCTCTTCCCAGCTCCAGCACAGAGCAATCCTCATGCCACGGGGGACAGGCCCAGGAGCAGAAGGACAAAACCCACCCTCCAGGTCAGCTCTGCAGCTCACCGGCACGAAGGAGCTGCGGGAACCGCCTGGACATTAGGAAAATGGACATGAGGGAAAAATGTTTCCCAGAAAGAGTGGTCAGAGAGGCTGTCCAGGGAGGGGTGGAGTCCCCATCCCTGGGTGTGTTTAAGGGCCGTTGGGATGAGCTGTGGGGGGATGTGGGGTAGGGGAGAACTTTGTAGAGTCGGGCTGAGGGTTGGACTCGATGATCCCGAGGGGCTTTTCCAACCTGAAGGATTCTGGGATCCGGCTGCAATTCAACATTCTGGGGACTTGGTTCTGCTACAACTCATCTTTCCCTAACTTTGTCCATTTGTATGCTACTTCCAATTCTTTTCTTTTCCAGAGAGCGGCCGTCTTCCATCTCTTCATGCAAAGGTCTGGAAAAGATGTGGGCAAGGCGATGCCGGCAGCACGTCACTGTTTTCCTACTGGGAACAGGAGGTGGGTTTCCAGACCCGGAGGAGGATGGGAAAGCACTGGAGAGCAGCAGGGTGTTGTCCTATCCCTCCAAAATCCGGATGGAAAGAAGCTCTGCCCTGGCTGGGCGCAGAGACCAGGCTTGGGGAGCCACAGGCAGGTCCAGTTGCACAGCTGAGCTCATCCCCCCAGGGCAGAACGCACAGAGTGGTGAAAAAAAACCCAAAAAGCCATCGGAGCTGTTGCAGCTGCCCCCACCCTGGGTACCACCCTCGCCAGTCAGCCCCAGTCCCTGCACCAACCCCTCGCAAAGACGGAGGAGCCGCATCCCGCGGGAGCCAAGCACAGAGCAGGGCCAGGAGCCAGCGGGAACCACGGGCTTGGCACATCCTGCAGCCACATTTTTCCCCTCCTCTCCCGGTTAATTGAATTTGTTTTGGAGGGCGCAGCATCCCTGGAAAACCCAAAGCCATGGTTCATCCCTCAGGTCCCATCCTACATGCCCAGGAGCAGGGGGGTATCAACAGCCTGATGGATGGCTCTGACCTTTCCAGCAGAGCCAGCGTGCACGGCGGGGGGGGAGTGAAACACATCTCCTTTGTGAGGCTCAAAAGCAAATAAATAAGGAGGTTGTAAGTATGTGTGTGTTTTCTCAAGCATGTCCTCCAGGAGGGCTGTGGACCAGGGTCAGCTCGTTCAAGGTCTCCTTGCCCAAAGGAAAGAGGTGTCTGGTGCCACATTGGTGTCACAGGAGAGTCCAGAGAGGCTGCAGTGCCCACTGCACCCCATCAACTCCACAACCTCTCCTTGGGCCTTTCAAAGAGCAGGGGGGACAGAAAGAGACCTAGGGCTTGGCAGCAAGCTCAGCACCATCTCCCCAAGCTTAGGTGACTGGCACAAGCCCAGGTGGACAGTGCGCATGGTCCTGCAGGCTGGTGGCTATGGTTGAAGAGGTGGGGGACAACCTGTCCCAGCAGGTTTGGTGGCCTCAGGGACAAACAAGAAGGCCAAATTCTTCCTTCTGGCTGAGGTAAAGCACCAAGAGCTACCACGAGCTCAGTGGCCACAGAGGTCCATCCGCCACAACTACCAGTTGCCACCATTGTGGTGTCCCAGCGCAGTGCAGGGCCCTCTCCACAGCTCAGCTGTCCTCTGCCTACCTCCCGAGGCAAGAAAGCTCCAAGAGGCATGGCAGCAGCTCTCTTAATCCCCCTTGGCAAGGGCTGGCCAGGGCTAAAAATACATCAGTGATCCCGCCTTTCCCCAAACGATGGCGTGGGGCTGCTGCAGGAGAGCTGTGTGGCCAGGCATGGGCATGGGACGGGGCTTGGAGATCATCTTCATGGACATACCTGAAGGGGAACCACAGCCCAAAGACCCTGGTGAGGTCAGTTCCCTGAAACACCTTCCTGAGGGCTGAGCTGAGGGATAAAACGCTGTGGTTGTACCACAGTGATGCTCCCTGGAGAGGCTCCTCACCCCCACAAAGCACAATCCAGCCCAAAAAAACAGGCTTCATGGAGGAAAAGCCCATGGCACCCTGCCAGCCCCCCTTGAACGAATGTTCAAGTGTGTAGAAAGGCAAAGCAGCAGCAGGTACTGGTGGTGCTGCCCATGGGGATGGTGGGTTGGCTGTGCCATGCAGCCCCGTGACATCCCCATCCCCAGCTGTCAAACACACAACACCCTTTGCACAGCCAAACCGCCCCTTTGGGTGCTCCACGCGGGTGCCTCCTACACAGACTCAATGGGGAAGCCCCATCGGTGGTCCTCAAGCCACAAGTCCCACCGTCCCTCCAGCTGGGCTGGCTCCAGCTCCTGCCCTGACACAATGATGCTCATTCAGGTGAGCCACGCTGCAGCCCTCACATAAAGGTTGGAAACTTATGACTTGCCTTAAATGTCACCTTTTCAACTCTGTGCCTTGGCTCAGCAACGTTTGAAGCAAACATTAGCAAAGGGCCGGCGTTTTTCAGAGAAAATAAAAATAATTTAAAAAAAAAAAAGTGGTCCCTTCCAAAATAAATAAGTGCTCTCGCAATAAACAGCATGAAAAGGCTCACAGTCAAAACTAGCAGAAAATACCTGCAGTCAGCGATGATGTCATCCATCAGCTGGGCACACAGGGCATCCAGCTCACTCGGCAGGCGGTTGGCCTTGAGAGCAAGGTGGACCTTCTCCAGGTTTTCTTCCTGCGTGATAGATGGGGAAGAGGAGCTGCACAGCAGGGCCCCCAGGGCTCCCCACTCCCCTCCATTGCCTCCCAGCAAGCTCCTGGGGATGCTCCCCATGATCAGAAACACCGGCCTGGGTCCCACCAGTGCTCTGCACCTCTGGTTTTGCTCCTCTTGGAGCTCCAGGGGAAATAATAATGAAATACAGCAAGAAATTCCATAAATAGCTCAGGAGCTGAAGGAAAGTCCTCGCCTCCTGCACCAGTAGGCAGGTGGGGGGCACGGCAAAGCACTGTGTTCACACCCCTCTGTCACCCCAGTGAGGATGAGGGTGGTCCCTTTCCCTCCATCACCACACAGGCTGAGCGGGGCACCCAGGACGCTGACAGATTTCCCCTCCACAGCACAAGAGTCACCAAACCCCAAACCTGACCCAGCCTGGAGATGGCCTGTCACAGAACCACAGAATCCCAGAATCACTGAGGTTGGAAAAGCCCTTGAAGCTCCTCCAGCCCAACCATGAACCTCACCCTGACCGTTCCCAACTCCACCAGATCCCTCAGCGCTGGCTCAGCCCGACTCTTCGACCCCTCCAGGGATGGGGACTCCCCCCCTGCCCTGGGCAGCCCATTCCAACGCCCAACAGCCCCTTCTGCAAAGAAATCCTTCCTCAGAGCCAGTCTGACCCTGCCCTGGCGCAGCTTGAGGCCATTCCCTCTTGGCCTGGCGCTGGCTCCTTGACTCAAGAGACTCCTCCCCCCTCTCTGCACCTTCCTGTCAGGGAGTTGTCCCCTCCTTGTCCCCCCAGGCAGGATGCAGAAAGGAGGTGGATGATGCTCCTTGCCACTGCGGCACTCACCAGCCTGTCAGCCGCAGAGTGGAGCAGATTCTGAGCGTCAGTCCGGTAGCTGATATCCTCCCAGTAGGACGACAACACCACCACGGGCTTCACGTTGCCCCAGGGCAGGTAGTAATACTGGCAACCTGGAGGGCACAGCACACTGGTGAGCTCATGATATTGGGGTGACCGGGGGACCCCACTCCTCAGGGCCAGAGCAGAGATGAAGGGGGACAGTGCAGCATTTTGCCTTGGGCAGAAGCTCATCTCTGGGGCTCTTTTGGAGCAAGAGGATGGGAATTATGCTCCCCAAACCCACGTGCAATAGAGCAATGCACACCAAGGTCCTAAGGGATGTGTGTCAACCTCCATGGCCGCAGCAGCTCCTGCAGAGCACTGAGGCCAGAAACCAGCAGAACCACCCCAGTGGGGTGAGGACATCTCACACCAGAGCGAGAGCCCCACAGAAGCCAGGGAAAGGCCACCCCAAAGCACCGTCTCTCCCTTGAAGAGAAATGGGCACCGTTAGCACTGACATGCTGCCCAAAAAACACTTCAAGCCAGCACAGAGCTGAAAGAATTAGTCCTGGCTTCCCCCGCCTCTCCCCAGCCACATATTACTCCTTCACAGCATGATTGAGGTACCAAGGACTTCTGGAGGTCATCTGCTCCAAGCAGGATCACCTGGAGCAGGTTGTCCAGGACCACATCCAGTTGGGTTTTGAATATCTCCAAGGATGGAGACTCCACACCCTCCCCGAGCAGCCCGGCCCAGTGCTCGGTCACCCCCGTGTTGCTCACCATCAAACACGGCCCGGCTGTACTGTGTGGTAGAGGCCAAGGGCAGGCACGTGTTGTCGAATTTGTTGCCGTAGTTGCCGATGCTGACCTCAAACTGGATGGCATCATCCACATCTTGGAGCATGGTGGCTGAGTAGAAGGCAGCGAAGAGGGAATACTTCCGACGGCGCAGGTACTTCTGCAACAGGCACGGGACTGTGTCCATAGAGGAGACACCAGCCCCGCTCTCCTACACACAGACCCTCCGCTACCCCGGCACACGCCAGCGAGGCCTCCAAGATGGAAAAGTTTATCGCAGGGAAGAAAAGCATAAATTGTAGCGAGGGAATTTGGGGTGAGATATTTAGAAGAAACCTGACGAAGGAGAACGCTAGAACTTTCCATAAAAAAACGTAGTTTAAACCTGAAGAAATGAGCAAAAGGAGAATATCTGTGACAGCGCCTGAGTTGAAGCAAATCTCCCACCTCTCCACAGAATCCCGGAATCATGGAGGTTGGAAAAGCCCTCAAAGCTCCTCCAGCCCAACCATGAACCTCACCCTGACCGTTCCCAACCCCACCAGATCCCTCAGCGCTGGCTCAGCCCGACTCTTCAACCCCTCCAGGGATGGGGACTCCCCCCCTGCCCTGGGCAGCCCATTCCAACGCCCAACAGCCCCTTCTGCAAAGAAATCCTTCCTCAGAGCCAGTCTGACCCTGCCCTGGCACAACTTGTTCACTGTGGCCTGCTCGCTACCCTACAGCAGCTCAGACAAGGCAAATTGGTCACCTTGGGGTGGAAACACCGCAGGAGACACCCTCCAAGAGCTCACTGACCACCCCGCCCCTCGTGGGACATCACTCACCCAGGACCAACACTCCTGCCCCTTTCCCAGTGCCCCACATGCCATGCCACCGGAGGGCCGGCCCCATGGCCCGTGGGGTCGGGTGCCCCACGGAGACCCCGTTACCTCCACCCGCAGGATGTCATCTGCGGAAATGTCCTCCACCTTCTGCTCCACATGCTCCACCAGTTTGGTCTCCAGCTCCACCAGCATCCTGCCGCGATACGCGACTCCCTCGCCCTTGGGGGAGACCAGGGACAGGCGTCAGGACCCCGGTGCCCCCTCCCCACAGGCGAGCTCTGCCTTTGCTTTCAGTGGGCTTCGTTGTGGAGGAGCGAGATCAGCCAAAGTATTTCTGCAAGCACTTCGAAGGTAGAGAGCGTTTGGGCAGCAGAGCAGTATCAGGAGGTGTTTAGCCAGCGGGAATAGCCAGGGGGAGAAAACACAGTGCAGGCTCCTAATAACAAAGCCAGTTTGGGTTAATAGCAGCTCTTTTTTGCCAAGGAGGGGTGGTAGTTTAGTTTAGGTTGTGCTGGAAAGAAGCCGACATCACCTTTCCCAAATTGAGCGTCTCATAAGGGTCGGGGAAGCCAGTGAACTCCCGGGGGCTGCCGTAGAGGTTGATATAGCAGGGACCGAAGGTCGGCAGGAACCCGAGCCCATCATCCACTGGGGACCACGGGGGAAAAGAGCCATTAGAGAGACCCGAAGGCACCTCAGGGACATGTCCCATGGGGCTTCACTGCAGGACCATGGAGACCACACGCATGCGGCTGGAGGCCACCAAAACGCTGCAGTTTTTCACCCACTTTCAGTCCTACGACCACTTACCTTGTTGCCAGAGAAAGACAAGGGGGGCGTGGGGCTGAGCGGGGGGCACAGAGCTTCCCAGTCCCAGGAAGGGTCCCCAGAGAAGGAGAGCATCGCTTTGCTGGTGTGAACCAGCGTACGGGATTTACACCAGCCAAGGAGCTGGCCCCATGCTGCCCCTCAGGCAGGAAGAGAGTGCTCGGAAGAGGATGGCTCGTTTTTATGAAACCTTGAGCAGAAGGAGCAGCAAAGGGGCAGAAATCGTTTGCAGGGTGCTCTTCTGAGCTCCCGAGCCGGCGACTCCCTGTGCACAGCGGGCTCAGCACCCACCAGACCACAAAGCCACCACTGCCCAGCACAGACACCCCAAACCTGCCGTGGGGAAGGGCAGCAGAGCCCTTTCCCCGCTCCCTCAGGGCAGGGCTAGGCCGTGCTGGAGACGTCCCCTCTTCCCACCAAGGTGCCCAGGCATGATGCAGCCCAGGCTCTGGCCCTGACTGCAGCTGAACCAGCACAAAACAATTACCAAGCAGCGATTGCAAACTGAGAGGCTAAGGGGACGTACGGTCTGCGGCTTTCAGAGGCTTCGCAAGAGCAGGAAACTCATCTGAGGCACAAAGAAATGGAGAGAGGTTAGGAAAGGCTGGCAGAGGAGCGTGGAGGAAGGATGGAGGGTTATGGGAAATGAGGGTGGATGCTCTCATGGGCTTTTGGTGCCAACAGACACTGGAGAGACAGAGAGAGAAAGGGGGAGGTTGTTATGTAGCCGGATCACCCTTCCAGAGGCTGTGGGATTGGTGTGAAACAGAAGGATTTGAGAATCCCTGGAGGATGCTCTGCAGACTGCAAAAGCTGGATGGAGCCGCAGTTGTCCGGCACCTCCTTGGGGTCCAGCAGGTCTGAGCAGTGGGGTGGGGCATGCCCAGGGCAGACCCCTGGCAGCCTCCTCCCTCCCCAGCCTCTCTCTCTCTCCCCAGACCAGCCCAGGAGCTGCACTTTAACTGGGGAAGATGGGGGCTGGACACACAAGCACCTTGGTGGAGAACAGTGCTGCACCCCAACTCCATGCCTGCATGCACAGCCGGGCAGAGCTGGGGGGGCACACGGGCTGCAGGATGTGTGGCTACAGCTTTGCACTGGGCTGATGTCCAGGGGGCTGCTGCTAGCCCTGTCCTGCATCTGTAAGGCACAGGGATGCTCGTGATGGGGCGGGGGGTTGAAGGGTACCTGAGAGTCTGCGAGATGCACAAAGCAAAGGGAGCAGAGTGAGGGGAGCCCGATGGGGCTGCAGATGCCACCGAAACCCGTTAGCAGCAGGAGATGCTCATGCAAGTTAGGGCAGCCACTGCTCCTGGCCCTGCCCTGGCTCTCAGTAGCCCCCCAGTCGTGTCCCAGGTCCCTGCTTGGCACAGGTGACACAGACAGTGTCACCCAGCTCAGCCCTGCCAGCACCGCCGCGGTGGTCCTTTCTTTTACAGAATCAGAATCCCAGAATCCTTCGGGTTGGAAAAGCCCCTCGGGATCATCGAGTCCAACCCTCAGCCCGACTCTACAAAGTTCTCCCCTACCCCACATCCCCCCACAGCTCATCCCAACGGCCCTTAAACACACCCAGGGGTGGGGACTCCACCCCTCCCTGGGCAGCCTGTGCCACTCTCTGACCACTCTGTCGGGGAAACATTTGTTCCTCATGCCCAGCCTGAACCTCCCCTGTTGCAGTTTAAAGCCGTTCCCTCTTGTTCTGTCACTGATCACCTGGGAGCAGAGACCAGCACCAACCTCTCTACAATGTCCTTTCAGGGAGCTGCAGAGAGTGATGAGGTCTCCCCTCAGTCTTCTCTTTGGAAATCCCCTGGGAGTTGAAACAGCACCCTCAGCACAAGCTGGAGCTGAACCCCCACCCCGTGACAGCCACCTAAGCAGGGGCACACACAGGTGGGTTGTGGCATCTGCCAGCACCAGTGATGCCACTGCCCATCACCAACCACACAGGGGACCGCAGCCACCTCCACTCGGCAAGGAAAAGAGGAAGCAAAATCTCCCAACCCTGCACCAACCCCATCCCAACGCCCCTGGGAAGCCCTGAAGATCTTCAAAACCACAAACCAGGAGGGGTGAGGTCCAACCAGAAAACAGACCACAGGATGGAGCAACCCCCAGCACCCCCATCCCATGTTTCCCCCAGCGCCGGCGGCTGGGCAGGGACCGTGGTGGCCGTGACACCATCTCCAAGCCAACACCAACCTCCAGCCATGAGCATGCGGTGCTCTTCCACAGCCATGCACCCCAAATCCCACCCTGCTGCCCCCCGCTTACCCTCCAGCTCCCCGCCAGGGGCCGAAATCTTGGACATGCAGAGGTAGGTGGTGCCGATGATATCGTTGTGTGTCAGACGGTCCCTGAAACACAACCCGTGATGCCGTCACACCGTGGACCCAGGAGGGGTTTGCCTGGGGGTCTCCCCCTCCCCGTCCCACTCCTCCAGCTCAGTTTACCCCACAGACAGCCCCCCCAGCGAGCCCCCTCCCTGCTCACCAGTCGGTCACCCGGATCCTCATCTTCTCGCACATGGAAGGGAACTGGGAAAAGAGGCAGGGAGAGGAGGGGTGAGTGGCGGTGGGGTTGGATGGGTGGGGGGCTGCGGGGGGACCCGCGCTTACCATCGCCGGCAGCGTCAGGCACTGGTTCCACTGCGGGTTGGCGTTCTTCTCCAGGATCCTGGAGTAGAGCTGGAGGTGGGAGACGGGGCAGGGGGAAATGTCAGCGCCACACTTTGCCTTCAGCAAAGCAAGGCTGCCACATGCCCCGTCCATGGAGCTGGGAGGTCTCAGATCCCCAAAATATAGACCCTGTTTGATGGGTGACCCCGTGGGGCTCCACACCGTGTGGGTAAACCCCCTTGTGCATGAGGCAGAGGATGCTGTGGGCTGCTCAGGGATCTTACACCCCCAGAACCACCAGAAACCCCCCCTCTTCTCCCTGTGGTAGCTCAGAATAATGCCCCGACCCTCTGCCCCCACCATGCACTGTCCCCAGGGGAAGATTTATGGGCAAAGGAAACTTTCAGCCCTTTCATGTTGCTGCAGATCAAAAGACAAGCGGCAGCTCATGGGTGTATTGCTTGGCAAAGGAGATGTGGCAGCAACAGGAGTGGGATGGGGCTCCGCAAAACCACCAGAGCCACCTCCACGCCCTGGCTGGTCATGGGGGGACATTCAGTGGCATGGGGACAGCCAGCCACTGGCTGCAGGCAGCACCAAGAAGAGCAGAAGGACCCTCCGCTGCTGCACTATTTCCCTTCCCTGGGAGCTCAGCCTCTCCATCCCCATTTTTAATGCAACAGCACCACGAAGAGCCCAGCGAAGAAACTGCTGCGGTGCGGGCCGGCACGCCGTGTCCGGTGGCATCGCTCGGCTCCAAGCGTGCCACACACACGGGGACAGCCCTGGGGACATCGGCCGGGCTGCCCTCAGCCCCCAGCTTCAGGACACTGGGGAAGAGGACGAGGTGTGACAAGGGCTGATGGGACCGTTGCAAACACTCCAGCAAAGCAAAGGACCAGATCTTCCCCATTCCAGGACCAAATTTTCCCCATTCCAGGATCAAATTTTCCCTGTGTGCAGCTGCCGTCCCAGCCCAGGGTCCAGGGGGGTGTTGCCCCACCTCGGCCACTCACCGTCTTGCCTGCGAAGCTGACTTCCACAAAGGGATCGACCAGGTTCTTCTTGTTGCTCTCGAAGCCGAAGATCTGCCTGACGTTGTCCATGACGGCGTCATCCACTGCGAGGAGAAGGAGATGCTGAAAGCTCACGGAATCACACGTTGTCCGATGGCTCCAGCTCTCTGGACAGGCTGTGCATCTCCATTGAGCCAGGTGGGGAGGGGCAGGAGGGTAAAACCAGTTTGCACCAGTAAAACACTTATCTCCCAGTACATTACGACTGACCAGCATCTACAAGGTCTTTGGACCAAGGCAATGGATAAAGTTTCCTTATCTGTGCCCTTACTCCTCTCCGGCACGTTGCAACCAGCTGCAACACCAAGGGCCAGATCCAGCACGCTCCAGCCCAGCAAAGGCAACACTTACTCTGGGGTAAGTCTTCGGCTTTGAAGATTTTCAGGCAGAAGTGAGCCCCTCTCAAGGTGACCCCCGTGGGGCGCAGGAGGTTGCCCTCGATGTCTTCCTTGTCTTCAGAAACCTCCTTCTTCTCCAGCTGCAGGACAACAGGACAAGAGGAGAACACAACCAAGCTTCTCAAAAGTCCTGAAATGAGCAGTAAGACCCCAAAATCCAGCACCTTGTCCCCAAAATGGAGGAAGATCGAAGCTGCAGCTGGGAACAGGCATGGGGTTTGATGGCCCACGGTGGTGAGGCACCATGGTTGGCAGGTCCCCCCATCACAGCCAGGGTGATACTCACAGGAGCTTCATCTCCAGGCCCCAGCACAAACAGGCTGACTTTCAGATAGCCCTTGGCCCCCGCAGAGAAGTCCTCCGGGTCAGAGAGCAGCAGCCATTTTCTGAGGAAAGCGTGTTCTAGGGGAGAAAAGAGACTGAAACCCATTTGCTGGTCCTCAAACACACAGAGAGATGGCCTCAAGGATGCTGTTGGGTGGGGTTTTTATAATAAATACTATGTTCCTTGTATATAGAGTGGAATAGAATAGGTTTATGGTTGGACTTGATGATCTTAAAGGTCTTTTCCAATCTAAATGATTCTATGATTCAGTTGGAAGGGACCTACAATGATCATCTAGTCCAACAGCCTGACCACTTCAGGGCTGACCAAAAGGTAAATCATCGTATGAAGGGATTTGCCTTGTAAGTCTTAACTCTTTGCAGCTAAAATTAGGAGGCTTTTCCCTGCAGCGAGTAGGAATTTTTTTCTAAACATTATTTTACCTTCTTTGAGATTAAATAATAGATAAAAACATAATGAGCCAGACTCAAGAGGAAAAGAAGCAAGCTGGGCTGTGCTGGTGGGGTTTTCTGCCAGCGAGCCGGTAGCACGATGACTTGAAAGCCTCAAGGACACATGTCTTGGGAAAGGGAAGAGAAATGGGAGGATGATGGATATAGGGACACATCTGGGGTCATATATGGGAGAGCTGCAATATGTGTGTGCATTTTCCCTATGTTTGGTCCTAAAAAAAGGGTTCCCCAGAGTGACCCCCACCCCCAGCGACAGGAGGTGACCCTGGCCCAGACCCCAACCACCCGTTGGGCTCACTTGGCTCGGAGTAAACGGTCTCGACGTCCATCTGTGTAATAAAATAAAAAAGAATATAGAATATAGAATAAAAGAAAATAGAATAAAAAAGAAATGCCAGCGTTCACCCCATGGGTCAGCATGGCAGAAAACAGGGGGAAAGAGGAGAGAGGGTGGGGTGTCCTTACCCGAAACTCCCCGATCACTGAGTCCGTCCGGAAAGACCGAGAGTCCACAACCTGTGGGATGAAAATAAGGGAAAGTGGTAAATCAGCACAAATCCTGCCAGGATGGAGGACCCCGCTGCAGGCCGGTGTGGGAAATAGGGGGGACATTTCTGGGGCACTGTGGGGAGGGGAAGGAGGGACATTTGGGGCAGGATGGACATTTGCTGAAGCTCACCGTGATGAAGATGGGTGCGTCAAACAGCTCAGCCGGTGACTCAAAGATGTTGAAGAAGAAAGTCTGTAGAAAAGAGGGGTGAGGGTGCAAGGCCACTGTCTGCCCCAGCCTCCCTCCAGGGCATGTTTGCACCTCCCAGCCTCTCCTGTGCCCCCCAACCCCATAGACTGAATCCTCCTGTTAGGAGGGACCCCATCCCATTAATACCAACAGCCCCCCAAAAGGGCTGTGCTGGGCGAAGCTGGTGCACCCCAATGAGCAACATCCTCCAGTTGGCATTTGCTGGGCTTCTTTGCAAAAGCCCATCCCAAGGGACTCTCCTGGGGGTCTCCAAATAAGCACAGGGTGGGTTGAAGGGGACTTTGGGGACATCCCAAGAGTCAGGCTTGAAGGACACTTTGGGGTCAGGGCTGGGGACGCCACTTGCAGCTGTCTGAGCGTACCCATCCTGCACGCCCGGCTGCGTTGCCCACCCCTGCCCAGGACATGCCACTGGGATGCTACTGGTGGCTCTGGGATGTGTGTGTCACCTCCAGAAGGTGACCGAGGTGGGCCCTGCATGAAGGCAGAGGATGCTGGACCTGCCAAAGGGCTCCCTGCCGCTGCCTCACCTTCCCTCCCATTGCAGTCCCCATCGCCACGTCCCAGCCTCTGGGCTGCACCGGGGTTCCCACCACTCAGGACCCCAACCCATAATGCTCCCGAGACTTCCTTGATACCCCTGGGCACACCTGGAGCAGAGACACCCCCCCTCACCTCGTCAAAGAAGGGGCTGTTGCCTTTGCGTATCCTGGTCCTCTTGGTCTGCCCAGCGGCCGTCACCTTCACCACGGGCCTGATGTTGACCCCGGGGAGCTGCCGGCCCTCAATGACCCTCACCCTGATCTAGAATGGGAGGGGGGACAGGGCAGGGGGTCAGTGGGGTTGGTCCTACCCTGGGACAGACACCTCTCAGGTGATGAACCCCCTGTGGCAACAGGTTAGGGGGCCTTGGGGAGGTGGGTTCAAGAGGAACAGCTCATCCCCACCAGCGTCGTCTCACCTGGAAATCCTGAGGCTTGTTGGAAAGAGGCTTTTTGGGTGAGCTCCTCCTCCGCTTCAAGCCCTGGATGTGGTGCACGGGGGGCTTGCGGGGCAGCGAGGGGGGCTCAGACCCCGGCGGCCCCGAGGAGGAGGAGGGCTCCGTCTCATCCCCCGTCGCTGCCTGATCCTCCGTCTCCTCCTCTCCGGCCGTCTCTGCGCGGGGCGAGGAAGGAGATGGAGGATGCGGCAACATGGGACTGGGCGCTGTGGGAGCGTAGGGTGAGGGATCTGGGTGGGACAAATGTGATGCTACCAGGGGACACGTCCCCCCTGGTGCTGCACGTGAAGATTTCTGGTTACCGGTGACTGTGTCAGGCTCAGAAGCAGCCGGCACTGCCTCAGGGGGGGCTGGAGGGGGGAAGAGGGGGGCAGCTCCCGGTGGGGGAATGTAGGACACTTGTAGGATGAGGAAAGCCTGGAAAAAAAAGAAATAATAATGATACGGGTGTGCAGAAACACTCTCCTGGGGTCTGAGCCTCGGTGCCAGATGCCACCGGCAATGTTCTGCCCAGGCATGGGGGATGTGGCCGAAAAAAAGGACAGAGCAGGGGGATGGCAGGGAAGGGGATCCCAGGGCCCATGAGGGCAGCAGGGACGTGCGGGGGCCCAGCGGGGTGACCACCTGGTCCCCGTCCCACTAGATGGCAGCCCCAGGCCAGGCTGAGCCAGGGCCGGATGCTGCATCATCTGGGAAGGGAGCGGGAGGGAGGGAGATGAGGAGGCAGAGCCAGGGAAAGGCTCAAGGAGAGGGGAGCTGTGGGAAGGGAGGTGCGAGATTTAACGGGCTACGAGGTGTGGTGCCCCCCCAGAGCCCCCTGGCCCCCAGCACGGAGACCCCTGTCCCAGGGGTGAAGGGGCTCCGGCCACTGCCAACGTCTGCCCTGAGAAGAGGTTTGACCCATCTGCTGCTGGGGTGTCCCCAGCAAAGGACTGGGGTGTCCCCAGTAAAGCACTGGTGTGTCCCCAGCAAAGCTCTCCCCAACCTCCAAGGCAGGGAGAAGAGGGGGACATGGGATGGAGGAGGTGAGTCCCCCAGCACAGACCTAGCAGCTTCCTGCTGGCCCCCTCCCCGAGCTGCTGATTTTGGTCCCTGAAAGATAAAGCTCAAAGGCAAAGAGTCCAGGATGGGACAACTGGTGTCCAACTGGTAAGGATGTTGCTCAAACTGGTCTCGAACTGGGAGCTGCAGTTGGCAGGGACATTACCTAAACTGGTCTCACTGGTCCCCGCGCAGGGACTCACCCCAGTGCTCTGCTTCTTGGTGTCCAGCAAGGGGAGGTTGTAGGAGGCCGCCAGGCTGGGGGAGGAGAGGACATCGCGCAGGGGCACTCGGGCTTCTCCCAAAAACCTGCAGGCGAAGAGCAACGGGGGTTCAGGAGGGGAAGGGGCCAAGGAGCCACGACTGGTGCAAACCCACTGACAGTGGGACTGAACGTGCCCCCAGCAACTTTGGAGATGACACTGAGCTGAGAGGTGCAGCTGATTCACTCGAGTGACGCGATGTTGTCCAGGGGGACCTGGACAAGCCCAAGAAGTGGGACCATGTGAACTTTATGAGGTTTAACAAGGCCAAGTGGAAGGTCCTGAACCTGGGTCGAGGCAACCTGTCCAGGTTGGTAGTTTCTCCAAGGAAGGAAAAGCAAAACTCCACCATGACCTTCGCGATGGAGAGGGGACCCTTCACAAGAACATCACAGTCCCTGCTGCTCCCCACGCAAGCAGACGAAATCTCCCTCTGCCAAGAGCCAAGACACTTCTCCCGTCCTCCTCTCTCTATTTATAAAATCGCACGACGCCACCGAGCTGGACCAGACCCAATTTCCACCTCCCTTGGCCTCCAGCCCAAGAGCAAATCCAGCATCAGCTCCAGCCCTGGAAACGGGATCCATCACACCAGGGCCGTCCTCCCCATCCCAGCCAGAGCAGGGCAGCGGGTTCCCACCCTCCGCTGCCCAAAAATAAATTACTTCCTATATTTTTTTTCCCTGTACAAGCAGCGATCGGGGCCAAAGGAGCCCCGTGAGCAGACATGGGTTGCTGGGGGGTGGCCAGATGGGGTGTCCCAGGGCTGGGTTTGGCATCGCCGCCTGCTCTCACTCTTCTTCCTCACGCAACCGCTGCAGGGAGGAAGACCCCAGCCCCTGGAGTGAGGGGCACCAGGAGCTGCCGCGAGGAAGGAAACCACCCTGGGCTGTTTGTTTTGCAAACGCCGCCCTTCCCAGCTCCGCCGGCCGGGAAAGGAGCTTGGCCGCCGTCTCGCACCCCCCGGGCCAAGCGCCCATCCCCGAGGCCTCGCGGCGGCAGCGGCCAAGCTGCTGCGGCAGCCCCGGGGGCGGCAGCGGCCACAAGGGTCCCTTGTGCTCTTCCCACCCTCAAACGTTGGTTTCTCTCCCCGGGTGTTGAGCCAAGCAGCCCAAAAATGCAGCTCTCGCCTCCCACCAGCAAAGCGCCGGGAGCAATGTCGGGGAGAACTCAACCCCCCCCGCCCCTCGCCGCCCTCCCCAGCCCCCTCGTGCAAAGCCTGGGCCGTGCACACGCGCGTGCACGGGCTGTGCCGGCCATAGGAGCCGGGCAGGGGGGTCACAACCGGCACCTGACACGTCTCCCACCTATTTCTCCCCACGGTCTCATGGTCTTTGACGACGACAGTGAGCTCCGCGCCCGGGTCCAGGGGGGCTCCCTTCAGGTCCCACTCGAAGCCCTGGAGGGGAGGAGAGGGGAGCCCGGCTCAGCGCCCAGCGGGGACCACGATGCTCACGAAGGCATCGACTGGCTCCAAAACGCCAGAACCACTTCACCATGGCGGGCTGACAGCTCCAACCCTCAGCACCTTGTGTGCCCCGAGCAAAATGGCAGACCCACAGAAAAAAAACATGCCCCAGGCAAAGGCCTCCCCCTCCTCGTGGATTAAAAGTGAAGAAGAAAACAATGGGAGCTGGCACACAATATTTCTGCACCGGAATGGTGCTAGTTTGCTCACCAAAACCCTTTTTATTTTAATTTTGACCCACGAAAGCACAGCTCAGGGTTAGAAGGAAGAAGGTGCTGGCAAAAATATCCTCCCCTGGGCCAGGCTGATGAGTAAAACACCCTTGTTTTCCCCTCAAGCTGCAATATTTTTAAACAGCTTCTTATAATGTGCGTGCTTAGCCCTGATAAGATCTTGATGGAAGAGGAAGAGGCTGGAGCAGCGCTGGCTCCCTCCCTCTCCCCGCTGCCGCTGCCCAGAATTTCAGAATTTCGGATACAAGGCTGCTCACGATGGGGCCAGCCCCAAACCCCCCACGGGGTGACCACCCCGGGGCCCCCTTGTGCTTGGGGCACCCTCCTGGGCTTGCACCTGGGTCCCAGCACACCGCGGGGACAGGGACAGGGACACCCTCACCTCGTTCCATACGGGGTTCACGTTGTTCTTGATGACTTTAGTCCTCTTCTTCACACCTGCAAGGAGCAACACACATGGGTCAGACCAGTTGTTTCGGGGTGGAAGAGCCCAAAATTCCGGTGTCCCCCCCCGCCATGCACTGGAGGGGTTGGGAGACTCCAGCAACACCCGCAGCTCCCGGGAGCAGGATCAGGCCCTGCTCTGTGCTCAGACGGGCTCCGGGGTCCCTCCTCCAGCCCTGACCCTGCTACAGGCATTGCTGGAAAACCCCAGGGAAGTCATCTGGGTGTGTCGTGCCTCAGTTTCCCCACGAGCAGGGCAGGGAGGAGGCTCCCAATGGCCTCTGGGGGGGATTTTGGGCTGGAAGGTGCCACGGAGGACCCAGACATCCTCCTCCTTCCACCCCAACCCAGACGGGACCCGCAGCCCCAGTGCGAGCAGTTGGATGCCTGCACACTGAGCAGGGCAGGGTGGGGGTGACCCATGGACACCCCCAAAAGATGCGGGTGGGGATGGTGTCACCTGCTCCCCAAGGGTGGGACCACGGCCATGGCAGGGAGCTGAGTTGGGCAGCAGCAATTCAAAGCAGCCCCAAGGCAACATCCAGAGGAGCCCCTGGGAAGGTTGGGGGCGGGTGGGGGGCTCCAGCCCTGCCCGAGGGGGGGTCTGGCCGCACCCCAAAACCACGACCCTCACATCACACCGAAAATTGGCCAAACGCCCCGCTGGGCCCCAAGGGGCCACGTCACGGGAGGGACCAGGGGAAGAGGAAAAGGAAGAGCCAAACAATAGCAGTGACTCAAACCCCAGGGGACACCGGCCGGGCGCCCTGCGGGGCCCTATAGATATATATAGGTACCCCGGGCTGGCGGGGAGCCCGAGCTGTCGCTCAAAACATGCTCCTTTCTTTGGTTGTTTTAGCATCGCTCAATGAATCTTTTCCTATTTCAGGTTTTAAAGAGTCTCTGTTAAACCTCCCGGGAGCCCGGCAGGGGGGGGACCCAGAGCTGCCATCGCCCTGACACGGCACCCCAGGACACCATCACCGAGCCGGGGAGACGTCAGACACCCTCGATTTAAGGTGTGTCGCCCGCTTATGCCTCATTTTCCTGGGACGTAGAGGTCTGGAATTCCCCCCTCCCCTGCGCTCTGGGGAGCGTGATTTTGGAGCCACTTCCCCCCTTGGCCACGGGCGGACAGGGGCCACCCTGGGTGAGCACCCAGCACCCACCACAGGATGAAGCCGGGGGTCCCCTGAGCCGACAGGGATGGAGGTGGCAGGGGAGGGGCTGGCAGCAGCATCATCCCCCCTAACCCACCCCACACAGCACAGGAAAGGCTGGGTCAGAAGCCACTCATCCCTTTCCTTTCCTTATTATTTTTATAATTTTTTTTTTCTAAAAATGGACATTTTCCACCACCGGGAAATGTCTGCTTAAAAAAAAAAAAAAAAAGTTACATCCTCCAGCGAGCGCTTTCGAGGTGCAAAGGCAACACACCCTTCCCAGGACCTCCATCCTCTGGTACCCAGGGCAAGGGGAAACCCCCCCAGATGAGGGGTTATTTTTATCAATTTCGCATTAATAATTAAAATATCTTCATGAGAGCAAAGCACAAAAGCAACTGAGAGCACCCAAAGGTCTTGTTCCTTGTCGGGGCTCACCCCTGCCACCCCACCACTTCTAGATGCTGTAGCACTGGGTGGCAGCGCTAAATGACTGTCCCCAAGTCGTGTCCCCCCACCCCCTCCAGGAAAAATCTCCCAGGGAAAAATTTCTCCCTGTTCCCCACGACCCCGCGTGCCCCAAAATGATGGAAGACGGGCGATAAAACCCACAGCCCACCCCAGGGAGCCTTGGACAGGGTGGGGATGGAGGGGTGCAGTTGATAGTGGGGTGCAGGGGGGGAATTTTGTGATGATTTAGGACAAGGATGGAGCTTAGCAAAGCCTGGCTTCTGCGGGGCGCCCGGCCAGGACGTACGTCCTGGCCGGGCGCCCCGCAGAAGCCAGGCTTTGCTAAGCTCCATCCTTGTCCTAAATCATCACAAAATTCCCCCCCTGCACCCCACTATCAACTGCACCCCTCCATCCCCACCCTGTCCAAGGCTCCCGGGGGTGGGCTGTGGGTTTTATCGCCCGTCTTCCATCATTTTGGGGCACGCTGGGTCGTGGGGAACAGGGAGAAATTTTTCCCTGGGAGATTTTTCCTGGAGGGGGTGGGGGGACACGACTTGGGGACAGTCATTTAGCGCTGCCACCCAGTGCTAC
>MU001484.1:78955547-78985516 GCA_010365825.1 Otus sunia
CCTCCCCTGTTGCAGTTTAAAGCCGTTCCCTCTTGTTCTGTCACTGATCACCTGGGAGCAGAGACCAGCACCAACCTCTCTACAATGTCCTTTCAGGGAGCTGTAGAGTGATGAGTCTCCCCTCACCTTCTCCTCCTCACACTGAACAGTTTAAACTCAAACATTTAACTCACTTGGTTTAATGAAGTTTGGCCCTGGAATTACAGACTATAAATAATCTGTACAGTGTTAGGTAGTTTACCAGGCCTTGCATTAAAGGCAAGAAAAGAAACTATCTCCCCAATTTTAGCCATCATAAACACCAAATGAACGCTTTAAATCAACACGCTGCTTAATTTTACCTCAAAAGAAAGCTGCATTGTAAAACACGTTCATAAAATACGGTACCTTCAGGCCGCTGCTCACTCTCAGTCTCCGTTTCTTTCTCAGCACCTCTTTCATTAACTTTGCCAAAGATTTGGGGGTTTTCAGGTTCCTTTACTTGCTGCAAGGGTCTCTGTGTGCCACTGATTACAAGCATCTTCTTTTCTATTTCCCCTCTAGAAACTCTTGAGAGGTTTCTTACCTTTTGACTTTGAGACTGCAATAATTTCTTCTTCTGGACTCATATCTCCTAGAATTTCCATTTCTTCTGGTCCTGCAACAGCAACAATATCCTCCTCTTCTGGTCCTGCAATGGCAGCAATTTCTTCTTCTTCTGGTCCTGCAACAGCAACAATATCTTCAACGTCTTCATCCTTGTTCAGATTTTTCCCCGGGAAAGTAGTTTCCTCTTCCTCATCCTCCTCTCCAACTTCATCTACTGTAACAAAGTTTAGTTCTTCTTTCAGACGATTGAAATCAGCCAGGAAATCATCTTCATCTTCGTTAACTTCATCCAAGGTGACTAGAGGGTTATCTTCATTGTCCTCTTGGATTTCATCAACCGTCACGAGAGCGCTGGGATCATCGGGCACCTGGGAGGAGGCACCATCCCCAGCATCCTCAGCAGCCACTTTATCCCCCTCCTTGTGTTTCAGCACATCCTCGGCGCTCAGGTCCGTGGGCTCGTTCAGAGGCAGCTCCTCGACTTCACCGATCTCATCGACCGTCACCAAGGGTTCAGCTTTCAAATCCTGCTCCTCAAAAACAGACCCGGGGAGGCCCTTCTGAGAACGGAGCTCCTCCTGTTCCGCTATCTCATCCAGAGTAACGAGCGCCTGCGGATCCTTTACTGCTTCTGACAGAAGTTCTTCCTCTTCCATCACTTCATCCACCACAACCAGGCCCTGCGGGTCACTGAGGGCTTCTAAATTAGCAACTCCCATGAGCTGCGCAGTCACATCCTCCTCCTCCCCGATTTCATCCAAAGTGACAAAAGAGAGCTCGCTTTCAGCGACACGTGCTACGGAGCTCTTCCCTTTCCTTCTCTTGGAACTCGGCTCAGAAGAGGAGTTGGTTTTAGGACCATCTTTTCTCTTTCCCCTGGGGGGGTTTTGCCGTGTTTTGATGGGAGACTCGATTTCCTCCACCACCTCATCCACAGTAACGAATTCATCCAGGTTAAATGGAAAGAG
Organism: Otus sunia; assembly: GCA_010365825.1. NCBI lineage: Eukaryota > Metazoa > Chordata > Aves > Strigiformes > Strigidae > Otus > Otus sunia. The sequence goes on from MU001484.1 coordinate 78,957,104, forward strand.
CTCTTCTTCCTAGGAAGTATAAAAATGTGAAGGTAACAAAACTGAACATTCACCCAGTGACACAAACACCTCCATCCAGGGGGCCTAAGGAAAAATATCTACATGCTAAAGCTGGCTCAAGGCGGGGAAAAAAAAACGCAACCTGAGGGTAGAAAAAAAACATTCAGGCCTTTAGTCTCATTTAGTGGAGGAGCTTTCATTATCAGCATTTGTGTTTAGTGAACAGATTTAATTCAGAAATCCAAAGCATTTTTTCAAGAACACAGCAGATGAATAGACAAAATTTATGTCCATCACAAGAACTGGGCTGACACCATGAATACTCATGTGTGGTTTTGTACTTGCAGGAAGATTAGGGAAAATCTGAATACCTCCAGAGCATCCTTCAAAAAGATTACTGTCTTCTGCCCTATCTCACCCCCTTCCTGAAGCACATGCTGCTGGTGGCTGCTGCAAAACAGGAGGCTGCATGAGTCGTGCTGACCCAGCAGACCAGTCCGTGTCCTGATGACCACTCACTGCTTTCTCTCTCCTCTCTGGTTTCCATCTCCTAACGACCCTCTGGGATTTGGAGGGGTTCTCTGCTGGCCCTACCCCAGGAAAGGGCTGCCAGCACCAGAACCTCCCTTTGTCCCTCTATAACCACCACGCACGAGAAGATCATTTTCTCCTCTCTGTCAAGGTCTGACCCAGCCCCACAGATGCTCCAGCAGACTTGCTGCTCCTGCTGGGCCATAGAATAGAATCATAGAATCATAGAATCATCTAGGTTGGAAAGGACCTTGAAGATCATCTAGTCCAACCATTAACCCAGCTTTGACAGTTCCCAGCTACACCATATCCCTCAGCTCTANCCTCCTGCCCTGCAGTGTGACCATGCCAGCTTCCATCAGGGCTCTCACAATTGATTCCAGGACCACTGGAAACAATTAGCAGCAATTTAATGGCATACGAAGCCGAGAGCATCTGGGAGAGGATATACAGATAGATGCTGAGATTAATAAAAAGACTGAATTAACTCAAATTACTTTTAGGTTATTTGAATAGACAGCAGTGATGTTTCTGGAACAGAGCACTGCACCTCCTTCACTGTAAAGCAGCTACACTTTTATAATCAGGGGGGTAGGATAAGGTAAAACAGGTACTCGAAGTCAATTAATAAATTCATTTCAGCCAGTAAAATGCATCCAAATATCCATTCCACCCCAAATTATGCAGCCAATGTCTTCAACGAACAATTCTGAAGTTATTTTTTTTTCCAAAATATCCCATCCTACCATCAAATACCAGTTGGTATCTAACACAAGAAGAGTGAAAAAACCCCCTGTCAAAGCAGAACTTTAAGGCCAAGGCAAGATGAACTGTCCTCTGTTAAGGAGCAGCCAAAAAAATACTAAAAACAGTCCTTCAGCAGAAAGAGTAATCTGAAATTCGGAGGCTATATGCCTTTTCTTCCCTTTCTTTCTTAAAAAGCTGACACATACTAGGAATGATGTGTGCCCCCACCCGCATTCTGATGCAGAAACTTGAGGAATATTTAATGCAAGGTGGGCACAGTGAAGGAAAAGGAAGAAAGCATCTGGTTACATTTCACCTGAAATCAAACATCACTCTATTCTTTCTTCCATGAAAAGGAGAACACAGAGCTTGGCTCTTATCAGCTGTGTAGCAGCGAAGAATAAAGCAGCAAGAACCGACATTACAAAACTGTTTTTCCAAGGGTGCACAGTTTCCTCTCGGGGATTAAGCACACATCTGGAACATGAGATATGAAAGTGTTCTCTATTACCATCGCTGCCATCGACTGCACAAACAGACCGTGCTGCTGACGGGAGGAGTTCATGTGGATTAAGATTAATAAAAGGATTCAGGTCTATATTGCTGAAATTTTCCGTAGGGACCCACTACTCTACCTGGTAGATCTCTGATTTGATCCCGTAACACTACTTCTACAAACTTATCAATATGGGGGTTTATTACCTTCTTTCTGCTTTTCTTTCCAAAGGCCCAAGCTACCTAAGAGAGTGAGGGTATCTCTTCACCTTCCTGTAAAAATGCTGATGGAGCAGTTGAGCACAGAGGCTCCCAAACTCTTCTTCCAACCAACACTGCACCAAAAACTCACGGCAATCCGTGCTCTGCAGGACAATCCCTGGAAACACCTTTCCCCGGGAGACGTGCCATGGATGGGGAAGTTCTGACTGCCTCCTGTTGTACAAAATCCCTTATAAAGAGCTACAAGACTTCAGCCTCCCTTCCTCCTCTCGCAAGCAGGACGACTAATAAAGAGCTCATGCAGGCAATTGGGGATCCAATCAATTAATTTTCTCATGCAAATGATATCCGAGAGCAAAAAAACATCCTCTTAACACTCACTTCTTGAATTAAGTTTCTCTTCCAACTTGCCTTTCCAGCTTTATGCCCATAGTCTGTAACGACTAGTAACACAAAAAAATCCCCTCGGGAAGGACGCTGAAGACTCGTAGCACACGCACACACATCTTCAAGACAATCTGTACTTTAAGTTCATTTACGGTTCCATCCTTACCTCCTTCTGTTTTGTGCTGCTGCTAGTGCCACTTTTTGAAGTTTTAGTATTGCCGCCGACAGGAGCCTGCAAAATGAGACAAGGGTTCACATGAAATCAGTTAAGCCAACTAACCCGTTCACAAGAGAAAAAAAATAATAAAAAAAAATTCCGCTATTTTTTCCCTTAATGAACTTTTTTTTAAGTTGTCCAGATTGCTGCTTCTGATCACATGCTTGGCAAATACAGAGCTAAGCCAACCATCAGCAGTAGAGTCCAGGCATAGAGTCTCTAGCATCAAGTCACAGGTAACACCTCGCTTAGTAACCTCTTTTCAGTAACCAGCGTCTGTGCAGGCCTTGACAGTGCAAATATCAGCTCACAAAAGGACAGAAAGCTTATTAATTCCCATTCAGAACTAATCCGAGAACGTAAAGTTATGACACTCAATAAAGACTCGCTTCAAAAATACCTTCCTGCCACTTTTTCCAAGCAGCATTTTCGAACCAGTTACGGACTTGCGTTGCACACACTGCATCTAAAAGCAACTGGTTGCCCGCATCTCGCTATTCCAACTTGTCTGCTGGCCCAGACCAGCTGATTTATGGAAAAGGGAAGGGGAACATAATCTCATCGTCCCATACTCAACCTCTGAGAGAAGCATGGAGTTAGTTACTGATCAGGCACACTGAACCGGCCTTCCTGCCCTCCTCACCTTATTGCTGCTGTTGTCTGTCTTCGTGCTGGATGATCTACTCTCTCCCTCTTGAGACTGTTTTGAACTAGCCCTAGATTCCACTCGTGAGTCCTTCTCTTGCGGAGATGAATTCCTCCCATTGCCTCCCTTGCCATCAACAACAGCACTTCTGCTCACTTTACATTTGTCGCCGCCGTCTCCCAGGCTCGATCGGCCGCCACCAGCTCTCGGATGAGCCGCTTCTTTTGATGCCATTTTCTTCTCCGTTGATGCTTGGCCTTGGGTCTCAGGTTTCGAGGGAGCTTTCTGCTCCCCTCCTTTACACAGGGAAGGCTCATTTCTCTGTGCTGGAACCCTTGACTTTGAGATATCTGGAAGAGACACCACTGCCTTTAAAATCGTTTTACCAACAGAGGAAGATTCCTTGACAGATAAAGAGGAGCTTAACGTATCTGCTTTGCAGGTCTCATCAGCTTCTGCTGGTCCTGTTCCTTTATTTAGATGGGCTTTGATCAAACTTCCCTCGGTGTTCTCACTGACAGCATTTGCAGCGTTTTCCACAGCAGCCTCAACGCTGGCCGCAGATTTTTCAAGTTTCTCCTCCATCTCTGCCCCAGTCTTGACCAAAAACTTTTCAGGGTTCTCCTCCGCAGCTCTTCCAACTTTGAGTGCAGGCTCTTCTGGTTTCATCTCTGGGTCATCCACATTCTTCTCCACGGCCGCCCCAGCTTTAAGTACAGGTTTCTTCTCCGTTATCTGCGTTGCAGGCATTCCACGTTCGGTTTTCACAGCATCAGAAACGGGATTTTTTTCAGGAGCATCCAACGGGTTGGCTGGTTGTGTGACAAGAGGTGAAGCTGTCTCCACTGAAGCTGCAGCAGATTCAGGGGGCACGGCTTCGGGGACGGGCCCTGCCACATCCCCTCCTGATGCATCCCCTCCTGACGGCCCAGCCTCCGCCTTGCCCACGTCGGGCACTTCTTCTTCTGCAGGTTCAACGGCAGGAGCAGACAACTCTTCATCTTTCTCTTTAATTTCCTTCTCTGGAGCAGATACAACAGCAGATTCAAAGAACGCTGACTCGGTATTATCTCTAACCGCCTCTTCTTTCTCCACGTGGGAAGGCGGCAGCTCTTCTGCCTTCGCCCTGGGTGATTCGCTCTCAGCGGATTTGAGAGGTGCCACAGTAGCTTCGACTCCAGCGTCCGCCTTCTCCGCAGGCGTTTCTGCCAGTCTCGCAGCAGACTCCCTTACTGCTCTTTCCAGCTGGGACTCAGAGGGCTCTATCTGTCCTGCTGACATCTCGTCTTTGACATGAGAGATGGAAATGGGTTCTTTCTTTGCCACACTAGGCTCTACTGGAGGATTAGCAGCTGCTGTTTGCACCACTCCTGATCCCTCTGGATATTTTTTCAAGCCAGAGCTAAATGCATTTAAAAAAAACAGAAGAAATCAAACTATGTTGAGAATTCTACAGTTACCAGAAACCTCTTGACGCCAATGGTGGGGGCTTTCCTGACGCATTAGTGCTTAGCATTGGGAAATCTAGCCTACCGGGGTTAAAATGGTTAAAAATATTGAGGCGAACAGCTGATTAGTTTTATGCTTCTGTTTAATCCACCTCAGCACCGCAAGCCTCTCACACTTCGAATTACATTACTTGTAGTCAGACCTCTGAAGGTAGCACTCGCTACAGATGCGGCCTCAGCGCCGACACAAACTCCTGCAATTTAGGAGCTCTGATGTGGGGCAGACTGTGAAAGCCCAAATGCAGCGACAATAAAGCTTCAGTCTCCCTCTATAAAGGATTTACCAGAGTTTTGCTATGTTTGAAGACAGCAGACTCTGCAGTCACCCACCTAGAGGCCTCTTCCAGTAGCTATGAGTCTGAAGTTTGCTTTTTTTTTATTTTTTTGGTGCAGGTTTGGGGGGAGGGAGGGGTTATTTTGGTTTTAAACTGCACTGTAGCGGGGAACACAATACGTGCACAGAGGCTCCTTTGGGCCAGGCTCTGTTTTCACAGTATAATCCCACTGTCAGCTCCCTGGATAATAAAGCCCAAGATGACAATGCAGAGGATAGCGCTTTTCAGAGAACTTCAGTTACAGTAAGTGCATTATTCTTCTCTGAAAGAAAGAATCCTCCGTAGATGATCTTGGGAGACACTGAAACTAGAGATGTCTGTGCCCCTTTTCCCACCAAGCTCGAGAAAACGAGCGTCCCACCACCTCATGTATCTCTAGATGGAGAGGTGCCGGAATACCAACGCTGCCAACCTCGCTAAGTGTCAGAACAAACACAAAAGCAGCAAACACACATCATTCCTCAGCGGTTATGCACAATGGAGCAGCCTGAGCTATGGTTTCTCAGGGCCTACGTGTATGAATAAAGGGTGCAGCACGTTTGTATAAACCCTCGTGAAAATAAAAAGAGAGCAGAGAAGCCTGCCGTTTGGGGAATACTCCCAGCATGATGACAGCGAGGAAATGGAAGGCCAGATCAAATGGAACTCAGCGCTGACAAAAATGTTAAAGTCTTGAAGTGGCCAGATGCGAGGGTTAACGAGACGAAGACACAATACATGGAGTCAACAGAAAGATGAGAACAGACAAACTCCGTTAACATCTGTGCTGAGGCAAGCACAACAAAAACACCCATCCCGAAAGGTTTCCTCCAGACCTGAGGGCACTGTCCTCTGCCGCTACAAAACGCGAGAGGAGAGAGAAGAAAGGCTATGAATTCTGCTTCAAAATCGTTCCCAACATTGATTTGAAATGGGTGTAGGTGTACTATGCCCTTGCTGAGGGCCAGAGGGATGGGGCGGGGGCACTCCTCCCCCCGCGGCTCGGCAGGCGGCGACGCAGCGCGCCCGCTCCCAACAAAATGGGGGGAAATTCTCCATCAGAGCCCGAGCGGCTCAACTTGCAGTAGCTGAAGTCTTACAAAAGAAAAGCAGCTTCACTCGTCCCAACACCCCGCTCGTCTCTAACAGGTTTCTTAAACCTGTAATCGATTTGTTACCTGAAAATGTTTTGGGCTGAGCGTGCCCCGTGAGCGGCCACGCTGTCAGGCCTGGGCTGCTTTTTATGTCACGGTTTACTCAGTGACAACTCAGAAGGTTTATCTGACATCAGCTAAACGTTGTTCGTGTTCCAAAAGCCACAACACGTTCAGTTCATTTTCTCTTCTATTTGAGCATCCACTGAGATTTACGCCTGACATGGTAAAACCCTACCTGGCTAAGTCAGAGCACAAAGGCCAGAAGTGCGGCTCTGAAAGGCCGGGTTTGCCACTGACACGTGGAAAGCTTAAATAAATACAAGCTGCAACACCTTGCTAAACTGTACCCCACAGCCTCTGTTTATACTTTGTCTGCAGGGAATGGAAAAACGTCCCTGAACACTAGAACCATACGCTAATTACAAAGCTTAGGACACATAGCACACGTGTATTATCCTCTACACAATTCCAATGAATTGTCTCTGAATTTTCGGGACTTTAATGTCTCCTTTCACGCCAACACCCACCCCGTGCCTTCCACAAAGCTCTCACGGTCTCCAAAAAACACTGGTAGATTGAAACCAGGCTGCAAACAGCAGAAGGAGAGCTCTGCAGAGGCAGCAATGCGCAGAGATAAAGATGAGCGAGTCTGAGGAGGCATCGAGATGCTTGAAGTAACGTTTAAAAGACCTGTTAGGCACTGGGAAAGAGTAAGCATGTAGTCCTGCCAGATTTCCTGCACAGAAGTTAGGGTAGAGGGTGAAACCAACACGAGCTGGGGCTCGGTTTCTGTGCAGGACATCCCTGCACCAGCTGCCAGACGCAGCCCTGAGTGCCTGAGCGGGGAGTTCAGCCCAGAGCCTGTGTCCCAGCAGAGACACAACCCGCTTCCTACGCGTCAGCTCAGCGGTCAGAGGAGCAGCGGGATGGTCCCTGAGGCTTAACCTGGCCTAGAAAAGTTTCAGCTATTTTAGCTGAGGAAAACAAATCCCAACAAAAGGGTCAGATGAGCGACCTCCTCGGGCTGCACAACCACCGAGCTCCCAGAGCGTGCCAAGGGCTTTTCAAGATCATCTCCTCATCCCAGGCAACCGAGAGGGCAGCCCCTTCTGCTCCCAAAATTTTGCTACTCCTTCCCTCCCCAGACAAGGTCTTCATATATATAATAATATTTCAGATATTTTCTGCTTCTTATTAGATGGAACTAAAAGAAAAAAATATATCAGTCAAGTCACGAAGGTTTACAAGGAGAAGACAGTTGCCTCAGACAAGGAGAATGTGTGTAGTGGTACTTGTAGGGCAAAACGTCGCTTTTCCCATCTGTTCAACAGCCCCAGCAGGATGCTGGGCAGGAGCTGGGATTCATGGAAGAGGCACTTGTTTTGATTAACGACCACCGGTAGCTGCAGCCCACCAGGGTGGGATCAGGAATCACCTGCGTGTCTGCCTACGTGCGAGGCCCAGGCAGCTGAGAACCTAAAGGCTTCCAAATCTGACTGGGGTCTGAGCAGACATTTCATGAAATCAGGAGTGCCTAATTTTACTTTTGAAAGAAGCAGGTTTTGGAAATATAGTAACAGTCTGTAATAGTATAATGGCATTACCTGGAATTGAAGTTTAGGACCATTATTACACAGTTTTGTTTTGTTTTTTTTTTTAATGATAAAACTTATCCAGAAATATGGATTTGAATCACAGAAGGTGTTTTAAGTTGTATTTGTTAACATGAACTCTTAGAATGATCTATCCACGTATAAAAAAACCATAATCAAGACTAAAACCAACAAATAGTCACTCCACAATTAGAAATTTCACTACAAGCCATGTCTGTGAAACAATTTAAAACGGAACATACCAAAACCACCATTTCTAGGTTCTGGTGTTAATATAGCACCTAAACATTTTTGCAAATCAATTCAGGGACCTGTATTACAGCATGAAGTTAATGTTAATAAGTTAAACAAGGAAGTTTCAGTTTATTTTTAGCATTTGGAAACAGAAACAATAGAGCCAGGTGCTCTGACAGAGGAAAGCGCTGTAGGACGAAATAAAGCATTCACTTCCTGGTTAAATACAACAAAAAATTGTCTTACCAACATGTAAATCCAAACATACTTTCCAGGACCTGTGGTAAAATCCTGGCCAAATTAGTAAAACAATAATTCAACGAGCTACACAGAAAACAGGATTTTACCCCCTTTGTCCACGTTCTGCGCAAGCCCCGGATTTCAGAGAAATCACCCACATTACAGCAATACACTGCAGGTCCTGCACACACAGAACACACAGAAGCTTGAGAGAGTAACAGGGTAAAGCTGATGGATCTCCCAGCGGCCTTTCCGTCAGGCTGCCTTAGAGAGGTGGCTCAGCAACCTGCTCCATCTTGGATATGCGTTCCATGAACAAGAGAGATATTAAAAAAAAAACCCTTAAATACACAAAAAGCATACCTTCCTTTGCTTGGTTCCTCTTTCTTCACTTCTTTTTTCACAACTTCAGCCTGAAATGCAAAAGTCAGGGTTCAGTATCTACGACTTTCAGAAGCATCAGCGCCGAATTTGCATAACCCAACTAATTAACACCACCATGAACCCAAACTGAGGCATGTATCACCAGAAAGACCAAACGACAGGTAAACTATCCTAAAACTGTTTGCTCTGAAATTGTTCCCCACAGAACACGTATTTCATAAGATGACAAATAAAAGCGCGTGGCAGCGTAAGAGATTTTACTAGAAGTTACTAGACAGAACACGTGGCACACCACTGTTTTGTTTGTCTCATCTTCAAAGCTGTCAGGTTTTTGAGCAGAATTAACTTTCAGTCTGTGATATATTTGGGGGAGAGGGACGTTAAGCACATCTTTTCCCAGACAGCAACTTCTTTCCTGGACTGGCAAGGATGCCAACGGCTGCAGAGCTCAGGGTGAACGCAGGCAGCTTGACAGTATTTTACAGAAAAAAGCAGCACACCTTTTCTAAAGACAAATTACATTCCACGTCGAGCCAAGTATCTGCAGAAAACCCAGGGCCAGTTTCTCTTCCTTAAAACCTGCGTTCGTTCCTTGTAGGATGGCGACGTGTTTCTACTTTACGTAGAATAAACTCGTGGAATGAATGTTAAATGAAATGAAGTCTTCTGAAAAAAAGACAACCACAAACCAGCCAAGCTCTGCAGTTATTAGTTAGCAGTGCAGGTCCAAGGAAGCAAAAAAAAAAAAAGCTTAAAAAACTCAGCGTTGAAATCTCAACCTCTTTTCTGAAGGCGTTCCACCAACTAATTTGAAGCCTAGCACTATTAGAAAGAACATCAGATAAATTCAGCACACGTAGAATTCACTTTAATCTTTTATTTATGCACATAACTCCAAAGCCTTCAGTTCTCCCTTTCTAAGAACATTTATTCCAGAGCTAAGTGCCAGAAGTAATTTGAACACGTTATAATGAATTTTAAATCATTTTGTTTTTCCTTCAGACTGGCTTCTGATTGAAAAGCTTCTAGAGAAAACAGCTTATGGCCAACGGAGCTACAAGTTTAACGTGCCCACAGTACCTAGACATGTCATCCAGATTCTGGCAACAGAAGCGAGAAGATGGACGAGAGGGAACGGACTCAAAACGCAGTGAAAAACAACAGATGGAAAAAAAAATTCAGTTTTCCCTTCTTATCAGTGTGACCAGGCCTTTTTCTCTCCACCTCAGCTACAGATAAAAATAAAGCTTAGGAGCGTATCTCCAAAGCACAGATTTATTTTAGCATTTGTGTAAAAGCTGTGACAGTCACAGTGACAAAGACCAGAATGCCCCTCCCTCCAAAAAGGCCCTTGAATGACTCGAGCGTGTCCAGAGAAGGGCAACGGAGCTGGTGCAGGGTCTGGAGCCCAGGTCTGATGGGGAGCGGCTGAGGGAACTGGGGGGGTTTAGTCTGGAGAAGAGGAGGCTGAGGGGAGACCTCCTGGCCCTCTGCAACTGCCTGACAGGAGGGTGCAGAGAGGGGGGAGGAGTCTCTTGAGCCAAGGAGCCAGCGCCAGGCCAAGAGGGAATGGCCTCAAGCTGCGCCAGGGCAGGGTCAGACTGGCTCTGAGGAAGGATTTCTTTGCAGAAGGGGCTGTTGGGCGTTGGAATGGGCTGCCCAGGGCAGGGGGGGAGTCCCCATCCCTGGAGGGGTTGAAGAGTCGGGCTGAGCCAGCGCTGAGGGATCTGGTGGAGTTGGGAACGGTCAGGGTGAGGTTCATGGTTGGGCTGGAGGAGCTTCAAGGTCCTTTCCAACCCAGATGATTCTGTGAATGCCACCCGTCACAGCCCTGCTCTGCAACTCTGTGCTCCAGTCACACACACTCCTGCACTAGTAGGGGAGTTTCCCCCCACTTTTGTTATTTCAGCAGTATTCAGATGTTATCGGCAAAATTACAGAAGCAAAACTTTCATGGGACAAAGCGAGCACTTACATTACTGCTGTTACTGTACCCTGGCACCACATCTGGCTGGGCAACCTCTCTAAATCAGACAAGCACTCTGTAGCGCCCAAAGGGGGCAGCTGGGAAGAAATATTATTTTGAAAACAGAGGGCAAATGCCATTCTTTGTTGGCACTGAACTCTGCTCTGATGAAACACAGTGACAAAGGCACATTATTCTGTTGCTACACAAGATACAGGGATCAGCTATAAAAAGGAGATTTGAATCACAGTGGTCCCACAACGCATCCCTGACAGCCATTCCTTAGCACGAGCACTTCAATGAATATTTTGCTTGTTTTTCAGTGCTGAGGGACTTTATTACTTATGTTTTCTAGACTTGAGAAAAAGCTCATAAAGCCTGAAGATTTGTTTTCTTCAGCTAGAAAATTAGTCTAATAAAAGATATTACTCTTAAATGTATCTGACGTCATCTAACATGATTATAAATAAAAGATATTACTCTTAAATGTATCTGATGTCATTTAGCACAATTCTAATTTACATTCTTTAAAATGGAGAAAAAGCTCCTAAGCCTGAAGATTGCCTTATTTTCTTTGGCTACAAAATTAGTCTAATAAAAGATATTACTTTTAAATGTATCTGACATCATCTAACAATCATAATTTACGTTCTTTAAAATAAGCTGAGGTTCACTATGTGAACTGAAATACAAACTGAAGTGGCTGGGGAGAAGAGCATATTTTGTCCCATACAAGGAGAGTCAGCAACGGGGAGAATCATCCCTGCAGTGGGGAAAAGGAGAGGGGAAAACTCTTGGAACACCTAATCCAGGCTCTTGCCTCCAGCAGAAGAGAGAAGCCACAGGGCAGGCTCTGTGCGTGCACAGCAGGGGCTGGTTTACTTGGAAAGGGGCACGATGGATGTGCTTCAAAAACACACGTGCCCAAATCACACCTGGTGTGTATCACCGTGTGTCCTAAACCCGCACAGAGACAACTCAACTACTGCAGGAGAGCCCCACCAAAAGCACACACCTAAATCCTTTACTGACACAGAGTCCCTTAAAAACGTGAACCCTGAACACCGTACAGCCACCCCACAGACTTCATAAATGAGGATGCTTTTCAATAAAGCAGAAGAAATTGCCAAGACAATAGAAAACAGACCAGGATATAAAGCCAATAATCAGTACACAACCTATTGCTTTAAAAAAACTGAAATTCATTCCAATGCTCAGTGCAAACACTGACAGCTGCGTCAGCTCGGCAAGTCCACCCCTGGATGACTTATTTTTTCCTCCCTGTTGAAGTCACAGACCCATGCCCTTGTTATCATTAAGCACCCAAAGTTAAAACTTTCTCTTGTGCTGAATAAAAGTCAAAGGAAAAATCTAAGATGCCCTGCACCTCCTGTTATTTGAGTGGTATCCCAAAGTCCTGTCACTGAAAAGGGAAGAGCAACACACAGGGGATGAGAGCTCCCAAGAATGGAATTCACATGGATAATCAGTGGGAAAAATTTGAAAAAAAAAATAAAAAACCCCACAACAAACCAAAAAATCCTTATACACATTTTGGTCTCAATCTTGACAGTCTACAGTTCATGCTGAACTGGTTAGTTGGTCCCTGTTCTCTCAGCTATATATGAAGTTTGGAGAACAAATCTAGCTGGAATTCAGAGGAATAAAAGCCAACCTCTATCCCCCTAAAATAAACATAGTTTGGGAGATTTGGCAAGAGACGGAGAGTCAATCACCGGACAAGTGATTAAAATTATTTTGTTGGGTCAGGACATGAAAAAGGAGCTGAAAAACAAGAAGGCAGAGCACGCAGAAAGAGGGAAATAAAAACCCCTGACGTTCGAGTGCAGAGTAAACAGCAGTTTCCCTCCACACCGTGAGAGGGACCACGTCTGGATTCACATTCTCCACTCTGGCAGCCAGAAGGCTATCAGCACGTGGCTAGCGTTTGCATTGCTTGCATAAAGCTCTTTATCTATCCAATGCAACATGCACCAAGCTCCTTCCTCTCCAGCACCCAGCTGCTGTTCTGTCAGCACATCACCAGGAGACAACTGGGAGCCGCTCACACTGAGAGTCGTTTCATTTCTGAGAGGGGAGATGGAAGCAGCTGTGGGTGCACAGACCAACACTGACACAGCAACTGGGTCTGGAATCAAGAGGACTAAAGCAGATGAACTGCTCAGGATGAATCAAAACAGATCAGGAAAAAAAACTTTACTAATTCCAATTATCACTCCTTTTCTAACGAGTACTAAACAGCTGCCTTCTTCTTCTCTTCATTCTTTGTTAAGAAATACTTTCATCGGTGGAGGTTCCATATGTGTTTGCAAAATACAGAGAGACAAAAGACAAAACAGCAACACCTACTTTCCCACCCGTGCCACATCCCAGAATACAGACGAGCTGACCAGTTCCCAGCTGCTGCAGTTTTCACTCTCACCCGCAGCGACAGCAAATACTGGAGGAAACACTGACACTGTCACCATGAACTGCTCTTCAGGGAAAGGTGCTGCTGTTCCACAAAAATAACGTGTTATTGCAAAGAAGAAATCTTACCTCGGCAGAGTCTCCATGGGGTGACAATGTACAGGTCAAGGTATGCTCACCCATGTTGTACGGGTATTGCTTCAGGAAGCTGTACATGGAGCGGGCTGACTTGGCACTGTCCAGCTGCAGAATTGCCTGAAAGGAAGGAAAATAAAAGCATAAGCTTCAAATAACTGTTCCGTCATCTTATTTTATTCCTTTTATCTTATTTTAGACTGGCTCTGAGGAAGGATTTCTTTGCAGAAGGGGCTGTTGGGCGTTGGAATTGGCTGCCCAGGGCAGGGGGGGAGTCCCCATCCCTGGAGGGGTTGAAGAGTCGGGCTGAGCCAGCGCTGAGGGATCTGGTGGAGTTGGGAACGGTCAGGGTGAGGTTCATGGTGGGGCTGGAGGAGCTTCAAGGGCTTTTCCAACCTCCATGATTCTGGGATTCTGTGAACAAAACCTCTGATCACCAGCATCCTGGCTGAGCACACCCAGAATATTTCTATATTGCAGAACAAGTTTAATTTATTAAGTTGGCAGAGCATGTGACAGCCAATGTTCCTGAAAGGTGCCAACACCTTAATTTTGAATTATCTTATTATAAGCAGCATTTTTGGTTAAATCCTGTGGTCTGGATATCGAGACCAGTGGCCTCTCTTCTTTCTGAGAGGCTGAAGAAAGAAATCTCTCCTGTTTGGAATTATCTTTAGAACCAATTAAGTAACAATATCACAAAACAGTGGAGCCTGGAGCTTCCCTCCCCACGTGTGTCCAACCTTCGGGCTTCTGGACACGTCCAGCTTCAGTTGTGCTGTAACCCACGAGAACCTTCCCGTGAGGGCGAGGGGGAGCATGTGCCCGTGAAAAAAACTGCAAGATTACCTCTATCAGGGAAACAGCACAATGACCTCCACACAAATGTTCATTTCTCTACTAGAAATCTCTCACTTCTTTACCTTTTAGCTACCAAGTAAAACAACACCAGTTTTAAGTCACCTTTAAAATCTTCCAGCTATTCCAGTTGCGTTCTAAAGCTGATATTAACTAAATTACTCTTCTCTCCTTTCTTTCCTTCTTTAAATTTTAAAGCAAGCCTTATCTAAGCCAGCTCCCTTTTTTCTTTTTCCTAAAAAAACCCACCTCTGCCTTTCTGGGATCTTTGCTACAACTCTGGCTATTGAAAACAGATCAGAAAGTATTTGATGGAGCGGCTTTCCACCACAGAGTGCATTCACATTTGATTCAATGGAATTAAAGCATTTGATGTTCAATTCAACAAAATTAGTTGAAGGTCTACAAATTGGCCCTAGATGTTTTACTGACTGCCAAGCTCTCTTTATTGCATTTGAAAATTTTTTAAAAAGCAGTTTCAGTTTCAAAAAAGAAAAATACTGTCACCTTCTTACAAGCATCTTCACCTGTTTTGTGGTTTATTAGCAGATGGACACTTAAAATAGCTCGTAACAATGGGAACACAATTGCTTTTTAATTGTTAAAATACATACACACATACAGTAAATTAAATCCAGTTCATAAAAATCCAGGATTAAGTGTAAAACTAGCAACATTAAAAATTAAAAGAACAACATTTTAGAAAATTGAAAATCAAGTCGCTACATTTTGAATTGTCCCAAAACAAAAAGCAGTTACAGCCATTCTGATATTTTCACTTCTCATAATTTTTTTTTTCCCCCCAGCTTCCTACAAGATGGGAACTCGTTCTCCTTCCACTTACAACTCTGATGTCAAAAGTTAGTAACTTTTCCAGCCACTGGGAAGCTTCACTTTCAGAGCTTACCAAACTGTTCTTGTATACTCCAGCCTAGATAAAAGCCCAAAGTTTGTTTTGACTGGTTCTGTTTTTTACTTCCCCACTGCCCTCAACAAATAAGACAAACTATTTTCCTGTTCAGAATAAGTAAGAAAGAGCCAGAAACTTTGATCGCTCATCCTTGGTACTGGGAGATGAAAAACCTACTTTTTTTTTTTTTAATTTTTGTTTCCTAATATTGCACTTTGCACCATAGAAAAAAAAAAATATTTACCTTGTTTTTATTCTTCAGTACAACATAATGATCTACTTTTCCAAATCGAAGTCCCACACAAACTGCCTCGAGTTCTCTGTATCCATCATCTGGCAAGTTCCCGAGATGCACAAACTGATTGTGAATAGTTTCAGTATTCACCTAACGAAAATTGATGCCAAAATTTGCTTTAATTGTGTAACACACTTTATTAGCAACTACTGAACTAGGTTAGAAAAGCCCCACAGAAAGCTTCTTTATTGCTCAGATCTCACCAAACAAGAGCACTCACATACATCCGACGTTCGCATTTTCAGATTCACATCAGATTTCCAATTTTCTATGCAGTGTATCATGAGAACCAACTATACTTCGCAGTAAAGAATAACAAACTTAAAAGGATCAAGTTGAGTGTTTTAATTTTTTTTTTTAACTAGTAAAAGTTTTTTTAAGGAACACTGCAAAACACAGCTGAAGTTTCAATAAAATTCAGTATTTTGATAAGCAGACACCATCTAATCAGATTATGAAGTGTTCAAGGCGTAGAAACCCATCCAAAAGGCTCCAATCCTGTTTTCTAACTAGTAAAAGTGGGGTTTTTTTAACTAGTAAAAGTTTTTTTAAGGAACACTGCAAAATACAGCTGAAGTTTAAATAAAATTTGGTATTTTGATAAGCGGACACTATCTAATCAGATTATGAACTGTTCATGGTGTAGAAACCTATCCAAAAGGCTCCAATCCTGCTTTTTAAGTTGGAGTCTGTTTTGCTTGATCAGTTTGTAATAACATAAAGCTCCTTGGTCAAACATAATTTCTTGTCATGCCAGGACACAAAGCCCAAAAGTGCCAGCAGACCTTTGAAATCTTAAAGTCTTATCTTTAAATACTTGAAACCTGCGTGTCTTTAGAAACACAGCAGTCACTCCCAAGGAGCAAGATGATTTTTCCCCCCTCTCCAGGTCTGTTATGTTTTTCTTCCATTATTCATCACTTTACCAGGAGCAGAAAAGAAATATTTCACCAGCAGCAGATGAGAAGCATGACTGGATACGGCAGCAGTAAGTACTAAGTACTCAGACGTTTCTGTCAGTGCCCAACAAGGATCGTAAGGAGAAAGCAGATCTCCCCCAGAGGCATTTGCAATTGAAAATTCAAGCCTTTGGGGGTTTCTTGGAAAGTGATTCGTGGTTAGAGGGCTCTTTGCAATATGCTTTTTAACCCAAGACAATTAGCTTCTGACACTGCCGGGCTTAAAGTCACTCTTGAGAAGTTCCTGTGCCAGCTGTTTAAGCCCAGATACACACACTCAGAACCAGCAACGGACCCTCCATCAAGAATATCCTGAAAATATTTTTCACAGAAGACACAAAAGCTGTAATTTCATTAACCTCTACCCACCTACTCTGTCTAAAAACACTTTGTACAACTGCCAGCTTGCACCGAGTGCAGTGGAGGAACGGGAAGGACAATCAGGGAGACACACTACGCTGAACAAGGCATAGAGGTGGTTTTGATAATTTTGATACTAAATTTTGATACTAAAATGTCTATAAAATATAAAATATAGGGGAAAATGGGTGGCACTATATACAGGCAAACCCGGCAGATTCTCCGCACTACAGCGGTCAGCAGCTTGTTGTTAGAAGATGAAAATAAGGTAACAGAAGGAGAGGGTCTCAAAGGACTCCTATTAAATGTTTAATTCCTTGCACTTCACGCATCATGGAGCTAAGCCAAGTGAACATTTACTCATTCCATTCCCTGCTCCTTCGCCCATGAAAACACATATAAACATTTAATTCTAGAGAAAGCCCAGAGAACAGTTCAATGAGCTAATATTTCAGTATGAAGGACACTAATTCCAATTTAAAGTAGCACATTTTGATAGCATAGAGAGGAGAAGTTAGACTGCAAGCAACTTACCTTAGGGTCAGAATCTTTAATTATGGCAGTAAATATTGCTTCCTTGGAAAAAAGGGGGGAAAAAAAAAAGCATTATAAGATTTAAACTGTACAATACAGCTTCAATACCAGCAGCTAACTGGCACTCACTGACTCCCCACAACCTCTCAGTTTCTGCTTTCTTAATAAAATCAACAGGATCAGCACTTCTGACTTCTGCCCAGGACCCCAGAAGACATTTAACAGGACACACCATCAGAATGGTATAAAACTGGCAGTGTACAAAAGTCAGCTTAAACACAAAATCCTGCTCTGCGCTGAAACGTTACCACATGTCCTAGAATTTCAGGATCTTTTATGACTTACTTCATCTTTTACAGTCTTATACTGAGGCACCATGTTGATGCAGAGCTGATTTCCATCCAGGGACATTGGAAAGCAGGTGTAAAATTTAACCATGGAATCCGCAGATTTCCTATTTATTTCAAGATATGCCTTTTAAAATAAAACAAAAATTTTTTTAAAAAAATTGGCATTTACCAAAAGCATCTCACACCACATTATCACATGTGCATTTGTTAAAAACCCATCTGTTGCTTTTCCAGGTAGAAACACGACTGACTACCAGTTAAGTACCTTTTTATGAGATGATATAATGAGCACATCCCTCAGACCTCCAAAGGGCTTTGCTAGGTTGGAAACTTCCTCCACAGAATATCCTTTCTCAGGCAAGTTTGAAATAAGAACCACACATACATCATCAGGTTCCTGCAATCAAACAGAAGTTAAGTATTACCCATATCTCTGCAACTCTACATCAAAACAGACCCATTGCTGAAGTGAGAATTTATTTTCATTATCTAAAAACCACCATTAAACTGAACAAAGCGCCTGCTTAAAAGTGTGTTATAACACTTGCAATTACCCCAACACCAAAGATCATTTAAACCTTTTCAGGATTTAGGAGCAAAGCATATTAAACGATTTTTTTTAACCCTTTTCCTTAAATATGTCACTGCTTAAATCATGGCTGTACCTACATCGAAGCTAATCATAAACAAACCTTAGAAACTAAGAAACTCCAAGGGAAAAATAAAAAGCCAGAAGGTGACGTGGCAGATGTCTAACAAATTGCAAACAGCGAGGAGAAAAGAAACCCTTTGCTATTTCTCCCAAGAAATTAACAGGCAGGGGATTTAAATTGGAGGTTTTCCAGCAGCACACCAGGAGCTGGAAATAGCACTGAGCGTGTACTTACAACTTGCACAACATCAACCACCTTTAGACTGACCTTGCCAGCAGGTTCTGTTGATTCTTCGCTCTTTGTAGTTGTTATCGTAGCTTCTAAAAAGAAAAAAAAATTAAAAAAAAATAAAGGGGTGGGGGACTCGTTTAGTAGTCAGCAGATTTAAGAACTTCTTGCACTACATTCTACCACCACTGCCACTGTGAGAAATGAAATAATATTCCTTCATTTAACTTACAGTGACAAATGACATCGGTGAGACACTTACAGTGTTATGTAAATGCTTCCAGAAAGATCAATTTTAAGTAGGGATAAAAAATTAACTAAAGTCCCTTGATGAGCATGCACACGCTCTGCTGACATTGAGACCTTATCAGCTGAATAATCACAACCACCAGACTTTCCTGCAGGCACACGGGGACTGTAGGTGCCCAGTATGTGCCCACACAACCTTCTTCCTTCTTTTTTCCTGGGACAAATCCACAGTGGTAAATGAGAGGCTCCAAAAATAAAGAGAGCAGCAAAGAGGAAAACAGCAATCACCCAGGACAGGCACGTGCAGGCAAAGGAGACTCACTCCTACTGTAAAATGTTTGTATCTACCTCTAACAGGTTCAGCAGCTATGACCTTGCCCTGTCTCCACCATCACACAGAGTAACTGAGAATTAAAATACACACGTGCTGTGTTTAAAACAAAGTCTGTTATTAATCAGTTATAAAATATGGGGAAAAGAGCAGCTACTGAACCAGCTCTAGCAGGCAATGGAAAGCAGTGAGATTAAAAGAATTAGTGGTGGAGCTGCAAACAGAACGTACAGAAAGCCTGAATCCTCTGCTCTAATGAGCTGTAAATAAAAGTCCCCACGACGTGCTGAAAAGGTCTAGGTAAAAAAAAATTATGTCTGCTGAAAGATGTAATTCTTGGAGGTTTTTAGCCACTTCAGTCGTCACGATGAACTTGTTTTATGTTTCAGTCAGTGAACCTATCCTAATAGATTTTCTTTTCTCATATCCTGTGTCATCTTCATTTCCTGGCCCGAAAAGCATTCTCATTTAGTTCACAATAGCAGAGAGGTTTAGGACAGAAATGAGTAAATCCCTGTCAGTTTGTCATTTACCTTGATCAACTAAAGCTTCGTTAAACTTAACCAAGTCCAACGCTGCCACCTGAGGCATCTGTGCAAGTTTCTCTAAAAAAAACAAATGAGTTCAAGAAGATATCACAACGTTAAACTTCACATCACTTGCAATTAGCAAAGCAACTTAAAATGGCATTATTATACTAGAATTACCTAGCAGAGGTGCAGGGTTAGTCACTCCTTTGGCCTGAGTCTCTGCTGCCTTCACAGGCTCTGGAGCCTCATCCCCTTCCGTTCTGCTCTTCGGCTCTGACAGCTTGGATTCCCCAACTTCCATTTCAGCTTCTGTTGAGAGCTGAAGGTCTTCATCTATGGATTTGGCTGGTAGGTATCAACAGAAAAAAAGCATTCTTTGTTTCATTACGTTAAATTAATCAGTTTGCAAAAGAATTCATGGCACTACGCCTTCTTCTGCCACATCTTCAGAGCTTTCCTACCACATAAATCCCCACCCCTCCTTACAAACTGGTGGAGAAGCTTCACACAAGTGTCTGCCTGTGGCTACGTGAAAGGTTGAGCTTCCCCAAACCCCAAACTCATCCCCCCTCCTGGTTCTCTGCCGTTCTGGCCCTACAAACAGCACCAATAACCAGCATCAGCCAGGCCGAAGGGTGCAAGAAGGGTGCTCCCTGCCCAGAGACCTCCAGCGCTGGCGAGCCCAGCTGAAGGTGGGAAAAGCTTGGACTTGCTGCCTGAAATCCATTCTGGAAAGGGGGGGAAGTGGCTGGGTAGGAGGATGGAAAAGCACTTGCCTGTGTTTTCCAAGTAAAAAGGTCTCATTCATCTTACCTGCTGTTTTTGAAGTTTTCTTGATTTTACTATCTCCTGTCGTTGTCGATTTCTTAGTCCTTTCTTTTTTACCTACATAAAATATGCAAAACCAAGGAAGTCAGTAGAAACACTTATTTCTTCAGTCTTGTATTTGTGAAGTAAGAGGATAAAAACACATACAAAACCAGTTTAATCTGCAGCAATTCAACTGATACAATAAAAAAACCCCCAAAACCTAAGTTAATTCCAACAAACTCCTGAACGAAAGCCATGAAGCAGAGTATCTTCTGTGAATTTGTTTAGGATTCTGGTGACAAACCCTTAACTCCTGCAAAAAAGTGTGTGTTCTCTTTCTCTTAACTGGCAGTAAATAACTGGTGGTTCCCATCTGTGGGAGAGCTCTGAAATACATGACTGCATGAACCTCAGCTCCATTCTGGACACTGGATTCAGGAGTGACCGTGCTGACAAATGAATCAAGACCAATACACTGTTAAAAAGCACAATTTCCTATCAAAATAACATCTAATCCCTAACTTTACTCAGAAAAATTGCTCACGAAAGCCAATAAAACAAGCAATAAAAAAGGGCTGTTAATTCCAACGTCTTAATAATACCAGATATTTATAGTTTCATTGGCTTTTGATGTATTTACTGCAGTTTGTCCTGTTTTCACTGAAGTACTAAAAAAAAAAGTTTTTCCCTACCAGTATGACAGACAAGTTTTTCTGCCAGACCAATTAATAATAGTAATTGGAATAATTT
Source organism: Otus sunia (assembly GCA_010365825.1). Classification (NCBI taxonomy): domain Eukaryota; kingdom Metazoa; phylum Chordata; class Aves; order Strigiformes; family Strigidae; genus Otus; species Otus sunia. Next base: position 78,978,147 of record MU001484.1, read on the forward strand.
CTGTCAGGATCAACAGGAAACCAGGGCAGAAATTTAAAAGCATCTGGAACATACAGGGAACATGAATGCACAGGGGACACGAGACACTGGGAATTATGAGCACTAACCATAAAATATAATCTTAAATGTGTTATACATAATTTTTAAAGTCAACTTGAAGCATTACACTTATTTTACAGGCCCAAAGTGCCACACTTATCTTCAACAGTTGGGGCAAACATTTAAAATTACAGATTAATTACAGGTCAAGGCAGGGGGTTTTTATTGCTACTTGAGGGTTGGGTTTTTTTAAAGAAAAAAAGAAAGGGTCGCAGGAAAAGGAAGGCAATTGAAAGTATAAACCAGACATTTTCTTGTAGTGCTCTGAACTTGCTTTCAGTCACTATCAAAAGCACTCACATAAAAACAAAGAAATGGCAACAAAGCAGGAAGGCACTAACAGAGGCAGCATCAGAGAAAAGGCAACCAAAACTTTACCTGGAATGGATTTAGTTCTCTTAGTGGTCGTGTTCTGATCTTTTCTATTATGAGCAAGGGGGGGAAAAAAAAAAATAAGTAAAAATCAGGTTCAAAGACAACTGATGAATATCAAAACAGCTAAAAAAACCCTCAAAAACAGTAAAACACAAGAAACCAAACAGATATGAAGCCATTTGGTTTGCAACGGTTTTCACCAACACATGCAATGGCAACACTTACTTTGTACTTGATGTAACCTTCTTAATACTCTGAGCTCTTTTTTTGACAGTCATTTTGGCCTGAAATGGACAGAAAGAAGAACTTTCACTGCATAATTTAGAATCATAGAATAGAATCATAGAATCATCTCGGTTGGAAAGGACCTTGAAGATCATCTAGTCCAACCATTAACCCAGCATTGACAGTTCCCAACTACACCAGATCCCTCAGCTCTATGTCAACCCTACTCTTAAACACCTCCAGGGATGGGGACTCCACCACCTCCCTGGGCAGCCCATTCCAATGCCTAATAACCCGTTCTGTAAAGAAATACTTCCTAATATCTAGTCTAAACCTTCCCTGGTGCAACTTGAGGCCATTTTCTCTTGTCTTATCACTCATTACTTGGTTCAAGAGACTCCTCCCCCCTCTCTGCACCCTCCTGTCAGGCAGTTGCAGAGGGCCAGGAGGTCTCCCCTCAGCCTCCTCTTCTCCAGACTAAACCCCCCCAGTTCCCTCAGCCGCTCCCCATCAGACCTGGGCTCCAGACCCTGCACCAGCTCCGTTGCCCTTCTCTGGACACGCTCGAGTCATTCAAGGGCCTTTTTGGAGGGAGGAGGCCAAAACTGACCCCACTCATCGAGGGGCGGCCTCACCAGTGCCGAGTACAGGGGCAAGATCACTTCCCTGTCTCTGCTCACCACGCTATTTCTGATACAGGCTAGGACGCTATTGGCCTTCTTGGCCACCTGGGCACACTGCTGGCTCCTGTTCAGCCGGCTGTCAATCAACCCCCCCAGGTCCCTCTCTGACTGGCAGCTCTCCAGCCACTCCTCCCCAAGCCTGTAGCACTGCTGGGGGTTTACACTTGATATACAAATGTGTGTGTGTGTATGTAAATAGTATGAAGTAATATATATTAACATAAGGGCTATCTTTCACTGTCTGTTAAACTGATTACTATTCACAAATATCAAGTTTAAGAAAAATGGAAAACTGGAATTAGGGAGTGTATTTTCATATTATTTATTTTAGACTGCTGTTTATAAAAAGGAAATTTAAAAAGATATTAAAACTACAAAATCTATTTTCCTGCAGTACATCGAGTTTTGGCACAGCTACACACAACTCACGATGCTGCTCACCTGGCCAGCAGATGCTTTTGGCTTCTCTGCTACACTAATTTTCACCCGTTTCCCATTCACCAGCACTGGCACAGTTTCACCGTATTTCACAGCTGCTATCACTGCTTCTTTGTAGTTCATTTCCAAGAAAGCCTGAAATAAATGGCACTTTCAGGCTTGATTTCTATTACAGACACAAGACACAATTTGCTGCAATTTTTCCTTAGAAAATCTGCTCATGACAGAATTGCACGTGCACCTCTCTCTACGTTCATGTGGAGTTTGATGAAAAAGTCTGGATTTCAGTATTCTACAGGAGACATCCTACTTCCATTAGCATTTATGACTTAGGTAGCAAGCAAGACTGAATTTCTAAAGTTAACATTTCCAGCTATTCCAAAATTATGAATGTGACAGTTCAGGAAGCCTTATCCGATGTTCAGCTGAGGATCCAAACACTACCCTTTTTTAATGCTTGCTAATTTTTTTTTTTGCATTCTGACACAAAACCACTCTACAGGAAAACTTACCTCATTTCTAGAGCGAAGTACAATGAGATCACTAACTTTGCCAAATGGCTGAACAATTTTTTTAATATCTTGATCTGAAAAGCCATCATCCGGCAAATCCGATATTTGAAGGACTGTCCCACAACTCAGCAATTCCTCTCTCAACAGCTACAAATGGAAAACAGAACCAAAATAAATACTTTGTAAGTCCAGTAAAAGGAAGAAGAAAGGATCTGCAGTAAAAATTACTGCAAAGTAGACAGGCTGCTTAGTTCACTGGGGTGGTTTGAGGTTTTTGCTTTTAAGACAAGGACAGAGCCACCATTTCATTGTTCTATGACTCTGTCTCGATCTTCAGTTATTAGAAGACATTAGTTATTAAATTACCAAGTAACACACAACATAACCTTTTTGTTTTTATCAAGTACTATAAATCTACATCATTCCAGCTGCTGGGCTGTGAGAGGCTGCACAACTCCACTGCTTTCATTTCAGGAATACCTATTAGCTTTCACCAGCACTAGGCAACGTTCTCTTTGCTTATCATTTAGAGGCTGGAAACTCCCAAGGACAACTGCACCTACCGTAACTAAAACACAACCTGGTTACAGGCTGTTCCTAAGAGATCCAAAAGGTTGGTATGATGCACTAAGACTGGCTTAAGATCCTTCCTACCACAGTAGTAAACTTCTCTGCCTCATATTCTCACCTCACAAGGCAAAACGAACACTTTCTGCCTCCTATCCTTTACTTTTATCTACACAAGAAGCTCCTGCAAACAGAGCTCATCACTCACACTTCATCCAAACAAGTGCCCAGGAGAATGAGGACCCAAATTTAATGCACATTGCTTCTGCTGTTGGAAAGCACTCGAGGTTTTCTTCCCATCTATGAAAGAACCCTTGCTGGGTAAGTTAGCACACCTGCAGCCAGCAAATCTTGGCCTTAAGATGGCAGCATCTATGGCACAGAACCAGCAGAATGGTTCATTTCTGCAAGTGATCCCCCTGAAATGAGATACTAACCCAATTCTTAACATCACAAAGAAGCAGGTTAACAAACTCACCCTATTATAAGAAGTAGGACGAGGTCCACTGGTTCCTGTGGATCCGTCTTCCTCGTCCTCTTCTGCGTCTTTGCTTTGGGGTAAATCATCACTTTCAGGAGATGAAGAACTTGACCCAGGCAAAGAAGATACGTCTTTCCTTGAAGACTTTGGAGAAACACTTGTTTTCAATGGCTTCTTCGTACTTCCAGGCATCCTCCTCAAGAGTCCATGAGAGGTGGACTTTCCCGAGCCCGACGATCCTTGCCCGGCTGCCTGAAGCGACTTATGTTTATTGAACTCTGCTACAAAACCAGGTCCCAAACTTTTCACCACTGCCTCCAGAGCTGCCTTTCTGTCTGTGAGCAGAAGGAAAACAAACTGGGGTGGGTTGGTTTGTTTTTAAAAGAAAACTTACATCCATTGCTGCCTGGTTTTGTACAGTTTCAGTTTCACCTCCCGCTCCCGATTCAAATTGAGGAGAACCTTACTCACACTCCAGCAGAGACAGCCAATAAATAATGATAAACCTCTGCACTATTTTCACTGTGCTGCTTTAAACTGGCAAAGCGACGCTGGCAACGATATCTACAAAAATCTAATGGCAGGAGGAAAAGAATGATTGCTTCATTTTGGATGTCAGGGAATATAAGGAAAGACGTTTTCCAGACCTGGATCTTCCTCTCGCACAGGGATGCCCAGCAGCACTTACTGCCTGGGTGCCTTCTGCTAAACTCTCTATCCTTCTCTTGCTCTTTGTCCCACAGACTTGTTTTAAATCATTCTTTAACAATCTGATACAACATTAACTTCCTGTATGCTTTCTTTATGTGGAAAATTTATATTTTGGTTATTAATTGCTTCTTCCCCTCTCCTACATTAAACTAGCTTGCATTTCACCCCTAGGAAGATCTCTTTGAAGCTGCCTGTCCCTTTTCACCCAGACTTCTTTCCCACAAGAGCTCAGGACCTCTTTAATTTTCTGAAAGCATACAGACAACACAGCCACAGCATACAGAGGATTAAAAAAGTTCCTCTATCTTCTCCTCTTTAGAATTTTAAAAGAAAGAAAAACTCCAAACAAACTGGTATTTCAGCCAAAGACCGACCTCAAAATGAACTACACAGAACTGACCAAGTTTCTATAAAATCTGCCAGAGCTGCAAACCAGAGGACGTGAACTGAACGGAGTCACAGAACACTGCACTGCACTACACGGGTACGAAGGATGTTTCACTGACAGCCCTTCACGTACCACGCTCTTCTCAATAACATCAGTTCAGAACACTCTGCTTTCCTTGGAAATCACACCTCCATTCAACGCTGTTTCTGCACATCGTGTTTTCTTTCTCCTCATCTACACTGCCTTTACAGAACTACTTTTTCTGATGTAAAAGGAAGAACCTTCCGTTGTTTTCAATTTTTCAATTCACAGAATCCCAGAATCCTTCAGGTTGGAAAAGCCCCTCGGGACCATCGAGTCCAACCCTCAGCCCGACTCTACAAAGTTCTCCCCTACCCCACATCCCCCCACAGCTCATCCCAACGGCCCTTAAACACACCCAGGGGTGGGGACTCCACCCCTCCCTGGGCAGCCTGTGCCACTCTCTGACCACTCTTGCTGGGAAACATTTTTTCCTCATGCCCAGCCTGAACCTCCCCTGTTGCAGTTTAAAGCCGTTCCCTCTTGTTCTGTCACTGATCACCTGGGAGCAGAGACCAGCACCAACCTCTCTACAATGTCCTTTCAGGGAGCTGTAGAGTGATGAGTCTCCCCTCACCTTCTCCTCCTCACACTGAACAGCCCCAGCTCCTTCCATCGCTCCTCACAGGATTTATTCTCCAGGCCCTTCCCCAGCCTCGTTGCCCTCCTCTGCCCTCGCTCCAGCCCCTCGAGATCTCTCTCGGATTGAGGTGCCCAAAACTGGACCCAACACTCCAGGTGTGGCCTCACCAGTGCAGAGCACAGGGGGACTGTCCCCTCCCTGCTTCTGCTGGTCACACTATTTCTAACACAAGCCAGGATGCCGTTGGCTTTCTTGGCCACCCGGGCACACTGCTGGCTCCTGTTCAGCTGGTTGTCCATTAGAACCCCCAGATCCTTCTCTTCCAGACAGCTCCAGCCACCCCTCCCCAAGCCTGTAGCCATGCAGGGGCTTCTTGTGGCCCAAGTGGCCTTGTTGAAGCTCATCCCGTTGACGCTGGCCACCGATCCAATCTATCCAGGTCTCTCTGTGGAGCCTCCCTGTCCTCGTGCAGATTGACACTCCCGCTTCACTTGGTGTCACCTGCGAACTCACTGATGACACACTCTGTGTCCTTATCAAGACCATCAATAAAGATGTTGAACAGAAATGGTCCCGACACCGAGCCCTGAGGAACTCCACTTGTGACCGGCCACCATTCTTGACTATCCTCATGGATCTCTGACTGTCCTTACTCACATAAAAACTGAGCATGCTTGGAGGAGACCCTTGTTCAGCAGGTATTCGATACGATTAACCAATCCCTGACACTAGGGGAGGAAGACTTCAGACCTTCCAGAACACCCATTTTCTTCTAAGCATACTTCTCGCACAGCAACAGCAAAAGGAAAAGTTGTTTTTAAAAACAGAATTTTGCTATGAAAAATGCCCAGGTGACACCCGGACAGCTAAACCTCTCGAAATCAACTCAGTTTTCCTGAGATTAAAGGAAGTTTCCATTTGGCCGTGCGTATCCACCCTTTACCTTGAGATCGGGTTGACCTCCTTGATGACCAGTCGTTACTGGAAGATCTCGGAGGCCGTGGACTGGCTCTCAGCAGGTTTCTGGATCGCTGTGGTGACCTTGACCTGTGTCTGGGGCTAAGCCGCCGCATCTGCCGTGGGCTCCGACTCCTCGGCCTCGTCGGCCTGAAGCGACCGGGGCTCCTGGATCTCGACCGTGACCGGCGAAGAACATAGCTGGAGCCTGTGACCCTCGAACGGCGAGGACTGGGGCTGGCAGAGTTGGAACGGCGCTTTGGGGTCTGGTTTTCTTTTCTGTCACCAGCATTTCTAACAGAATAAAGGCACATAACGAGCTTTGACAAGGCGGAAAAGGAATAATTAACCCGAGTCTGGTTTTCTGCAAAGAACTCCCCAAACTGACAAAGTTTAGAGTCTAAATTTGTTAACAAACACTTTATGTACTGGTAACACGTTTGCTATATGAATTCAGGATAGATAGAACTGAAAAGCAACAAGTGGGAGAGAACAACCTGCACGAAACAAGAGAAAGCTGCAAAGAAAACTCTGAAGTTACAAGCTGCAGTGGTCTGAAAAAACCATACAAGAAGGATACACGAAATAGTAATGAATTACGATATTTTCCCTGCTTCTTCCAAATTTAGCTTGGAAGAAGACAACCTCCAGACATTATGTCTAAAAAACTGACTGAGACTGAAAGAGAGATCTGAGAGGACTACATAAATATACATCCAGTGCATACTTAATGCTACCTGGAGATGTCAAACTGATGAAGAACATGGAAAGGTGTAACAGTGAAGAGATCCATGAGGGAAACAGTCCCTCTTAGAGACACAGAAGACAGTCAGACATAGGAAAACCCTGACAGGACAGATAACTGGAGTAAGAGGGAAAACCTTGGAAAATGCATAGAGCATATGGCTAAATATCCAAAACATTTTTTACGAGCCTGTCAGGTGGCAGGCCAGGGTGTTACAGCCAACTGTCTGATTTTTTAGGCCATACCAAATTCTTTGACGCCAAAGATACACTGCACCAGTACTCAAAACTGGGTAGAGCAGAATCCCAGAATCATGGAGGTTGGAAAAGCCCTGGAAGCTCCTCCAGCCCAACCATGAACCTCACCCTGACCGTTCCCAACTCCACCAGATCCCTCAGCGCTGGTCAACCCGACTCTTCAACCCCTCCAGGGATGGGGACTCCCCCCCTGCCCTGGGCAGCCCATTCCAACGCCCAACAGCCCCTTCTGCAAAGAAATCCTTCCTCAGAGCCAGTCTGACCCTGC
>MU001484.1:78985766-79010371 GCA_010365825.1 Otus sunia
CAGTGCCGAGCCCAGGGGTCAGATCCCTTCCCTGTCCCTGCTGGCCACGCTGGTGCTGATACAAGCCAGGATGCCATTGGCCTCATTGGCCCCCTGGGCACACTGCTGGCTCATTATCAATCCCCCCCCCAGGTCCCTCTCTGACTGGCAGCTCCAGCCACTGCTCCCCAGACCTGTAGCACTGCTGGGGGTTGTTGTGGCTGAACAACAGCAGATCTAGCACCTTTGAGATCTGAGACTGGAAGAAGACTCTGATGTAGCACATCCTTCAGCTTAACACAGAAAGCAGCATCTCCCCAGTAATTATAGTAGCAAAACTAACAGAAACATGGGGAAATAAGTGACATGGCATGCATGCCCAGTATGACTAGACTCATGGGGAAGACTATGCTGGGCAACTAAAATACACAAGTCTCTTAACATGGGAGAGGAATTCATGTGTCAACTGAAAAGTGTCTGAGTTTGCTAATCTAGGGCATCAGCACTTAACGAATCCCCACGCCGAGCCCTGTTATTACTGTTTATTTGAATAGACAAAGCTCCTCCGAGACGAAATAGGTTGAGGAGAGAGGACTGACAGCTGGCAGACAGGAGAAGGGGATGACAAGCAGCTGAGGCAGCTGCTGCCTGACCTTTGTGGCCAGCAGCTAGATGAGGACACAACCCTCAGGTCTCCTAAACAATGTTCCAACCCACCCCACCTACCAAAGTCCCCCAGTGTTACTTAATTAGCAAATGTCAAACATCATTAAAAATCCATATAAATCCCATTATTCCTGTGCCCAGTAAGAATGCCTGAATGTATGAACAAACCAGCGTAATTTATAAAAAGCAGAGCCTGTGGAGGGATTTACCAGGGTGGTAACAGCACATCACAAGCTCATGGCCCTTGTCCCGAGACTGCACCCAGCAGCTCTGGCCATCGCCGGGAGCCTCCGGCTGTGTCCTCTCCCAGCTGGAGACGTGCTGTCAGCAGGAAGGATTTAAGAAAGCACCACCCTAAAAGACAACTCTTGCCCCACCTGCAAGTACAGAAGAGCCCTCACTGACAAAAAGTGCTGGTAAACAGTTTTCTGGTTTATTAAGTTCCTCCAGCTAAGAGCAGCGTCCTGTGCCTGGGTTGTATGGAACACCCACAGCACTCACCAGCAATTTCAGTTTGAGGTTTTAAAATATAATTATTCTCCTCATGAAAGTTTCATGAATGTTTATTTGCTTTATTTCTCTCTCTAAAGTTGTATTTCTCCTTGTTTACAACATGGGAGAGACCCCAGATGCACTCTGCAAATTAACCTGACCTACATATTCAGCTTTGTAACACTTTTTTTTTTTTTTTTCTCCAAACTGAATCGTTAGCTTCCCAGGAAGTATGTCAAACTAATTAATGCAAAGTCACAGGAAAATCCAGCACAAATTGAAGTCCTATCGTTCCTATTNACTGAATCATTAGCTTCCCAGGAAGTATGTCAAACTAATTAATGCAAAGTCACAGGAAAATCCAGCACAAATTGAAGTCCTATCGTTCCTATTTGTATGCAAGTCAAAATATATACAAATACTGAACCAGTAAAATAAACCAGTCTTGCTGAGATCCAAGCAGAGTTAGTCCACGGGGTGTGTTTTTAAAAAAATTAATATAAACAGCATAATTTTAAAGGACAGAAGAGACATGAGTTCATGAATTCCAGTGTTTTTTCAACTTGTGATCACGCAGCTCCCCGAGGGATCTATGGACTGAACAGCCTGTGAAATAAGAGCTAACACCAGCACGCCTATTGTCCAACAGGTTTCAAGTTGCAAACGAGTGGTTTAACTGGAAAAAAAGATTAAAAGTCAGAAATCACTCGTGCAGTTTAATCAGTGATCTAACGCTGGTCAGTCTCACTCAGTTACCTCTCTATGACATCAAATACCTTACGACTGATGGAGGCACAGTTAGAAGAAAGGTTCAGGATGAGGCTGCTGACAACATCAGCCTTCAGACATTTTTACAGAGTTTACTCTCATCCTCATGAAAAAAATTATAGATATTATGTCACTTATTATCAAACTTACCACTTATATTATTACTGAACTTAGGAAAAAACCCACAAAAGCACTCCATGGAATTTTATAATGAAAATATGACACCACTAATAGAGCTTGCCAGTGAGCAAAACGGGATAATTAAGTGTATTAATTACCACCTGTTTATAATAGCACCAAATTAAAAACAACCTGTAATCAAAAAGCAGTTACCTCTTTGAGGAATGAGACTCGGGATTCCAGTCAGGGTATCTGTTAAATGGTAAAAACACAACCGTCAGTGAAAAAGCTAAATTTGCCATCTGAACACAATTTTTGCTTACATGCAGTAGCTTTTACAGATAAACATTCCCGTTCAGGACTCCAGAAGCACCAAGTGTCAGCTCATTTTTTTTTACCCTTAATGAGCCAAAGCCAATTTAGAAGAGCGGTCAGATACCGACAATCCTTGTTAAGGAAACCTGACACACTTTCACAGGCCACGTGCATGCACCGAAAACACTTTTTACACTAAGTGAACTTTTTAAACAGATTTCTTACTGTTGACGTAACTGGCGGCAGCTTTCGATGTGAGAAGGAGTGTTCTGGTGCAGAATCCAGTCCTAATTGGAGAAAAGACATCCAGAGAAGTCTCATTAGCGTGCCAGCTTTGATGTCAGCCTTTGAGCACAATTTCTAGTCACGTGTTGTCATACTTCACTTTCCACCAAATTTTACTTAACAAATGATCTGACGTCAAGGTCAGATTTCTCACTTTAAATTATTGCTCTTAGTACAGCAGACTAAAACACTTATTGATTATCAAAAGCTGTTAAAGAACACAAAGAAATCTAAGGCAAAGTTGAACAAAACGCATGGTGTGAAATGAATCTGTTACTTCCAGCAACACACTGGGCTGTTGTCACCACGGTTCTAACACAAAAGGTTGATCCAACAGCCGGCTATATTAGAAGAAAGAAAACTATTAGCAGTCTTCACAGATTGTCAGACTGATGAACACACAGACAGCAAATTAAGCGGAATACATCAGAGAACCTGACACAACATGGGATCTTTAAGTCAAATACCATTACATGACTTTTCATGCCTTAAATTCACGAACGTTCACTCCTAATATTGTTACAACTAAAGGTCAATCCAAAAGTCTGATGAAATTTTTCACACACAGACTTTCCTAATATTAAAAAACCCTTAACAGAAGTTTTACTTGGCAATAACTGATGGGTTAAGCACGAGACAAATCCAGATGTACAACGCAAGCCCTCAATCTTGAGAAAGACTTCAGCCCAGGTTTAACTGTCAACACAGAATCAGTCCCCAGCATGGGAAACTATGCCTGAAGACTTTATTCTAGTAGTATTATTGTCAGGATGATGAAAGTAAACTGACCTGCCAGTGAAAGCAACTGCTGTAGCCAGTTTGCTATGGAGAAGAAATATTGCATAGTCTAAAGCCGTAAGGTATCATGTCATCAACAATCACTATTAAGCATCCGTAAAAAAAACCCTACTTTTAGCTGCTTTATTATTTTAAAATAGATAACAATGGCTGAATAATGCAACTGACAGGCAAGGCTTCACAAAATAATTTGCAGTTGTGAAATTACATATCACTTTTTCTAAGTGCATGCGGGTTTATAACACAAAAGATTATAGAATGCGTAGTTGGCAGTATCAAACCCTCTTGTTTATTGACAAAAACGCTGAACACGCTGGCTAAAAGAAAAGCTCGTGATGGTTTACTCAAAGCCTATGAGGTGGAAGAATGAACGTGCCCAGGACCCAGTTAGTTTTGTGCATTTTGGCAGCAGAGAGAACGTGGGGAAAACAGCTGGTCCTTGCGCTTACGCTATCGGCCTATCGACACTAAAATGTGCTACAAGACAAACTATTTATATTCCACGTGTAAAAAGCATGGGGTTTAAGGAAATTAAAGTACATTTTAAGCACAAGACTTCTTACAATTTCCTGAAGAAACAGACAGACTGGTTAACCAATCTTAGAAAGGCACTGAAACATTTTACTAGCCGTTTTCATAAAAATATTCTAACTGTTCAAACAGAGTCAGAAAAATATTACTCAGAGGACACTGCCTTAGTCTCACTAGCTGAACCAAAGCATGTTAAGAGTTGAAGAACAGACTGATAAAAACAACTTGCAGCTGTAGAACTGCACACACAGCGAGCACACAGCACACACACACACAAAGAGTGAGCAATTCACCATTATACGCTTTTTTTTTCCCCCTAATAACACGACATTATGAAGTAATCCCGTTCTTAGGAATGCTATTTTTTTGGAGTCTTCAAGTTAAGACAGGAAAAAGAAAAATTATTACTCAAGGGCTAAAGCACATTAGCTCGTGGAAAGGAAATCAGGCTTCGAGCATCCCACTGCCACGGTCCGGAGCGAAGAAAGCGCGCCCAGTGTCTGCGAGGGCCCGGGGAGGCCATTGTGCTTCCGAGTGTCTGTAGCTACTGGTCCAACGAGTGTTAACGAGACTGGCAGGCCTACAAAGAGATATTCTCCTCCCTAACAAACGCAACATTCTTCTCTTCTTCAAGTCTTCGTTATGCCAAAGCCCTCTTGCGTTTCATAGAATTACAGGAGTCTCGATTTATGCGTATTCCTCCGCCGATTAATTCCTCGCCCTTCTCAGTCTTCAGAAATATTCCACTTCCTCTGGCAAGTCTGTCCCCAAAGACGGATCCTTCCCCCAAAGGACAGCGTCCCTTCCCAGCACAAATGCTCCATCCATCACGTCCCGGTCTGAGTGGCAAGTTCCAGCCAGTTTCTTACAGCAGCAGCATCGCTGCTCCGCGGCCCGACACCTCCCAGGGACGAGCAGCACCTTCATCACGGCGTCACCAACAAACCTCCTGTTACTTGTGGGTCACCCCCAAAAAAGCCCTGAAGCAGAAGCTGACAGCACATGGTGTCTCCAGTCTCCAAACTTGCCTCTTCTGCCAGTCAGAAGGTAACAGTCACACGCAGGGATAGTACCAGCACGTGTTTGTGCTGGTTTCACAGCAAGGTGTTAAATAGGAAAACTAGGAGGAAAATGAAGTAGATGCCATTTTGTCCCTTACCTCAGGAATCACAAGCGCAATCCTCTGTGGAAAATCAGGAGTCCCCATGACCTCACACAATTTACAGCCCAAGCAGACATCACCCTCACTTTAAATCTATTTCAGCTAGAAAACAAAAATTGTAATACAGAGTAAATACGATCCCTCATGCTGGCAATATTGCAAAGCTACTTTGTTCCAGAAGTGACGTGTGTTTGAAGGCAGAGAAACCACGCTTTGTCATTCCAATACATCCACCATTTCAAGTTGAAAACAAAGCTGCTCTGTGAAGTATTCATAAAATGTTTCAGTATGTTGGGGAGTTGGAAATATGTTTGAAAGAAGACAACACTGAGGAGGGGAGTCCATCTAACCAAGGGCAAAATTGGGCACTCTTCGGTGAAAAAGTGCCGCAGGACAGAAAGGCACAAATTTTTGAGAACACCTTCTAGATTAACAAGTCACCTTAGCGTCAATTAATTTTCCAAATTAATTTTTGAAAGCTCAGAAAGCCCATCTTGCTCAACACAGTACTGTGCACAGCCCTGACAACGCCACAAACACCTTCCTCACACAAGAGAAAAATAAGGACAAATCTTGCACATTTCTGATGCTGCTCCAGTAACAACCAGCTTTCAAGACCATGGTAACCCCCATTTACCACAAACCCACGATACTTGAGAAAGCCAAACAGTCTGTTAGAGTCAACACCTGACTGAAGGACCACAGATAGCCAAGTATGAAGTTGCACTGTGGGTTCAAAAGGCAGGACCTCTCCCAGTTCGCCTCTGAACAAATCCCTCAGCAAGACCCAAACGAAGAAGCTGGAGGCAGCGCCAAATCATCGAGGCTCCTGCCACCTATTGCTAAAGATCCACTGAACAGTTTTGATCCAAAAAGAAATGCTGAACGGAGTCTTTCCAAAGTCTAGTGCATGAAACAGCTGAAGTACCCTTCACATGCAGCGCTGGACTGTAGGCAGCTGCTGACCTGCCGTGTGTCACTGCACGCGAGGATTATCCACGTGCCTTAAAAAGTTACAAAGTTTAAAAAAAAATATGTATTTTTCATGGACAGATCTACAATTGCTATGCCATACAGATGGCAGATATTTCAACTTTTGACTTCTGAACAGTGTATCTGCAAGAAAAAACCCACCTTCAAATATACATAAATAGTTCTGTAGAAGAGGTGTTCAGGAATCTTTTCAGATTACAAAAAACCTAGAAAACACATTTATTTGCTTAGCTGTATGACACTCAAAACAACTCTGTATTCTGGTGTACTGCAGACATCTCGCAGCCATCTTCAGCTTTGATTTCATCAGACCTCATTAATTAAGCAAGTTAAATACTTAAGAAGAAAGACCTATGGGGAGGACTTGATCGGATGCTTCGGGGAACAGCAGAAGCATTTTTCACTCCAGCCAAAACTCAGTCAGTGTCTCTCTGCATTTATGGGAGAGCCAAGTCGAAAAAACAAGGGGAATATGGTTCAGATGATGCAAATACAAAGTTTTAGCCACCCCTGGTCACTTCAGGGGTAGACTGACCCCAGGAGCAGGGGCTGGGTCTCACATCCAGCCCTAATCCTGTCATTTCAATAAACTAATGCCAGGTAACACACTTGAATTCTCTTCCGATAGGCAACACAGCTTCTGCTTCAAGCCTGGCAAGAAAATGAATCCTGGAGGAGTTTGTACTTCAGCACAAGATTGGATTAAAAGAACGTATGAGAAAAAATCCTGCTCGGCACCATGAATAATCTAAGCGTGAAATCCATCATTTTGACATCATCGAAACTTTGATTTTCAGGTATCCAGCATCTTCAAGCGTTGGATAAACAGCAGGTTTCCTCATTCAGTACCCTTCATCATCTTCACCCATTCTCGTTTCACCTTACCCGCTTTGCTCACCTACTTTCTCTCCAACGTGCCACGTTACAGACACCCGTTCACAACACGGCCTTCTTAAACCTTGTTACAGCTGGGCACTACACACCAGAAACCACCACGTCTCATCGCTCTGACCTAAAACCAGCTCTGAAGATCCAGTCCAGCTACAGGTCTCGTGGGGAGAGCAGAGGCCCACCCAGCCCCTCTTCTCCCCCGGCACACAGCTGAGGACAGCCAGGGAGGCGCGTGACAAAACCCACAGCAACTTGAGGAGCCCTCAGCGGGTCTCTGCCCGGCCTCTGAAGGATTTTATTCCATGAACTTGTCATTTTTCAACTAAGATTTCACAACATCGCAGCAAACAGCATCTACGCTCTGCGTGAAACAACCATTTCCTAGTGAAGTCACACCGCCCATGACTATCAGATCCTACCACACCGCTTCCCCATGGCCTCTCTCTCAGTTTGAAGGTGCTGGTTCACAGGCTTCCTCTAGAACACTCAGCACAACTTTAAAAGACAAAAAAACTGCACGTCTAGGTCATCTTTAACCACCCAACTGGGACAAAGAAGACAACTTTATTTGTAAAACTGAAAGTCAGAGGATTTCTTCATTCTTTAGAATTCACAAATACGCAAGACTAACATTTCTTGAACAAACTTTTATTTTTTGCGGCAAGAAAAAAAAAACCTAACTCTATTTTGCAACACTGTTGTCTAAACATGGCTTGCCCCATGAGGCCTCAAAACAGTCTGAGCTGCCTACGCAACAGCAGGTGTACATAAAGAAAAAAATACTATACAGAATAAAGCTAATATGTGCCAGAAGCAGCCGTGACGGGGAGAAGAGGTTCGGATGAGGCTGTCTGGAGAACACGTCCTACGCGGTAGGGCCATTAGGACAAGAAGTTACAACCCTTCACCTCCCCAGAAAACTTCACAGCTAATTTGTCAAGCAGTATTTTTAGTCATAACATTTGCTTCGTTTCTGAAAGCACCAGTAAGCCAGCTACTGAATAATTCACATGTAAACAGATCACACTTCTCCAAAGCGCTTCGTCCATTTATTACCGCAAACCCAAATTTGATGCCCTGCTCGATTTTTTTTACACAGTTTTATTTTAAATCAAGACTTCCCTTTAAGTCTTCAAGTCTGCCTGAACAGCTGCGCTTCCCCCTGGCCTTCAGTGCTTCCAGCGTAAAAGTACTTGAAAATTTATTTTTGCTCCGAACCCCCTAACGCAGCTGTCACCACCCTCGCTATTCAGTCAGCCTTTTACACCCACCATAAATAGGGCCTCACAACCTTGCGTCATTTCACCAAACTGCAAAAAAACACTCCCCCACGGGCTCTCCACACGTTTGCTGAAGACTACTTAAAATTTAAAACACACGAAACTAATAATGAATTATTCAATTTTTTTTTTTAATCACATTCCCCTGTATTTTTGACGTATCGAGCCTAGGTCTTTCAAGAAAAATCCACAGCTTTGAGAATGCTTTTCTCTCTCCCAGTATTCACCAGTTCCTTCCTTTTCTTCCTTCAAGAGCTGAAACTGTTATTTGCTTCGTAGCTGAAAGCTCGGTCAGATGAATGAGAGCATTTTGTGTGTCCCTCAGATCTAGTCTTCAGTCTCTGGAATAGTCAATGTCACCCAGACCACATTTGGAAGATAATTTTTGCAGATAAATAGACTGCTTTGTCTTAATGCAGACTTTGCAGGAGGGGGGCTGAATACATGACCATCTCATCTACTCTACCGAGACCCAGCACACAATTTTTGCACATATTTTAGTCACCCAGATGACATTAGTATTATACTCCACTGATAAAGGGTTTGTCATTTGAAATCCACTGCAGAAGACATCATTTTTAATATTTTTTAAAAATTAAAAATCAACGTGCAAGGCAATTCTGAAATGCAATTTGGAACAGAACACGCTGTGCAGCAGTTACAATAATTTACTAGCCCCGTTTCTAAGGTTTGGAAATTTGCATGTAAGCACTCAAACTGGCGACCAGCATCACAATTCATTTAATGCACAGTAAAAAAATTAGTTCATCAAACAGTGCAGCAGGTAAGATGCCGAGTACAAGTTTATGCAATAATCTCTGAAAGACACTCACCTTCATATGAGTGCATTCAATGTTACACAGAGAACACATATGTGGAAATATTCTCGGAGATGTAGCATAGTAGTCATTCATCATTGATGGAGTGGGCAATCTTTTTATCTTCTGGGCATCAGACTGGGGAAACACCGGCAGCCACGATGCTTTCACAACACCGAAAGGAGATTTAATGGGCCCCTCAGCCTGTGGCTGGAAGGGCTTCTGTCCCGCTCCCGAGCCGCTCTGGGCGCTGGGCTGGCTCGTCCCCGCTTCCCGCTGGGTTCTTTCATGTTGGCTGATGGCTGCAAGGAGCTCAGCTGAAAAAGGTGGCTGGGTCATGGATGGCATCATGTGCTGGGCATCAGTCTGGGGAAACACCGGCAGACACGGTGCTTTCACAACACCGAAAGGAGATTTAATGGGCCCCTCAGCCTGCGGCTGGAAGGGCTTTTGTCCCGCTCCCGAGCCGCTCTGGGCGCTGGGCTGGCTCGTCCCCGCTTCCCGCTGGGTTCTTTCGTGCTGGCTGATGGCTGCAAGGAGCTCAGCTGAAAAGGGCGGCTGGGTGATGGGTGGCATCACGTGCTGGGTCATCGACTGCTGGACTAGAGGTGGCATGACAGGAGGCATCAGGGGCTGCGCCAAGGGCGGCAGCATGGGCGGCAGCATGGGCGGCAGGACGGGCGGGATGGCAGCCTGGGACACGGGTTTCACCACGGGGAGCCCAGCGGGCGCCGCGCACAATCCGGTCACCTTTCCCGTCGCCTCAGCTGGAAAAAACGATCGAGTATTTGAGGAATCATTCTGGAACCCTGTGGGTTTTATCAACTCTTCAACTGGGAACACCGGATTACACGTCACGCTAGGCGGCGGGACGCTCACCGAGATGTTCTGCTCCCGTTGGAAGTCTTCCCTGTTCTCGCCGCTCGACGCTTCGGGATTGTAGACACGAGTTTCGAGAGGCTCTTCAGGCAGCGCTTCGGGATTATACGCGCGCACTTCCAGAGGATCTTCAGCGTAACTGTATTTGCTGGCGTGCCCGTAATCGATCACTTTGCTCTTGACTGCTGCACCGCTCGTGCCGCCGATCGCGTCTTCTCCTCGGCTCTGAGTGTGCAAACCAGGTAAGGACTGACCCATCTTACGGATCCGTATCTCTCGCAGGATCAGCGGCATGTTTTCAGGCGTTAACTGATCATCTGGATAGCGACTGAGTTCCTCCAAATCTTCATTCGACAGCCCGAAACTCGCTAAAATGCTGGAAGCGCTTTCTGGCGTGTAGCGGTTCTGGGCGTTGGAATTCTGCTCCGAGATCCGCGCCGAGGCGGGTGGCTTTTGCCCAGTTGTCCCAGTTGCGCAGGGGCTGCTATCCCAGTGACTCGTGCGAGGCTCTGCCTTCTGCTCCTGGTGTAGGTTCGTCTTCTCTTTCACCTTCCTCGGATCAGGCCTGTGCAGAGTTACCCGGACGTTTATCCTCTGGGAACCCGTCCACTGAAACGTTTCCTGGCCCGAAAATCTTTGCGAGGTCCCTTGCGGCGTTCCGGGTGCCGGCTTTCGCTGAAGCCCTCCCGCACCTCCTCCCCTAAAGGATCCCGGGGGTTTGGTGCCAGACGGATTCGGTCCTCTCGGCCTCTGAGGTAAAGTTCCTCTCGGGCTAAACATTGCGCTTTTCAGAACCGCCTGATTGAACCAAGCATAGGGAGGTGCAGAGCTGTTGGTAGCAACTGAGGTCAATTGCTGGAGAGCCAAGTGGGTCTTAATTTGTGCAAGCTGTAAAGGAGGAGGGCCCAACAGAAGTGGGCTCGCAATGCCAAGGTTCAAGGAATTCACAAGTGGTGCGAAACTTTCCAAGAATAACACAAAGCTGAAAGTTAAAAGACAAGTATTAGATTATTTTATCGTTTCACCTACTTCACGCAGTGGGTTCTATAACCGGTGAGAAAAACAACTGAAGTCACAAAACAGTATTTTTAATGACAGTTTAAATGGTACTTTTGAATTCGAAACTCTGTTGAACAAAACCAGTTTCTTTCACTGCATAAAATCTTAATATGCAGTGAATAGATAACAGATAATTAATAAATGAGCTTTACCCAACAAGTTCAATGTCACAGATAACTAGCGATGACACTCGACAGCGTTTTCTAAAACTTGGTATTTCAGTTCTTAAGGACAACATAGTTTGGATTTATTTACAATTACAGCTATTTTATGAGCAATAAGGCAAAGTATTAAAAACCCTCTCCAAATGTTTACGAGGTGTGAACTGTAAGCGAAACCATCGTGTAGAGAATTCAAAACAGTTACAACTTGGATGTCAAGTCACCGTGGAATTGATCTGAAGACAGCGGAGCAGTTTTCAGGAGGGACACTCCCACAACCACTCTCACGGGTAAACTACTACACCCTGAAAGTATTCAAAGGGTGTGACGATAATATTTGAATTCTGCGGCCAGAAAATTCCCAGTTCTCAGATGTTAAAGGCAAGATCTTACATTGAAACAGCTTTAAACAGAGACGTGTCAAATCGTACAGGAACTGAAGCCATCTACATACAAGCATAAAAAAAGCACAACGGCAATGGAAATGCCATCTTATTTCAGCTGAAGGCACCGAGAACCCAGCCCTCCAAGGCAGTAAACAAATACACAAGTACAGGCAGAGTAAGACAAAGTGATGCACTAACAAAACCAACGAAATACCACAGGGTTTTGGAAACGTGTTGGTGGAGCACACGCAAAGCAAGCGCTGGGCGTCTGCCCGCTGCTGCCCGCCCTCCAAACCCGCACAGTCAGCACAGACAGCAGCAGTCCCAGAGGTCCTCACTCCACCCATCTTCCAAAACTGGATAACCTGCCGGTTTCATTCTTCTTGCAGCAAATACATTAGGTCTGCATGAGTTTTACTATCACATTTTTGCGAAGCGTAACTCTAACAGGGCTTGCAGTCAGGCCTAGCTGTTGCTGAACTTGCACGCTGTATTTCTGCAGTGCTGAGGTTCTCGCCTCACCCACACTAACTCCATCACAGGTTTTCTTTTCAAATCCCCCTTAAGCTGACTCCAAACACAAGTTTTTCATGTGAAAGGAGGTGTGTCTCCCATGTTTGTGGTCTGTAAGGACTGAAGTTGTGAAGCCTGAGAACCCCAACTTAAAAAACTACACACAATTATAGCTTGAGAGGGGTGAACCACGAACAAGCTGCAGGAGACTCGGATTTTACAGCTGAATTTCTGTAAGTTGTTACTATCTGTATGCTAAGTGTTCTTTCCAAGTTCTATTAGCAACCATTTAATTGTACCTAAGTACAAACTGACGTCAGGCCAAGGAAAAACAGTAGCTACAGAAACATTAAGCAGATCTCTTCCCCCTTACAAAAACATGGGAAGCCATAATAAAGAAAAGATCTCCACCAGACAACAGTCCCAGAATTCTGGCCTCTCATCCAGGACTCCTCACCCAATAGCCCTCCTCCCTCAACAAATTCAATCATATTTAGATGGTAACTGCATGTTAGGCCAAGATTGTTCAAGACAAGTTTCAAAACAGACTATGAAGCAAACATCCACAAAGTGATCTCTTGACTTTCAGTTCCCTGGAACTCTCAGCCCCAGAGGGAAAAAAAAAAACCAAACCCTCTCAGCACATGAATTTGGAAAGTGGTCGGGGAGAGAACAGTATCAAAGCCACTCGTTACAAGTATGAATATATTAGTAGAGCACATTTTAAAAATAAACACGCTGGTTTGCAAGCTGAACCTTAATTCGGTGGATGAGGAATCTCTCGGGGGATCTGTTCAGGAGCGTCCTGGTTTCGCCTGGGACAGAGTTAATTTTCTTCCCAGCAGCTGGTGCAGCAGCGCTGTGTTTGGCTTTGGGATGAGAATGATGATAACACAGGGATGTTTGAGTTATCGCTGAGCAGTGTTTACACAGAGGCAAAGACTTCTCTGCTCCTCACCCCACCCCGCCAGCGAGGAGGGGACACAGGGGGACGGCTGACCCAGGGGGGTGTCCCACACCAAATGGCATCATGGTCAGCACATAGAGCTGGGGGAAAATGGAGGAAGGGGGGGAACGTTCAGGAGATGGAGCTTGTCTTCCCAAACCACCCCTGTGCGTGACAGAGCCTGGCTTTCCTGGGGACATTGAGCCCCTGCCTGCCCATGGGAAGCAGCAAATTAATTCCCTGTCTTGTTTTGCTCGTGTGTGGCTTTTGCTTTCCCCGTTAAACTGTCTTCACCTCAACCCACAGGTTTTCTCACTTTTACTCTTGTGATTCTCTCCCCCATCCCATCAGGAGGGAGTGAGTGAGTGGCTGCGTGGGGCTGAGCTGCCGGCTGGGCTTAAACCACAACAGTTTTAGCAACAGTACTCCAAAATGAGGAAAACACACCTTCCAGTTTGGATACTAAAACCAGAAAAGTAGCCTCACTGAAGCAGAACAGAGGCCCAACATCCCGTGTTCAACAGTCACCAATACCCGAGGCCACAGACCATGCTGTAAGTTAATGGACTTTCTCCCAAGTCCTGAAACCATCTTCAGTTAACAGTCTAAAGGCTGTAATGTCATTTTACCCGAGATGTTAATTAAGCAAAATAATCAAGACATTTTTCTCAGAATCAGCGAATAAAATGCTGCAGTCTGATCAGAACATGGCGATACTGGGCCTGCCAACTTACCCTCCAAAAATGTTACAAAACAAACCTCCTCCAAAGAGGATGCTCCTTAAACAGGACCGTGAGGGGCCCTTTCTCAGCCTCCGTGGTGTTGGAAGACACAGACCAAAACCAATCTCTTTGGGTGAACACAGAGACGTGGCACTAGTGCTTAAAACTGCCTGCCTGGGTCAGAAAAATAAGACAACAGGTATTACAGCTTTCTCTCTCAATCTAAAACTGTTAGGTTCTCCATCAATATTAATTACTGGAGAAATACAAAGGACAAATTTGTTTGACAGTAGCTGAACAGGAGCCAGCAGTGTGCCCGGGTAGCCAAGAAGGCCAATGGCATCCTGGCTTGTGTCAGCACCAGCATGGCCAGCAGGGACAGGGAAGGGATCTGACCCCTGGGCTCGGCACTGGTGAGGCCGCCCCTCGATGAGTGGGGTCAGTTTTGGGCCCCTCACCCCAAAAAGGCCCTTGAATGACTCGAGCGTGTCCAGAGAAGGGCAACGGAGCTGGTGCAGGGTCTGGAGCCCAGGTCTGATGGGGAGCGGCTGAGGGAACTGGGGGGGTTTAGTCTGGAGAAGAGGAGGCTGAGGGGAGACCTCCTGGCCCTCTGCAACTGCCTGCCAGGAGGGTGCAGAGAGGGGGGAGGAGTCTCTTGAGCCAAGGAGCCAGCGCCAGGCCAAGAGGGAATGGCCTCAAGCTGCGCCAGGGCAGGGTCAGACTGGCTCTGAGGAAGGATTTCTTTGCAGAAGGGGCTGTTGGGCGTTGGAATGGGCTGCCCAGGGCAGGGGGGGAGTCCCCATCCCTGGAGGGGTTGAAGAGTCGGGCTGAGCCAGCGCTGAGGGATCTGGTGGGGTTGGGAACGGTCAGGGTGAGGTTCATGGTTGGGCTGGAGCAGCTTCAAGGGCTTTTCCAACCTCCATGATTCTGGGATTTCTGCAATCAAAAGGCTATTTCACAGAAGAATCCAAAACCTAAGTATGCAGTAACCTTAAAGCTGAGGTTTTAAAGACATCTGTATTTGTGCTGTACAGCCCTCAATGGCTCTGAAACCCATCTGCAGTGAAACAGCAAGGTCTCTCCTCAGACCCACAACACTTCAAATATATCCAAGCACATCTAGGACGTTAAGTTTGTCACCCTGCCCTATCTACATCTGAAGCAGCAGGAAATAGAGGCCAAACCATTCAAACTGCACACCTCCTGGGGGGAGGCTGGGCTCAAATTCTTTTCTGACAGCCAGTCAGGCAGTGTGCAGCAGCAAGCGTGTGATGAAGCCTTCATCAGCCCAGCCTCCTGACTGAGCTTTCCAAAACAACTGCTGGAAAGGACAGTTGAAAGATAAAGCGATGCCAAGACTCAGGTTTAAGGCTAGATTCTCACCTTCCTCTTCAAAAGCAGCTTGCTGGGGACTGTGTCTGGGATCCCCTGGCTGCTTTTGCCAGGGCAGTGACAGCCTGACTAGTCTTACAGCAGCGAAGCACCTTCCTGAGGCTTCATCCTAAGTGAATGGAAACTAAGCAGAACTCCCCAAAGACTCGTGGAAAATGCAGGCCTTCAAACTTAAACCTTTCAGAGTATTACAGAAAAGCCAGATGACACCCTTCTTGCTTCCCCTTCATCAGTCCATTTTGCAAAGCTTCCCAATACAGACAAATGAAAGTTCTGGCTACCTGCTTACACACTGGAGGGCCTTTATGACAACATTTACCCAGGTGGCGAGTACAGGACGGTCTTGCACCTTCCCCGGTTCGAGGATACAGCTAGAATAAGTTTTACCCTCCCTCCCTATAACCCTCCTCCCTCCCTGAGCTCCTGCTGCCCGTGTTTCAAGAATCCAAGGTCCAGTTCTGGTGCAGCCCAGCTGCATAACCTTGGCCAGGCTGCTGAGGAAACTGCTAGAGCTGTAGGGAAAAGGCCTGATAAAAGTCTGTAGAGAGAGTTAAAAAAAAAGGCAGGGGGTGGGGAAGGATTACAGGCAGAGACAGACAAATGCCATTTGCAGCTCAAGGATTCTATAGGAAAAACACCAACTGAGAATGGTAGAAAAAAATCCAAAAAAAAAAACCAACAAAACAAAGCATGGAGGCAGTGTTGATGGATGGATGACATCAGTGGATGAGAGCAACCCAACACCACTGAGGAGCCATTTCAGGGAGCAGCAAGGCCTTCTCCTCCCATCTGGTCAGCAAACACCCAACACCGGGGCAGCGAGCAGGACAGTGTTTAGACTAGCAGTCTGCTAAATTCTACCAGCCTGAGGGGACGTTCAGCAATAAATAACTGGTTTGCTTTTTCAAACTTTTCTTTAGCCTGCTTGCAGAGTCTCTCTGCGCAAGGCTAAAGCCACCGAACCAAAGCGACCCCGAGAGGGGTGTTAACAAAGCTGACAAGTCGCTAAACCAACCTGGAGGCAAGCCAAGAAAACCATGTAGAAAACTCCTCTTAGAGGTACAAAGGCAGCGGGTAGCAGCAGATCTGAACCAAACATGAAAAGTCCTGCAAGCAGAAAAAGCGAAATGCAGCACTGACCAGCAACACCACCGAGCTCAAGCTCTTCGTGTTGAAGGGGAAAAAAAATGGTACCTACAACTTGAAGCTGCACCGTTTAGTGGTCAGCTGTCTGTCAACAACCACACCTTTAAGTCAGCAGTGCAATACAAAAATCAACCAAAAAAACCCCAACGGGGCTTAAGTTACAGGTCTGGCAGTGAGACCTCCTAAGAACGTGGAAGCTGCTTTCTCTACTGGCAAGGAGAGGCTTTATCTGAAGATCAAGTCTTGTAGGGTCATTGAAAGGATAATTTTCTGCTGATTTGTCTCTATAATGGTATTGAATTCTCC
Source organism: Otus sunia (assembly GCA_010365825.1). Classification (NCBI taxonomy): domain Eukaryota; kingdom Metazoa; phylum Chordata; class Aves; order Strigiformes; family Strigidae; genus Otus; species Otus sunia. The sequence goes on from MU001484.1 coordinate 79,002,375, forward strand.
AGGTATGTGCTAATGATTGAGCAATCAAAGACTTCATTTCAATATAACGCCCCTTTGGGAACCCAGGCATTCTGCAGAGCCCAACACTACTGCTAATCAAATATCCACCCCCCAGCCAACATCCTGGGGCCACAAAGCCGGAGCAATGGCGAGCCCAGGAGCCCCAGAAGGATCTCAGTGCCTGCAGAGACAGCAAGGTGACTTCAAACTGGGGGCTGAGCCCAGCCAGTAGCCAAGCACCCCCCCCAGCCACTCACACACACACACCCTTCCCCAGCGGGACAGGAAAAGTGCTAAAGTTCAGGGGATGAGATAGAGGCAGTATGAAATGTGAAACGGGGGGAGCCAAGCGGAGGCTGTCACTTGCCAGATTCCATAGACAGGCTCCAAGCCAGGCTCCAAGCAACGGCCACCTCAGTAGCCAAAACACTCCTTTTTCTTCCTCCACCCCATTTATACAGCCAAGTGTGACAGTACACGGTAGAGGACACCCCTTCAGGTCGGCTGTCCCAGCTGTGCCTCTTGCCCAGAGCAGAAAAAGAAAAAGCCTGGACACTGGGCAAGCACCAGCCAAAGCACAGGTGCGTGACCAAGCCTGGTTTAGTGAAGAGAGTTAACCCCGTCCCAGCAAGACACCAACAGAAGGAAAATAAACTAAAGCAAGCCACTACCAGAACACTGTGATCTCCCTGAAAGTCCAGCTCAGAAGAACATGAAGCATTAAACTGTGCCTAAACCCAACTGCTCCGTAACAAGAAGCAACACACGCTGCAGACACCAAAAATGTGAAATTCTAGTTTGATACAAGTCAGACTTCCTTCCTAGAAATACCAAATCAGCTACACACAGTATGACAGCTTGGACATCAAACCAGATGATTTGTTCCTTGCTTGCCTTCCAACCTACAAAAACTTATTCAACAGACTGCTCCATCTGAAAAAAATACGATTTTATTACGTGCATCCTACTACACACCCTATCAATACAATAACAAGCACCTTCCAAAGAGCAAAATCAACAGAACAAATTCAGGAACAGGGCTTGTAATTCACTCCTGCTGCTGTATTTTGCATTCTAGCAATATGGGATTTTAAAAAAAAGCCCTAAAGCTGGAGCAGACCACTGTTAAAAGGCAGTTAATGAAGATGTTTATCACTGCCTGGCTACAAAAGCTCTACTGAATGCTCGCCCTCCTCACAGTCAGTAGTACTTGTTCCTGCTGCCCAGACTGAATTTGCTGACAGGGAGGAACTGCACCATTTCTGATCTCCAAACCTACACGGCCACCAGCAGGCAGGTCACTGAGAGCACCCCAATTCCAAGCGACTGCCCCCCAGGTTCTGCCCCACTGCTAACTGCAGCAAAAATCAGAACTGAGCTCTACGGACACACGTGTGGGAACTGATTACATAAAGCTGATGCACAAAATGAGCAACTGCGTGAGCTAAGCCTAAAATCAATGTTGTCAAGCACAAGACACTGACAGAAACCATTACACAGCCATCTCAGACATGAAAGCGCCCGGAAAAAATTAGCAGAGGCTAAAGTTTCCTACGTGTAAATAAACTATGATGTATATTTATGTGGTGGGCTGACCTCAGCCAGCAGCCCAGCGTTCAGCCTCTCGCTCACTCCCCACCACCTCCCCACCCTGCCCGGATGGGGAGAGAATAGGAAGAGCAAAAGCAAGAAAACCCACAGGTTAAAATAAAGACAGTCTAAGAGGTCTTTAGACCCTGGCCCAGAAGGGAAACAACCCAGGAGCAACAATCAGAAGTGAAGCAAAGGCAACCACTAACCTCCTCCCACAGGCACACTCAGCCAGGCTCAAAAAACACAACCCTGGAAGTGAAAAAACCCCACCTTTTTCTTCTTCCTCTACCATGTTTTTATTGCCAAACGTGACATTACACTGCAGCCAGTCTGGGTGGCTGTCCCAGCTGTGTCCCCTGCTGGGGGGGAGCAGGGAAGAAAGCCTCAATGCACAAGCACAGCCCAGCAAGAGCCCAAACACCGGGGCTCACCCCCAGAGCGCCGCAGCGCGCTCCATCCCAGCCCGACCCAGGAGTGCTGAGCACCACCAGCCACCAAAATATTCCCAAACCCCGGAGGCAGCCTCGGGTCTCCCCAGGGGTTTTCTTCCCAGGGAGGCCGCACCCGAAGGGTCGCCGCAAGGCCCCTCTCAAACAGTTCTCTGGAAGAGCGAGGACGCGCGAGGTGGCTGCAGTTGTTCTCCAGAGAGCCCCGACGCTTCGGAAAGCTGTTTCAAATGAAAGGCAACGAGGCTGGGGAAGGGCCTGGAGAATAAATCCTGTGAGGAGCGATGGAAGGAGCTGGGGCTGTGCAGTGTGAGGAGGAGAAGGTGAGGGGAGACTCATCACTCTACAGCTCCCTGAAAGGACATTGCAGAGAGGTTGGTGCTGGTCTCTGCTCCCAGGTGATCAGTGACAGAACAAGAGGGAACGGCTTTAAACTGCAACAGGGGAGGTTCAGGCTGGGCATGAGGAACAAATGTTTCCCCGACAGAGTGGTCAGAGAGTGGCACAGGCTGCCCAGGGAGGGGGGGAGTCCCCACCCCTGGGTGTGTTTAAGGGCCGTTGGGATGAGCTGTGGGGGGATGTGGGGTAGGGGAGAACTTTGTAGAGTCGGGCTGAGGGTTGGACTCGATGATCCCGAGGGGCTTTTCCAACCTGAAGGATTCTGATTCTTTTCTGTTAGCTGGTGGGGACGTGGCTGTTCCACTACTGACCACATCCACAGATGGCCACGTCCATCTTTCCACTTCAGTCCCAAGAACCACATCTATCTCTTTTGCAGATCCTTTGATCTTGATTTGGTTTATGGCAAAACCAGCCTTCGGAAGGATCTGGATTATTCTTTTCCTTTCTCAAATGCTTTCTACGGGTTCCACCCCTGCACCCCAATAGCCCTGGGGTACACTGCACACCGGGGTCCCCCAAAGCTTTGTGCTCCCGTGGGTCCCTCGAATCCACACGGCCCAGTCAAGTCCGTTTGTCCCTTTCCTCTGCCTGGCCAGAAACAGGGACCCCACTTCTCCTGGTTTCAGCTGGAATAGTGTTTTTTTTTTTTCCCTAGTAGCTAAAACAGTGCTGTGCTTCAGATTCAGTGAGGGATTTAGCACGAGGAAAACGTCAATAACACATCAATGTTTCCAGTTGTGGCTAAGAGATCAAGGACTTTCCAACTCCCCACGTCCTGCCCAAGACGCTGGGAGGGAGCACAGCCCCAGCACCGGACCCAAACTGGATGGTGAAATATTTGCTCCCACTTTTGGGCTTGTGATTTCGGGATCTGGGCTTCTCCAGGATCAGGCTAGGTATCAGCCAGCAGGTGGTGAGCAATTGCACTGTGCATTACCCACTTGTACTTTCTATTATTGTTTTATTTCAATTAAAGTAGTTTTATCTCAACATACAAACCTCCCTTTACCTCTCTGGCTACCAGCTGGGTTTAAACTACAAGTCAGGGTTGTTTTTTTTTGGGGGGGAGAGGGAGGGCAGAAAAAGAACATCAATTTAATTTAAACACCACCACCACTTAATTCAACCATCAGAGTAAGACAGCAAGAAGTATAACCACATCTTAAAAACCACACACACCCCACACACACCCCTCCCTTCTTCCTGGGCTCAGCTTTGCTCCCCATTACTCCCCCTCCTCCCCCATAGCAGCACAGGGATGTGGTCAGTTTGTCACCCCCTGTTTCTGCTGCTCCTTCCTCCTCAGGGGGAGGACTCCTCACACTCCTCCCCTGCTGTGGTGTGGGGCCCTCCACGGGCTGCAGGTCAGCATCTGCTCCCCCGCTGACCCCCACGGGTGCGGGGCACAGCCTGCCCTCTCCCCACAGGCTGAGGGGGGGTGTCTGCTCTGGCGCACCCCCCCCCTTTCTCCTATCTTCCACTGACCTTGGTGTTCGCAGAGGTGTCTACCTCACAACTCCTCCTCCTCCTCCCAGGTTCCCCTTCTTAAATATCTTATCGCAGAGGTGCAGCCGCCATCGCTAACTGGCTGGGCCTTGGCTGGAGCCAGGTCCAACTTGGAGCCGGGGGGACCTTTGAGAAGCTTCTCACAGGGATCACGGCTGCAGCCCCCTCCCCTGCTACCAAAACCCCGCCACACCGCTCCTGGCCATTATCTGACTCCTGCCACGCAGGCCAGACATCCCTTCGTCAAGATCAGGAGGAGGAGAAGCATCCTCAGCCCTTCTACTACACCTGGGGGAATTGCTCCACAGGATCTTTTGCAGCTTTTCTTGCACAATTCACAAACATGGGATTGAGGGGACACACACAGATGGAACCAGCGGGCCACGTGGCACCAGACATCACCTAGGTCTCTGGTGGTTGTTCACCTCTTCCATTTCCCTCAGAAAACAGACCAGGAGGTCCATTTAACACCAGTTTACTCAGGTGATAGTTCATCCTCAAGAGGACATGCCTCCAGTTTAGCCACGGTGTCCATTTGTATCATCCTTAAATGCAGGGACCCTCCAGCTCCCCCAAGGGCGCTGAACATCGGCCTGGTAAGCACAGGCCAGGTCCCAGCACAGCACTATAAGTTGCTGTCTCTCTTTGGCAGAGAGAAAATATCCCTCCTTGTACTGGGAGTACTGGGATGACAGCAACACAGGCACCCAACACCAGACCAGGCTCAAAGTACCACTTCTGTCATAGGTTTGCCAGGCAAAGCAAAGCAACGCAGTAAAGGCTGGAAGCTGCCATCTCAAAGCCCTCCCAAGCAGAAACTAAATGGCAATAAATTCAGCCTAGCACCTCGAATCAAATCTGTTGTGATACCTCGATCCTCCTCACTGAGCTCCAGAAAGGACTGGGGGGTGTGACCCCCACCAGCAGCCACGCAGCTCGCTCACCCCCAGCCCAGCAGGATGGGGGGAGAAAAAAAAGCACGGGAGTTGAGAAAGCTCATGGGTTGAGATAAAGACAGTCTAACAGGTGAAGGAAAGGGAGGAAAAAAAAAACAAGCAAAGACAGTTATCACTCACCACCTCCCACAGGCAGAGCAGTGCCCAGCCAGGCTCCAAGCATCAGCCACCCTGAAAGCCAAAGCCACCTTTTTTCTTCTTCTTCTGCCCCAGTTTTTCCTGCTGAGTGGCCCTGACACCGTGCAAGCGCTGTTCAGCAACAGGCAGAGCACCGGCGGTGAGCGACCCTGGCTGAGCCACAAATCCAAACCAGGGCTCACGGTGGAGGCACTTCACTCCATCCCAGCCAGGGCCAGTACCACTCAGTAACATAATTCACTGAAACAGCCCAAAAAACCCTCCATTCTAACATTCGTGGGGGTTCAACGCATCGCGTTTATGTCCAGGCACCAAAAAAAAACCAAACAAACAGCACAAGTCCTTCAGCAAGTAATTCTTAAGACAAAAAAGGGCATTTTAGCACCTTCATGGAATATCATCAGCAGAAATCTAGTGGCCTTTTTCAATTTTCACTTTCCACATCAAATTTTAGAGCAGTACAAATCCTGCACGCAGTTTCCTGAGTATATTTATATTCATCCAACAGCTCCGAGGCACATGGAGCTCTGCATGCCCGACGTGGAGATGTGCCCAAGAGCATCACAAAGGGCAAATACTAATACTTCTGCCTAAAACCTACTAAAAAAAAAAAAACAAACCCCATTCGAAATGTTTAACTTGATGGCAAAGAAATAAGAAAACATTTTATTTACCTTCAGATGCGAAACACTTTAAAAAAAAAAAAGGTCTCAATGTTCTTCCTGTTTTATACAGAGAAGAGCTCCTTGTTTGGTAAGGACTAACCCGAGCAAGGTTGAGCTTCCACTGAGCTCAGCCCCAAAACCAAACTGCGAGACAGTCGGGAAACAGAAAACGGGAAGAAAAGGAAACCAGCAGCCTAGGAGGGAGCAAGCAGAGAGTTTTGCAACCACTTGGAACCCCACCCATCAGTTCTATCGCTCTCACAAGCTGGAGAAGCAGAGATGGGTCAGTCCCTCGCATCCTCCACCCTTCAAGCCAGCGTGATTGTTCTGTTAGTTCTGGCAGATGATTTTTTTTTAAATCAGCAAAAAATGTTAAAAAAACGCAATGAGAGATACTTGTTGTCCTCTGAAGAGTGACTTCTCAATCGGGAAAATAATTACCTCACTTTTACACCCACCCTCTTGAAGACCTCGTTGCATGTTTACAGTTTATTATTTTAAATGTCCAGTGAATGATCACATACCAGAGAGAAGAGCATAACCCAAAACTGAGCACATATTTCAACATCAATTCTGGGCTATAAACCAGGATGGATGATTGTGGGGTTTGTTTTTTCAAAAAGCATAATACATTTTAATCAGCTAAGCACTTTTAAAAATAATCCCATAGAATTTTTTTTTTTAAATTAACAACCTATGTGACATTATGGTATTAAAATAATTGTAACTGAGCAAAAACACTAAAGCAATATGCATCTACATTGAAAAACAAGCTCAAATCTCCAAATACATGAGGTTCCTGGGAAAAGCACTATGAACCAGATTATGCTACGGTGCTAAAACACTTTGCCTCGGCTAAAGGGAATTTTTGTCGTTCCTTCGGTTATTTTGACCAATTCAGATCAATTACTACCGTCTCCAAAGTCAAGAAAAAGGAAAGCCAGCTTTTTAACCCCAACACACAAGCACGAGGTGCCAGAGGAAAACATGTCCCCGCTCCGAGCTCTCGAAGGATACAGGGATGAAAACCAACCCCTCCAGCTAACCAGGGCGAATGTTCCTTCACTCAACGGCCAGTTTTAAAGCCAAAACCAAAACTATTCCTGAACCGCCAGATCGCTTTGTTTCAATGTTAAATCTACGGATTTAAATTAAAGGTCTGAGTTTTCACTGAAGCACAGCTGGACGGAGACAGAACACAGGTAAGAATCAGAAAGCAAACGGTTGCGTTTCCCCAACTTAACAAACAGGCAAAAGCCGAGATTGAGTAAACACACGTTGTACTATCAAACTTGTTAAATCAATACGCACGCTGCTGGCGTGCCAAGACTCCGGCTGCAATGCAGATAAAACGTTATGCCGCTGTTTACAAGCGGCTGTTTATTCATCAGCTTCTCACATTGCAAGAAAATACAGCCAGATGCCGGGTCGCTGGGGCAGGGCATGCCCGGGTTTGCCTGCAGCCCCCGGCAGGGTGCTCCGTCCCCGCCGCCGCGCTGAGACCCCTCGGTAGTAAAATAAAACAATAAAAAAGGCGGCGGCCGCAAGCCCAAACGCCCTGAGGCGCCTGTCCCCAGCTCAACACCCCGTTACCAACCGGCTGGCGTCCAGGCGCTTCGCGGCAACCAGGGCAGGGAGGCGGCGAGGCCGTTACACCGCGTGTACCCCCCCCACCGCCCCGGTGCTGCTCCCGGGCCCCGCCGCAGCCTGGGGATGTGGCGGGGAGCGGTGCCGGGCCCGGGGCGGCCGCCGTGCGAGCTGACGGAGGAGCCGCGGGGATCCCCGGCCACCCCCGCCCGCCGCCATTTTGTGCGTCCCCTCAGCCCCCCGCTGCGCCACACCGGGGCGGGGGGGCGGCGGGAGCCCAGCTCCTACCTCCGGCGGGGCGCAGCCGAGCCGCGCTGCTCGCAACGGCCCTTCGCTCCGCTTCGTCCACCGCTTCCCCCCGGCACCGCTCGGTCGCGCCGGGCCGGGCCGGGCGCCGCGGCCGCGGAGCTGGAGCCCCGCGGAGGGAGACAACGGGCACCGCACCTGCGCGCCAGAGGGAAGGGGCGGAGCACCGGCGGGGGGGGGCGGGACACATGCGCGCCACAGCAGGGCGGGCGGCGGGGCGCGGCGCATGCGCACTGAGCGCCGTGAAGCCGCAGGGGGCGGGGCGCCGGGTGTGGGCACGGGGCCCGCAGGCGCCATCTGCAAAGCGGGCAAGCGCGCGCTCGCCGCGGAGCATGCTGGGAGGTTCCTCCCCCCTATATAAGCGCCGCCACGGGGCTCCTGCCCTCAGACCGGCGGGG
>MU001484.1:79021855-79039920 GCA_010365825.1 Otus sunia
GAGGAACAAATGTTTCCCCGACAGAGTGGTCAGAGAGTGGCACAGGCTGCCCAGGGAGGGGTGGAATCCCCACCCCTGGGTGTGTTTAAGGGCCGTTGGGATGAGCTGTGGGGGGATGTGGGGTAGGGGAGAACTTTGTAGAGTCGGGCTGAGGGTTGGACTCGATGATCCCGAGGGGCTTTTCCAACCTGAAGGATTCTGTGAAAGGAAAAGCCAGGCCTGCGTGTGTGCTGTAAGGTGCACACGTGGCCTTGCAGGATTCCCCACCTACTTACTCGACAGGGACAGAAAACACCCACCGTGTGCAGGTGGAGAGCGTTGGAGGCAGCTGCCGCTTTCCTGCAAACTCTCAGGTTTTATTCCTGAAGCGAACCGCCGAGGAGGCAAGCAGGCTCCTTCCCCTCCCTTGCAGCAGCAGTTTGTTTTCCCCTCGCAGCTGCGAGACCCTCTGGGCCGTTCACCTCTGGGTCATCCATCACCCGCCGGGCTGGGCTGGGCGACCCGCGGTCTGTCATCGCGCCGGCCCTGCCACCGCTGTTAATTTGATCCCCGGTGGTGTTGTCAGCGGCTGCAATCCGGGCTGCTGAAAGGCAGCTGCCAGCCAGCCTGCCCAGCGCCCGCTCTTGTTCGTTGTTGACAGGACACGTTTCGTCAGGTTTTGGTGGCCTGAAGAACGGTGCTGAGCCCCGGCAGCAGTAGGTTGGAAAAAGATCGTTGAGTCCAACGCTTCCCCGTCCCGCTCGGAGGGAAGGCGACAGCGTCCCGAGGTGTGAGCGTGGGGCCCGTGCTGCCAGGTGCCTCCGTATCACAAGCACTGATAAAACTCCTCCTGGCAACCCCGAGGGCGCTGGCAGAGTGTTCAGTTTGCTGCCCTGAGCTCCGTTTCCAGCCGGTGCTGCTGCACAAATCGCACCACTGGCTTTTTCCGCTCTTTTTTCTCTCTGCCCGCGCCTGGGCAGGGTCCCACCTTCCCTGTGGATGTTCCGTGGTGCGTCCCTGCCTCCGATCTAGGTTTCCCTTCCCAGAGGAGAGTGCTGGAAGGTGCTGTTTGCTGGATGCTCTGTTTTGAAGTCTTTAAAAAAAAAAAGTCTATTATCAATTCCCGTCGAGAAATTAGAGAAAATTGCTGCTGGTGCGTGGTGCTGGTTGGCCGTGTCGCCGCTGCGGAATATTGCAGCGATAATCCTGGTGAGCAACAGGACCCGTTTGTGAGCTGTCAAGTGCAGAACGTGTCGTCTTTGCCTGAGATTAAAAGTAGCTCAATGAAGAGCAGTGTTTAGGCTGAATTGGAAATTAGGCTTCGAAGCGTTTCTTGGACACGGCTCAAGAGCCGGGTTCGATGTTTCTGGTGCTTTCAAAATGACGGGGCTGGCGAGGAGGGGGGTGGATCTGGAGACACTTTGTTTTGTGCTTGAGCAAAGTGGGGGGATTGTTCTTGTGGATGAGGATTAAAATAGTGCAGGACGAGATTATCCCCCAGCTCGGGGATGGAAATAGGATGCAGTTCCTCAGCAACTGAGGTGGCTGAAAATGGAAAGCTCCACATCTGCTGCGGGCTGCGAGCAGGGGCTGGCACCCCCCCCCCAGTAGCCCAGCAAGTGTGAGAAGGGCGTACAAGGAGTCCAGCCTAACATGAGAAGTCTGGCCTAACCTGGAAGACTTAACATCCTCTAATTAGAGGGCTGAAGGCAGCGGGGAGCAGTGGGTGACTCCCCCAGGTCTGCAGCAGCTCGCCAGCTCAGCACTTCAGAAGCGTCGGTGGTAGGGAATAAAACCTGAAGCACCAGTATAATAGGAAGGAGAAGCCTGCAGGGGGGGGGGAACAAAAAAGAAAAATACTTGAAAGACGTCAGGGTGGTGCTACAGCGTGGGCTGGGCCGGAGCCGGATTGCAGCCTAGCAGAAAAAGCCAGACCTAGTCACGCCGGGTTCCCCGGTGGAAGCAGAAGGGGGGCGGGAATCGTAAGTGCCATGCGGGGCAGCTGGCAACGCTCCCGGCTGCTGGAAAAATCTACACGGCCGGGAGAGAAAAAGTGCAGTTTGGGCCTGGGAAGCGCAGAGGGAGATTAGAGAGAGGTAAGGTCCGTGCTGGCGGCGCCAGGCGCAGGCGGGCGGCGGGAGAAGCCGGCGGCAGGAGCGAGGGCGGCGGGAGCAGGGGCTGAGCCAGACCGACCTGTGGAGCGCGGGGAGTACCTGTGCGAGCTGAAACGGGAGAGTCCTCGCTCTGGGGAAACGAGGCTAACGAGCTGCCCTTCTCCAATTGCTGCTTCAGAGGAGTTGAGAGGTGGCCAGCAAAAACAGCCACCCCCCTCCTCCCCTCCAGCGCTGCCGGCGCACGGGTCAGTCCTGGGCTCCTGGTCGAGGACTTAACGGTTGGGGTGAGGTTCATGGTTGGACTGGATGATCTTCACGGTCTTTTCCAACCTGGATGATTCTGTGACTTCAGTTTGCTCACGCTCCAGTCTGCCTCTTCTATGGGAAGCATTTCTGCGCTGGTTGGAGGGGGGGGGGGAAGCAGCAGGTTTCTTTTTATGAACGCTCAACAAGTTGAAATTTGAGTGTTATTAAACCCAAAGCGTGGCTGGGGTGAGGGCACAGGCCTGGGGGTGCAGCACTCCCATCCCCGTGGTGCCAGCAAACCCAGCCGTGCTCCCCTTGCTGGGCAGTCAGGGAAGAGAGGAGCCCTGAAAGCACCCAGACAAAGAAGTTTGGTTTTGTTTTTTTTTTTTCCTAAAGTCCGGGTGGGTTTTCCTGCTATTTATAGAGCCGGGAGCCCTGGCCGACCAGCCTCCTCCCTCACATAACCCGTCGCTCCCCGCCGAAGCAGCCTCCGCCGAGGTTTTGGCTCTGGCCGCGCCAGCCCGGGAGGGTGAGGAGGACCATATGTCCCTCGCCTTGAGCCAAGCGCGCAGCTGTGCTCCATTCTCCCGTCTGGTGCTGACTTGTTAACTCTTTGGGGGTGAAGAGGGGGGAGTGGGGCTCGTGCCACGCTTGGCGTGAGGGAAGGATGCTCCCGCAGGGGCAGGAACCAGCCAGAAGTGGGTCTCTGAAGGGTCTTGCCTCCCGGGAGCTCCTCAGCCCCGCTGCCACCGCCCCGGGTTTGTTCTGCCCTGTGTTACCCTCCTGAATTAGGTAAGGAAACGGCCTGACGGGCCGCCTGGGAAGAGCGGAGAACAGTATGTGTAATTCTGGGATAGGAAAGTGCTTTATCCAGATTATTAATAACTCGCCGCGCCTTGTGCCACTCCGTGGTGGGAGCCTGGGCCCTCCTCTCCCAGGATGGCTCATTCCAGCCTCAGCACCATCTCGCCGTCTGCTGCCTCTTGTCCTCGCCCCTCTCCTCCCGGCACGTGGAGGAAAAACGCTCTCCTGGGAGATCAGCTTGCTCCAGCCCCACGGCCCTGCGAGATCTCCTCTGCGCCGGGCTCTCTCCTCCCGCGCTCCTCCTGCGGCGCGGCGGGTCCCTGTGTCCTCACCCTCCCCGTCCTCTCGCTCCTCTGTCTCAGCCTTGGCTCCCTCAGGATCAGCCACCCCCTTTTATACCACACTCGGGTGCCGCCTGCTCTAAAGGGTCCTTTCCCCCCCCTTCCTGCTGATTCGCTCCACAAATTTTCTCATGTGAAATGTCTCATCCTCGACCACGGCGCCACCTCTGCGCGGCAGAGACGTCCACGCAGAAACCTGGGTGTTTCCTCCAAAAAAAAAAAAAAAAGTCCATCCCCTGTAGACGCCGTCACTGCTGGGACAGGGGTATTTTGTTGGCATCTTCACGCGGGAGCCACGCTCATTAGTTTGCCCTCAGATGTCTGGTCACTGGTACTAATTTGTGCTAATGACTATTTCCAGTTTAATGGAGCTGGGACTGCCCAGTCGTGGCCCTGGCTGGGGTCAGGTCCTGCAAAATCTGCAGCCCTGAAGCATCACACCCTTAAGCATCACCCAGATATCAAACACGGGCCAAATTTCTGTTTTTCCCACCTCATGTTGTCCAGGACCTTTTCCCAAAGGAAACCTGCCTTGCCAGGCTGCTGTTCCAGCCCCGGGCGAGGATGATGAAGATGTTTGTGAGGACTAGCAGGGGCCTCCTCGGGACCTGCCGTGCAGCTCTCGGGAGGTGGTTTGTGTGCTCTGGATGTGTTTTCTGAGCTCTCAATCCCCTAGGTTGAAGATTTATTTTTTTATTTTATTTTAATCTACTTATTTTTCCAGGGGAAAGGACGAACGAATCCAAGAAGCCTTCATGAGAAGAAAGCAGATTTTTTTAATTTATTTCAGTTTTTACGGAGAGCCGTGGCTCTGAGCAGGAAGCTTGCTGCAGCGCCTCAGCAATATGTCAAAATTACCCTGGCTCTGCGCGTACTTGGTGGAGCGTCAACAGGCTGATGGCTACAGCGCTGCTCCGGTGACTCAGATAAATAACACGCAGACCAAAACATACATTGAGCCTGGCTTGGCCAGACTGGAAAATGCACTTTTGGAAGGTGCTTTTCCAGGCAGGGGGGGGCGGTTGGGGGGGTGGCTCTGCACTGCCAGGACTAGGATAGGGAAAAACCACGACCTTGGGTGCTTCGGACCCAGCCGTGACAGATGGGAGATAAACACTTGGGTTGCATTTGTTTTTTTTCCTGTTCAGGGAGTTTTTTCACCCAGGATATTCCTGGTAGACACGCAGGTAGGAGCCTCTCCTGCCTGCTTGCTGCCTGCTGTTTCTCCCAGCGAAGCACATGGGCATTGCAGGAGGGCTCCTGTCTCGCTCCATGATGCTTAAATGTCCGCGCTGGCCTCCCCCCAGCTCCATTTTTGCTTGGGGCTGACCAAAAACCTCCGGTTCTGCAGGCAGGGGATGGCTGGGGAAGCTTTGGGACAGCTTAAACCTTAACAAAAGAGGTGGGAATAGTGTGGTGGGGAAGCATGTGTGATAACCACGGTGGAACAACTGCCACAGTGAATGCAGGGGGCATGGAATGGGTCTTTGGACACCTGCGTGTTTATGAAAATGAAGGAAAAAAAAAAAAAAGGACCTGTTGGTGACAGACACGGCCTTGATGGTGACGTGGAGGTACAAACACCTCCCGCGCTCTAATTTTGGCAAGCAGTGGGTCTGTTTGCACAGCCCGGGCACTGCAGCAGATGATGCCCAGCCTGCTGGGGGTCCCGGCTCTCCCTCTGCCCTGGAGGGGCTCGTGGAAGCCCAACTCGGGAAGCCAGGCTTGGCCAGCATCCCCTGCCCCATGGGAGCCCCTCGGCTGGCCCCAGTGGGACGCGCGGGTGGCCGAGGGGCCGCAGGCTTGCACGGACGTCGGGGTGCTGGCAGGGGTCGGGGCTGCCCCACCATTCCGATGGGTTTGTGCCGAGAGCTGCTGCCTTTGCCCCTCCCTGCGCGCCCCAAAATCCCGTCCTCTGCCAAACGCAGGGGGAAAAACCCCTTTGCTGTTCTGAAAGAGCTGCAGAGCTCGGCCGAGAGCCGGCACCACGGGAGCAAGGCCTCTTTGCAGCTGGATTAGTGTGGAGTTTTGGGGAGGAAGAGGAAGCTTTTTATTTATTTTTTTGAAAAAAAAAATTAAACATTACAAAACCCTTCCCTCCTCTCGCCCCCTTATACCCTCAAGGACAAAAGGCTGATTTTTCTGCAACCTCCCCCCTGTACCTAAAGGGCTGTTGTGTGGGGCTCTCACCCACCTGGAGACCAAACCTTCTGCCAGTCGCCCCAAGATGTCGTGTTTTCCAGCCCCCGCAGGATGCTCTCCAGTTCATCCCCATGCCCCAGTGCTGCGCTGGAACTGGATTCAGCTCAGCTCCAGATAAAGCTTTAACCCGGGGAGAGTAAAACATACAGCTGGGACGTCGTTACGTGGCGTTTGGATGGTTTTCAGCAGCGTTGTGCTGGCCTTAATCCACAGTTCACTATTCCGTAGGATTTCCCTATTGAATGATTTATCCCGATTTGAATTCTTTTTGCTCTTGAATCATCGATCTGTCTGGGCGTCCTTCCCTCCCTCTGCTCCCAGGGACCTTTCAAAAGCTCCTCCAGCTGAACTGCTCTCTGCGGTGGCCGGTACAGAGCCGCAGGACCAGCGCAGGCGCCTCGCTCCCTCTGTTCCGCAGCGCTCCTGCCGCAGCGTTGCCAAGTTCATGGGTGGAACTTCCTCTCTGGTGAGCTTTACAATGCATTCCAGCCACCTTTCCAGGTAGTTGCACCGCTTCCAGGAGTCTGAGGATTTCTTCGGCATGCTTTATATGTCTTCTCTGTGCAGACAAGAGTCTTCTTTCTTTCCACACTGCCCCATGAGCATGGACCACTCCAAAAGCCTGTTTAGAGTCCGTCCATATATTAATTTTCATACCCTTGGCCATTTCCAGTGCCCAGGTTAAAGCTATTGTTTCTGCCTTTTGTACTGAGGTATTTGGAGGAAGGGCTTTAGACTTTATTACCTGATCTTTGGTGGTTATCACGTATCCTGCCTTGTAGATACCTTATCAGACAGAACTGCTCCCATCTCTGTACCAAGATTCATCAGCGTCCTCTGATGGCTGCTCTTTGAGGTCTGGCCGGCTGGAATCAACTGCTTCAGTCATTTCCAGGCAGTCGTGTGTCACTGGTTCTCCTGTGGTTCCACCAAGAAAAGAAGCTGGGTTGACAATATCTTTGTATCATCCTGTTCCACCAGGAGGGTTTGGTATTTCAGGTACCTTTGGGTGGGACCCAGCACCCATCCTGCCTCTCTGGGCGCTGTACATAAGCTGTGAACCCCACCAGCCCCTCAAACCTCCCGGGCCCGTGAGCTCCAGGCTCTGCCTGCACAAACATCCGTGCTGGCAGCCAGAGGAGCCGGCAGGGAAGGAGGCAGAGCTCCCCCCCGTCCAAATGTTCCGTGCCTTTGCGCTTGCTTTGCAGCTCTGTTCCCCTTCCCACCGGCCCTGCGACTCCCCTGCCAGGCTCGAGCCGTTGTCAAGAAATCTCCTTGACCACGGCAGAGCCGCCGGCTCCGCTTTGGCACGCTGGAAGTTTCCATGCTCAGTTCGGAGCCTTTATTTGCTTCTCCGCCGATAACAACGGCCGCTTGGTGCTGCGTCCCGAGGCTGCGGGCAGCCCGAGGACCTTGCTGCTCTTCCTTTTCTCTTTTTTTGCCCTTTTTTTCTTCGCTGTGGTAAAGCTGTGCCGCTGCTGGGGACCCAAGAGCGTCAGTACGCAAGAGCTGAGCACCTTTGTCATTGGGGGTGACGTGCGACAGCTGTTGTGTCCTCAGTACTCACCCATGCTTTGGATTTCTCCCAAAAATGACAATAATCTGCTCAGCCCCTAGAACAGGCTGCGTTTAGCGAGTAACTGTGGGGTCTCCTGGGCGATGGGAGCTGCTGGGACGCAGCTGTCACCTGGATGGAGGCAAAAAGATCCGGCTCTGCTGGGGGTGTTGCTTGTTCTCACGGCCTTGCAGGGGCTCCTGGAGACTCTGAGAGGTCGTCTAATTTCTCTTCGTGTTCTTAAAGTAAGATCAGACATACCTGGACCGGCTGTGGTGCCCATCAGTAACTGTTCCCTGAAAATTTCAGGGAGAGGCTTGTCCCCCTGCAAAGTGTGTTAGTTCCCATCGTCACTAGTGCTCTCCCCGACCTCACCCCCCCTCCAAATCCAATTTCTGCTGCTGCAAAAAACACCCCCCGCCCCCTTATACCCTCAAGGACAAAAGGCTGATTTTTCTGCAACCTCCCCCCTGTACCTAAAGGGCTGTTGCGTGGGGCTCTCACCCACCTGGAGACCAAACCTTCTGCCAGTCACCCCAAGATGTCGTGTTTTCCAGCCCCCGCAGGATGCTCTCCAGTTCATCCCCATGCCCCAGTGCTGCGCTGGAACTGGATTCAGCTCAGCTCCAGATAAAGCT
This sequence comes from Otus sunia, assembly GCA_010365825.1. Classification (NCBI taxonomy): domain Eukaryota; kingdom Metazoa; phylum Chordata; class Aves; order Strigiformes; family Strigidae; genus Otus; species Otus sunia. The sequence goes on from MU001484.1 coordinate 79,029,735, forward strand.
TTAACCCGGGGAGAGTAAAACATACAGCTGGGACGTCGTTACGTGGCGTTTGGATGGTTTTCAGCAGCGTTGTGCTGGCCTTAATCCACAGTTCACTATTCCATAGGATTTCCCTACTGAATGATTTATCCCGATTTGAATTCTTTTCGCTGTTGAATCATCGATCTGTCTGAGTGTCCTTCCCTCCCTCTGCTCCCGGGGACCTTTCAAAAACTGAGGTTTGGGACTCTCTTAAGGTTTGTCTTGCTTCCAGCCACGCCGCTGGGACTCGGAATGCCTGCTTTAGAAAAAGGCAGCCTTCGTGTCGCAAACCAACAGGCTTTTGCGAAATGCTCTCTAAAAATAAAAGAGATTACGGCCGAGATAAAGGGACACGAACTGGCGAGCGTGTCTTCCGCCAGAAAATTCAGTATTTTGGGGTAGGGAGCAATCTGCTGCTGTGGGGTTGGTGTGTTGCCTGGAGTGATAACCCAGCTGTGGTCTTTTGGTGTATTTTGTGGCAGATTTAAAATAATCGAGGTGGATGGACAGGGTTTGGGGTGCCAGTGCCTGTCTGAGCCCTGTTCACAACTTCTCCAGGAGCTGCTGGTCCCCTCACCCCTTGTTTTAAGTCCAGATCAAATATATTTCATGGTCAAAACCATGAAAAAGAAATGGTGCTGCTGCCAGCGCTCTCGAGGAGAGAAGAGGAGTTGGGAATAACGCCGCCCCTTGCAAAAAGCAGCCTGGAAGCAGTTTTTTGTGCTGGAAGCCTGAGCTGTCACCCCTGGTGACATCCACCCAGGAGCCGGGTGGCTGGTGTGAGCTGGGGACCCCCCAGCAGCTCCCTCACCCCCTTTTTTTCCTTTCGCAGAGTCAGTAATGATGAATGGCTCCGACCTCGCCAGCACCACGGCGTCCAGTCCCAAATCCAAAGAGGACCAAGTAGTGAACGGCCACGATGAGAAGGAAAACAACCCCTTTGCAGAGTACATGTGGATGGAGAACGAAGAAGACTTCAACAGACAGGTAGGACCGGGAAGGGGGGTTGCCAGCTCCGTGTTTCTGCAGCTGGATTGAGGGGAGGGAAAGGTTTCCCTTGATGGGCATCACGGAGGGGGGTGAGTCACGGCTGGCGCGGGCCCTGCGCGGAGATGGCGGCTCGAGGGAAGAGTCATCCTGTTTATATTGGAGCTGCCTGTAATGACGTGGGATGGATAAAGTTGGAAAAAAAAAAAAACCTTATGATGTCTTTGACCCTCTTGGATCCTTCTCAGGGGGACGGGGACGACGCTGCCGTCTCCTGAGCTTTCCCTTTCTGCACGCTCAGCTGGAGGGAGGGGACCAGCCTAAAAATCAGCGCTTGAAATGTGCATAGCCTGGCTAGCCCAGACCTTGCATTTTGGGTCAAACTTTCCATTTTGGTGAAACGGTCCCAAAAACGCTCAGAGCAGCCTTAGTAGCAGCCTTGGCCACCAGGTGCTGTGTCCATAGGGGCCAGCTGAGCTCTTGAAAGCTCCTGGTGGGACTGGAACGACTCTTGCTCGTGGAATAACGATGCGACCCCGTGAGCTGGAGCAGAGGGAGCAGCTGTGCCGCGTCCTCCTCGTGCTTCTGGTTTGGATTTTCAGCCAAATGCAGCACGAGGCGGCGGGGAGGAGCTTGCTGGGGGCTTGCTGCTCCCTCCTGCCGTCATCCCAGTAGCTGGGGAGAAGTCAGACACCTCGAACTGGAGGAGTTTGCACCTTCAGCGGGCTGCGTGGAGCGACGGGGCAGAAAACCTGAAGTCTCCTGGATGCTTGGCCCCTCCCTGAAACATCCACGCAGCAGATTCCCAGCACTGGGATATCGGGAGGCAGGGAGGGACCGCCAGAGCCGTGGGCAGGCTGGGCAGAGAGGGATTTCACATCCCCACCACGCCCCTGGTCACCAAAGGAGGATTTCATCAGCTTTCCCGGTGTTCTCAGCAGAAAATCTCCCATGTGGTAACGCTTAAATCTTGTTCCCACCGGAGGAAACTGCAGCCACTCTTGCTCCCTGACGGTAACTCCGGGTGAGCATGGCCTCACGCCACGTCACGTTAGCGAGCTGTGACTCACAGCTTTTGTTTTATTTAATGAGGTGACTCCCAGCCCCCCCAAGCAGCTGCGCTGATGGAAAGGTGTGAGATTAATTAGTTAATGTTTGTAAAGCGCCATCTTGATTAAAAGCCTGATGAAGGCAAAGTGCAAAGCAAACCCTAGCGCAGCTCCGTGCCCGAGGGAGCGTCCCGGGGCGGAGGAGAGCTTGTGCAGGTGGAGGGAGATGGAGGAGGGAGGAAAACGGAGCCAAGACCTCAGGGCTTCCCTGTGTTGGGCTCTGCGTCGCTGAGATACCTGTGTTTTCCTGGGCTGCCAGCCCTTGTTTCTGCCCTTCCAAGCCCTTGGCCATGCCCTGGGGAGCTCAGCCCCTCGTCCAGCTCCCAGTGAAATGCTGCTCAGGGGAAAATGGTTCATGCAGAAGCTGGAGTCACGCTCTGAAGGCCGTGGCTCTGCTGGCGGGGCAGTAGGGAGCTCTGGGTCCGTGGGAAGGCAGCGCTCCTGGCAGGAGCCGTCCCCGGGCGCGGGACGCTGCACCTCGAGTCTCTGGTCTGGCTCAGTTCTGCTCCCTGGCCAGGGTGGCTCCTGGGAGCCCCTGAGACGCCGCCGAGGGGGGCACGGCGCGGGGGGACAGCAGGCACGTCCCTTTCAGTGGCACTTGTGGCTTCTGCCACCTTCTTCTACAGACCCCAGTGGCTCAGGGCTGCTGTAAGAGCTGGGGCTGAATCTTCCTCCACTTGTTCTTCCCTCTTCCTCAGCTTTCTGAAGCCACGCTGCTTCCTTGCCTCCTCCACAAAGGTTTTCTGCCATCCAGGCCCTGACGAGGGGAACAAACAAGTGTTTTCAGAAACCCACAAGCTTCTTGGCACAGTCCTCCCTTATTTATGCGAGCGACCTACCTTTTCCCACAGAGCCAGCACATCCCGGAGGGCAAAAAGGGAGTGGTGGGCTCTTGTGTGAGAAGAAACTGTGCTGACAGCAGGCGAGGTTGGGGCAGGACCTGAGGTGGGAGGGGACAGAGCTGCCCTAAATACCCCAGGAGGCCAAAGAAGAGCCCTGAGCAAATACTGAACCCTTTCTCTCCTAGTTTAGGCTGTCATGATGCGCTGCAAAGGAGCTGCAGGCACTGGAGAGGCTCTGCTGTGGGAAGGTTAACTGCTGGGCTGCAGTTAGAGTCCTCGGAGGAGAAGGAATATTCGCTCTGGGCTCGGTCTGTAGGTGGCCTGTAGAAGTGCGGGGTCCCGGGGCTGTCATTGTCTGGACGAGCCAGCACTCCTGGGGTGGGTTTTTTTTTAATATCCTCTTTTAACATGCTAGTACCAGTGCGTAGTTTCAAGCACAGCATCTGGAAACCCAGCTGAGGACAGCAACGGGGTGTTTTTACTAGCGGTAAAGGGGATTTTCCCCTGGCCAGACCCAATTTCTAAGGCTGGTGGCGAGAGGCAGCACCCAAAGCTTGGTTACTGTGAGAGAGAATTTAACAGTCACAGAATGGTTTGGGTTGGAAGGGACCTTCAAGGTCATCTAGTCCTAAAAGTCATCTCGCAGAGAGTTTTCTGGGCTGTGAGTTAAAATAATTTAAATGTCCCTGAGCTGGGGGCTGGCTGGGAATAACCTGAAGGTCGGTCGCACTCTGGGTGTACTGGGATCCCCTTCCCAAATCGTTTGGGGCAGGGGGACCCCGGTACCCGGCCGCTGGCAGGGTCTGTCCACCCGTCCCCAGTGGTATGGGGCACGGCAGCTTGCAGAGCTCCCCTTTCCCCCCTCCAGGCTGCCAGTTTTTGGTCGTAGTTTCTGCTTTCTTGTAAAGTGAAAGGATTTAAACTTGTTGGAGCGTTTTGTGGTTCGTGGATTCACTCAGCCCTCCTGGATTCAATCCCAGCTGCTCAAAATTGTGCTGTTTTCTGGCTGTCGCCCTGTCTGCTCATTTTCTGGCCACCACGTGCCTGTCGAGCAGGAGGCCAGCAGCAGTATGGGCTGCCCAGACTCAGCCCCCCCCGAGAAAACCAGCCTGGAAGAGGGGACCAGCAGGTTAACGTGACCTGCTGACGCTACAGCCTAAGGCCGGGACCCCCAGCCCCCCCTCTCCTGCCCATCTCCTGCCTGGCTTTGCCTGCACACCCCTGCCCGAGCCGCTTTCTGCTCCGGCAGCCCTGGCCAAGCCCCGTGGCTTTCCTCGGCCTCGGGAGGAGTTTCCCAGCGGCAGAGAGATGGCGTCATCCCCGGAGTGCTCGGTGGGAGCCGACTGCCACCCTGCGTTGGTGCTTGCAGAGCGCTGGTGGGCTGAGGGGGCTGAGTGGAGCTGGCATAGCCAACCCCTGGAGCACGGGAAGGGTGGGTAGAGCCGGTTTAACCAACCCCAGAAGCACGGGAAGGGTGGGCAGAGCTGGTTTAACCAACCTGAGAGACATGGGAAGGGTGAGCAGAGCTGGTTTAACCGACCTGAGAGACACGGCAAGGGTGAGCAGAGCTGGTTTAACCAACCCCAGAAGCATGGGAAGGGTGAGCAGAGCTGGTTTAACAAACCCCAGAAGCACGGGAAGGGTGGGCAGAGCTGGTTTAACAAACCCCAGAAGCACGGGAAGGGTGAGCAGAGCTGGTTTAACCAAACCCCAGGAGCACAGGAAGGGTGGGCAGAGCTGCAGTGTCGCTCCGCAGCAGAGGATCCACACGTTCCCTGTTGTGATTTTATGAGCCATCCCGTGCGTTTTGCAGTGAGCTCAGCTGGAGCCCGGCAGCCTCAAATCCCCTGCGTGCGTCTAGATGTCCCCTAAATCCCATCCCGTTCCCTCCTGGATTTGCCTTGTAAATCCCATCCCCTTCCCTCCTGCATCCAGCCCCAGCGGGCTGCAGCGGCCGGGAGCGATGCCTGAGCGTGGCTTTGCTCCGCTCAAAAGGGGCCAGTTTTTGTGCTCCTGGGGCTGCCTCTAGGCAACAAATCTAGGTTTAAAATCTAACTCTGGCTATCCTGTGACATTTCTGCGGCACAGACAAGTGCTGAGGTGAGGTAGCACGTTGCAAACTCTTTTCCCAGGTGGGGCCAGCGTAGGGAAACCCCTGACCAACCTGTGACTAATGGGTCTCTCTGGGCAGGTGGAGGAGGAGCTGCAGGAGCAGGAGTTTCTCGACCGCTGCTTCCAGGAGATGCTGGAGGAAGAAGACCAGGACTGGTTCATTCCATCGCGTGACCTGCCCCAGGGCATGGGGCAGCTGCAGCAGCAGCTCAACGGGCTCTCGGTTGGCGACAGCCACGGGTCTGAGGACATTCTGGTAAGTGAAGGTGCCACCAGGTCTGGTGAAGAGCTGGGGGCCTGTCTGGTGAAAGGGGGGAGTTCCTGAGTGGCAGCGGGGTATCGGTGCAAGAGCTGCTGCTAATGCACCAGCAAGGAGGCATTTGGGGGGTTTTCTGTGAGGATATTTATTTTAGCCACATATCCTAAAGGCAAAAATAGCCAGTTTTGTGCAACTCGCTCTCCAGAAGCCATGGGAAGGGTGGGCAGAGCCGGTTCAACCAACCTCAGAAGCAAGGTTTGCTTGCACTGAGCAAGCTGGGACCTTTGTTGCCTCTTGGGCAAAACTGGGGTGTTCTGGCAGGCTGGAGAGGTCTGGGGGGGCCCCACCAGTTCTGTTGAGCACCCCCAGCCTGGATGGATTAATTCAGAGCGGTGACAACCCGCAGGGTGAGGGGCAGAGCAGCAGTGTTAAGGCAAGGCCTGTTTTCATCCCTGAAACGCCTGACACGCCGTGGGACCCTATGGACCAGCACGGAGGGGGCTTGTTGTGGCCCAGCCCTGCTGAGCTGAGCTCAGGCTGAGCTGCTTTACCCCCACACTACCCTGGGTGGGGATAAACCAGCCCCTCTAGCCACGCATCCCCCAGCAGCCCTGCGCCGAAGCCCAGAGAGACAGAAACAGCAGCTTCCGCTATGTTTTCCCCAAAAAAAAACCTCAGGCCCACCCCTGTCCTCTCTTCCAGAGCAAAAGCAACTTGAATCCGGATGCCAAGGAGTTTGTGCCCGGCGTGAAGTACTGACCCCCACGGCGGGCTCCGAAAGACTGTGTCCCCGCTCCGGGGGAAGGTGCCGGGGGGACGGAGGGAGGGGGTCAGCCCCTGGCTGGACTCTGCACCGTAGCAGAGTTGCTGCAACGTGGCGAAATCTTGCTCTACGCTTCGAGTACCTTTTTTTTTTTTTTTTTCTTCTTTTTTTNAACAGAAACAGCAGCTTCCACTATGTTTTCCCCAAAAAAAACCCTCAGGCCCACCCCTGTCCTCTCTTCCAGAGCAAAAGCAACTTGAATCCGGATGCCAAGGAGTTTGTGCCCGGCGTGAAGTACTGACCCCCACGGCGGGCTCCGAAAGACTGTGTCCCCGCTCCGGGGGAAGGTGCCGGGGGGACAGAGGGAGGGGGTCAGCCCCTGGCTGGACTCTGCACCGTAGCAGAGTTGCTGCAACATGGCGAAATCTTGCTCTACGCTTCGAGTACCGTTTTTGTTTTTTTTTTTCGTCTTTTTTTCCTCTCCTTTTCCTTTTTTCTTTTTTTTAATTCTTTTGTATCGTCTTCCCACCGCCTTTTGGCAGTTTTTGCATTCTGGGACTCACAGCCCTTAAGTCTGTCCTGGAGTCCAACACTCCCCCCTCTTCCTGAGCTTCAGAGGCCCATTTTGATGCGCGCTTCCAACCTGCTTAGTGGAAAAGTCATGTTTTCTTGTTTAAGTAGAATTTGTAGGGATCCCCCTGCCCGCCTGCCCCCTCCCCAGAGGCAGCGAGCCTGGGCCAGGAGCCGCGCTGGCGTTCCCCATTTCCCTTCGACAGGATTTCTTTCGCTAAAGGAAAGGTGAAGTGTAACAAGACTGTAAACCCCGAAGTTCCTCCAAGCAGCAGCTCTCGGAGAGGTGCTGGATACTCACTCCTCTGCTTCTCTGCTGGTAGGTCAGGGTCCTGCCTGCTTCATCGCTCTGCGTGGAGACAGGGCCCGTCAGGCATCGCCATCCCCAGCCGTCCAAGGGAAGGGCTGCTCCTACAAAACGCATCTTCTCCTTAAAGAATTCTTCCCCCTGCAACTCCTGAGCTTATCCAGCGCTACGGGCTGCGGCTGAAGCACCTCTACCTTCCTTTCTCACTGAAACAAAACCTGAGAAAAAGGGAATAGAGCCCCTTCTCCAGCCCACGGCGGAGCGGAGCAGCAGGGAGTCGGTGTCACGCAGCCTCCCTGGGCGGAGGATCCTCTGTCGGGATGAGCCTGAGCCCCGAGGAGCACCCGCAGACGGAGAAGGTGACGGGCAGCGTCTTGGTGTGCGGGACCCTCTGCCGAGGCTCGGGTGGTGGGATCGGGGCCTCCGCTGGGTGAACTCGCTCTTGGGAACCTCCATCCCCATCGGCGGGAGCTGGTTGGGCTTCAGCTCCTTAAACCACAACCCTGGGCGCTTCTGGTGTTTTAAACCCTGCGCAGAAATCTGCCTCCTGAGAAAGCAGGAGCTGCTGGGCGAGGTGTCCAGCCTAACGCTTAAACCAGCCGCTGGCTCTCGTAGCGTGGACGGGAGCGTTCGCTCACCCCCTGTAAATCTCACCTCCCCGCTGCGGCTACTTCCAGGATTCCCCGTTAATTAAACGAAGGAGTTAATGGCGGGGGATCGCGGAGCCCGGCGGGGTTTTGTGTGGAGATGGGAGCTGAGGGTTGGCCCCGTCTCTGAGCTCGGGGCGGCCGCGGCGCTCGCGGGGGGGGTTGTTGGACCAGAAACGCTGACGGTGCACGGGGGGTTCGAGCTGCTCCGTAACTCAACAGATCTCCCGTCTCTGGCTGCAGAGCTTAAAACCAGCACTAAACCCACACGCTACTGCAGCTAGAGCTGGCGGACTGTTGAAGGTGCCTGTCTTAAATATTCCTGCTCAGAGATAAGGCTTGGTTTGGGTTGAATTCTCCTGTTTTCCGGTACGAGCCGTGCTCAGGCTTTGCAGGATGTGACCCGGGACATGGGGAAGGGCAAAATTCTGTAGCAGTAGCACAAGTTTCCCCCCTCTGCCCTTTCTCTGGTTTCCATTTGATTTCTTACCACAAAAAAACCCAACAAACCAACCACCCCCACCCTCTGACGTGCTGTAAATTTCAGACAATGCGTTATTAAAAATAAACTTTTTTTGGAACTGAGCGGTGCTTTAAGCTCAGAGGCAGGATTTTCCTCCTTCATCCCTCCCCTCCCTGCCCCGGCTCCGCTGGTTTCCAGCATCCTCAGCCCTGGTGGAGCTTGGCCAGGCAGAGCCTGGAAAGGCTGGAGGAGGAAACAGCTCCGGTTTAGGCCTGGTCAGGACCTCAGCCCTTGGAAAATCAAATTTAAAAAAATAAAACATTCGGAAGGCGGGGGAGAGGATTCCCAGAGCCAAGGCTCAGCCCAGGGCTTGTGCTTCCCGACTGGTCTGTGTGGAAGGGGCAGCCATTGGGTTTGTGCTTTAGGTCAGGCTTAGCCCCTTCCTTGCTCTTGTTTCAAATAAAAAGAAGTTGGACGGGGCTTTGGGCAACCTGGGCTAGCAGAAGGTGTCCCCACCCGTGGCAGCGGGGTGGGACTCTGATCTTTAAGGTCCCTTCCCACCCAAACCAGCCTGGGATTCTAGAAAAAGGGATTTTTTTAAAAAACAAACAAACAAACAAACTTTTAAATGAAGAGCAGCCCCAGGAAAGCCTGAACCCAGCACCACCGAGTCCTTCCCAGCTCCAACGTCACTGGCGCTCCCCAGCGCTGGGGCTGAACCTCGCCCTGGTCAAAAGTCCTCCTCCCTCCTCCTCTGCTTCCTCCTCCTTCCTCCTCCTCCTCTCCTTCCTCCTCCTTCTCCTCCTCCTCATCCTTCCTCCTCATCCTTCAGCCTTCCTCCTTCCTCCTCCTCTTCCTTTCTCTTCCTCCTCCTCTCCTTCCTCTTCCTTTTCCTCCTCCTTCTCCTCCTCTTCATCCTTCCTCCTCATCCTTCCTCCTCCTCCTTTTCCTCCTCCTCCTTTTCCTCCTCCACTCCTTCCTCCTTCCAGCAGCTCCTCCCTCCTGTTCTGCGTGGCCCCAGCTGCCCCCCCAGCCCCTCTCCCGCAGGCTCAGCCTCTTCACCCACCAAAACAGGAACCTTCAAGCTCCATTTTTCTTCATTTTCCAGCAGCCCCACCACTCCCCACCCTCCCCTCAGTGAGGCTGTGCCAGGGGCCACTTCCCCTCCCCGTGGCCACCGAGCCATGTTCCTGGCCCCGCTGCCCCCACACCAGCCCCTTCCCTTTTGGGCTGCACAACCTTTTTATTGCTAAATTACAAAACTCGCTTTCTCCAAAGCCCCACTGCCGCGTGCTGGGGGGGGGCAGGGGGGGTCCCCCCATCCCAGGGAGGTGTTGCGGGGGGGGCCCATGGCTAGAAGACGTGGGTGTAGAAGACGTCCACGTTGCCGGCGTAGTCCAAGGGCAGAGTGTGGCCGACGCTGCGGGCGCCCAGCCGGGCCCCCCCCAGCGCCGAGGAGCGCTTCAGCTTCAGGAGGCTGAACCGGGAGAAAACGTGGCCAGGGAACTCCTCCCGTGCCTGTGCCAGGACGTGGATGAACCCTGAGGGGTGGGGCACAGAACTGGGGTTACAGGGGGGCTGTAGGACCCCGCCACCCCCGTCCCTCCACTCACCCGCCTGCATCCTCTCCCAGCTATTCCAGACGGAGCCCACGCAGACGATGGGCAGCCCCAGTTCCCCCAGGAACAGGCTCTGGGGAGGGGAGGGGACACAGTGGGTGAGAACCAGCACTGGGGGAACCCCCCTGTCCCCATGCAACCCCCCTCATCCCCGTCAGCTCTCACCCTGTCGATTTTGGGGAGCACGGCGACGACGTGGCGAGCCAGGACCTCGCCGGCTTTGTTGAAGATGTGGCAGCAGAGCAGGTCACCAGCCTGGGCACCTGGGGGGGGGACACACAATCACACAGAATCATTGAGATTGGAGAAGCCCTCGAAGCTCCTCCAGCCCAACCATGAACCTCACCCTGACCGTTCCCAACTCCACCAGATCCCTCAGCGCTGGCTCAGCCCGACTCTTCAACCCCTCCAGGGATGGGGACTCCCCCCCTGCCCTGGGCAGCCCATTCCAACGCCCAACAGCCCCTTCTGCAAAGAAATCCTTCCT
>MU001484.1:79094955-79115789 GCA_010365825.1 Otus sunia
GGGTACCCCGATAAGGTGATGCCACCAGAGGGGACCCCAACAAGGTGGTGCCACCACAGAGCATCCTGCCAAGGTGGTGCCGCCACAGGGGGCCCCAACAAGGTGATGCCACCGTAGAGCATGCTGCTGAGGTGGTGCCACCAGAGTGTCCTGCCAAGGTGATGGCCAAGGTGGTGCCATCACAGGGGACCCCGACAAGGTGATGCCACCAGAGCATCCTGCCAAGGTGATGGCCAAGGTGGTGCCACCACAGGGTACCCTGATAAGGTGATGCCACCACAGGAGACCCCGACAAGGTGATGCCACCAGAGCATCCTGCCAAGGTGATGGCCAAGGTGGTGCCACCACAGGGGACCCTGCCAAGGCAATGGCCAAGGGGATGCCCCCACAGGGTACCCCAACAAGGTGGTGCCACCAGAGCGTCCTGCCGAGGTGCTCACACCACAGAAGGGCCAGACTCTGCCCAGCACAGACCTCCCTCAGCAGGTGCCTGCGGGGCCAGGCTGCCCCTTCCCCCAAGGGCCACCTCATGCGTTGCCCCTCTTGGTTTTGCCACCCCATGGAGCTCGTTCCCCCCACCCCACACACATCCCCAAGCCATGTCCCGCCCGAGAACAGCCCCAGCACCGCACACCTGAGGCCAAATCCTGCCCATCATCACCCTCAGGGTGCTGAGGTGGGAAGAGCAGATGAGGCTGCCTGAGGGTGCTCAAGCAGCAGGTGCTCAGCACCTCCCATGGCTGGACCCTGGTTCTGCAAAGTGAGGGGAGCAAGAAGGGAGGTGCTGGTAGGCCAGTGCTCAGCACCCCAGGATGGGGCTGGGGGGCTTTGGGCTCCCACTGATGTCAAAGAGCCCCCGTGGCCTGACCCGACCCAGTGGGGCAGATCCCAGTGCCCACGTGTCCGCATCCCCCCTCGGTGGGGTTTCCCTGCTGGGGGTGGGGGCAGGATGGGGGCCTGGCCCCAGCTCCCCATGGTCCCCCCAGGGTGGTCAGAAGCTCCTCCAGTGTCCCTGCGTGTTCATCAGGGTGGAGGGGACACACACAGCATCAGAACAGGGTCGGGGATGGTGGTTTGTGGTTGTGGGGACATCTCAGGAGCAGGGACCAGCGATGTAGGGGGCGGATGGAGACATCACTGGCACCGTCAGACCCCCCCCCAGACCTCCCCACCCCAGCCCCGGGATAAGCATTCCAGGGGAGCAGGAGTGTGTCCCCCCCCCCAGTACAGGTGACCCAGACCCCAGAGCCACTGGGATGCTCCGTGATAAACACCGAGCCCTTCGCAGGTGGGGAAGCTGAGGCACGACACTTGCCCAGGGGGACAAGCCCGGTGCTGCCCTGCACTCCCCTTTCGGGGTGCCCTCCCTGCTCCCCGGAGCTTCGGCGGTGACCCCGGAGGGGTCGGTAGCCCAGAGGGACCAGGGCTCTGTGGTCCCACCATAAGAGGCACCACGGGGCACCAGCACCCCCCAACACCCCCCACAGCATCATCATCCAGACCCTGAACGGGCGATACCTGGAGTGGGGACGTGGCGTCAGGGAGGGACGGGACAACGCTGGGGACACGGGGACCCCCCCCAAGGTGTGTTGGGGTTCAGCATCACCCCAGGGGCGAGGAGTTGCCGGGTGTCCCCCAGGGCCGTACCGGCGTGGCGAACGCTCTTCCACGTCCCATTTGCCAAATCAAACCCCGGTGCAGGGCGTGGGGGGGCCGCGGGGGATGGAGGTGGAGGGACACTTTTTGACACACATTTTGATTTAAGGGCTTGGTTTCTTGCTGGGTATAGAATTGTCTTTCCTTTCCAGCCGCGTGTAAGGCTCAAAAGCAGAAGTGCCCAGTCCGTAAGCGCCCGGGAGGTCGTGCAGGCTGCCCAGGAGCGGCCCCCCAAAACACAGCGGGGCGGCCGGCAGCCTGGGCGAGGAGGAGGAGGAGGAGGACGATGAAGCGAGAGAAGGAACCTGCAGGCTGAAGGCTCCAGGCCCTGGGGGGCTGCTCCCGCCGCCCAGCCCGGGGGAGGTGGTTCTTGGGGTGGCCAAAGCGGATCCATCACCCGTGGGGCTGGCGATGGGGTTGGAGGTGGGAGAGAGGAGGCTGGGGGGGGCCGGGACGGAGAGGAGCCGGCCTTGCTCCAGCAGCCGGAGGATGTTGCAGGTGGCGAAGGACTCGGAGGTGGCGGTGGAGCGTTTCTCAGAGTCCCTGCTCTGGTCCTTCTTCTGCTTGGTGCGGCGGTTCTGGAACCAGACCTTGACCTGAGGGAGGGGAGGGGAGCGGGGGGGGGGACGGGGCGAGGGGGGACAGAAAGGCACGGACGGAAAGAGAGCACAGGGGGGGCCGGGGAGAGAGAGGCGAGAACCAGGAGAGAGTGAGAGATATGAGAGAGAGACATATTAAAATAAACGCCCAAGCGAGATCCATCCCCCGCCACAGGGACTGCAGAGACATCGCTCCAGCCTGCCGCTTCCAGGGAAAGGGCAAATTCCTGCAGGTGCCAGGAGGGAGCAGGATGGGAGCCCAGGGGTGGGAGCCCAGGGATGGGAGCCTGGGAATGGGAGCCCAGGGATGGAAGCCCAAGGATGGGATCCTGGGAATGGGAGCTCAGGGATGGAAGCCCAAGGATGGGATCCTGGGAATGGGAGCTCAGGGATGGAAGCCCAAGGATGGGAGCCCAGCGATGGGATCTTGGGAATGGGAGCCTGGGAATGGGATCCCGGGAATGGGAACTCAGGGATGGGAGCCCAAGGATGGGATCCTGTGAANTCCTGGGGATGGGAGCCCAAGGATGAGATCCCAGGGGTGGGATCCTGGGGATGGAATCCTGGGAATGGGAGCCCAAGGATGGGATCCCGGGTGTGGGATCATGGGGATGGGAGCCCAAGGATGGGAGCCCAGAGCCCAGATCCTGGGGCTGAGCCACCCCGGCCCTGCCCTGAGCTGGCTCTCCTGGGGCTGCTGAGCTACGGGACATGCTAGATTCTCCTCTGTGATGGTAGTCAAACCCACATTTGTGTCCCTCCCCCTGCAAACCCTTCTCTCGCCAGGCCAAGCCATGGGGCAGGGTGGAGGGGCCCTGGCCTTGCTGTGGTGCAGGGGAACACGCTGGGGGACAGGGTGGCTGCTGGTGGCCCTGGATCTCTGGGCACAAACCCGCTTCTGTGCCCAAACCCAGCTGGGGACATCCCCACCCCCACCCCAACCTGCCTCTGGCCAAAGTAAGGAGCGAGTCCGGGCTGAGGCCCCGTGGGACACACACCCCCCACCCCAAAACTGCACCTGGCTCACCCGGGTGGGACGTGGACCCGGTCCCCCGTCCCCCTGCAGCTGCTCCCACACCCCCCAGGAGAGCAGTCCCCCGCTTCTGTCCCTCCCTGGCAGAGCAGAGGGGTAGGAGAGGCAGAGAGAGAGACAGAGAGAGGCGTGAGGGACAGACAGACGGACGGAGATGGAGGTGAGGGAAGGAGACGGATGGGAAGACACTCGGATTAGAGCATTGGCGGACGGGAGCGGACGAGTCGGGCGCTGGCCGGGACCCCGGGAGTGAACCCCAGCACATCGGCAGAGGCTTTGTCCCCGTCTGCTCCGGGGCCAGCGGGTCTCAAGCTCATCCGAGTCATCGGAAACTCGTTGGGGCAGGACAGTCGCTCACTGACACAGCCCTCACGCGTCCCCTGGCACAATAGACCCACAGTACAGAGCTAATGGAGCGTGGGGGTGGAGGAGGTCTCGGCCCCCCCGGGCCCCTTTCCGAGGACATAATAGTGGAGCTGACGTCTGGGTGAAGTCGGCTGGAGGCTGGGGATGCTTGGGGAGGAGCGGCGAGAGGGGCTGCCGGGCGAATGGGGGACACCAGCACCACGGGGCTAATACCCCACAGCCAAATTTTAGGACCATGGGCTGCTGCCAGCCCACGTCCTGCCCCCCCTTACCCACAGGGTCCCACGTGGAAGCTCTTGAGAACGTCCCCGTTTGGGCTGTGCGCTCTCCCGGTCCCACGTCCCGGGCTACGGTGACCTGACGCAGAATTAGCAGCCCACCAGCTTTTTCTGGCCGGGACCTCAAGGTGCCAAACTCTGGGGAGCGTGGAGCCCCAAAGCGCCAGTGGTGGGGCCAAAAGGGACAACCCCGTGTCATTAGTGACGCCTTAATGAAGATCCATACAGAAACGCACAGCCCCAGCGCTCTCCACTCAAAGCATCCCCCAGGCAGCCAACTCCTGAAGCTCAAAAGCTGCAAAAACCCCCATCAGCACGTTTATGTCCTTGAGGATGGACATGAAGTGCCCAGGAGCTGCCCACAAGCCCAGGGAGGTGGCAGCAGGGTCCTCATCCCCTCTGCAGGGAGGGTGCCCCAGCACCCACCTTTCCCACACCCACCACCCACAGATCAGGCCCAGCATCTCCTGGCCTTTCCTGGGTGCAGCAGCCCAGTCCCAGCCTTGCCAGGCTGGGCTGGGGAGGACGGAGCTGGAGGGATGTGGTGGAGCCCATCCTGCCGGCTGAGAACCTTCCCCATCCCTGAACCCCAAACCAGGGGGCTCCAGAGCCCCGCTCCCACCAAGCCCAACTCAAACCCAGCGTCCATCTGAGCCCACTGCCGAGGCTCCAGGGCTGGGAACCCACCACCAGCTTTCCTCCCCCTCTCCCCCCACTGTCTGCACCCTCCTGGTTCAAGCGCGTCGCCTCCACATAACCCTGAGATGCTGGTGGGTCTCGGAGACCCTCCGAGGCTGCACAGGGATTTCATAGAATCATCAAATCATAGAATCATTGAGGTTGCAGAAGAGCTTGAAGATCATCGGGGCCAACCATTAACCAAACACTGCCAAGTCCACCACTAAACCATAGAATCACAGAATGGGTTGGGTTGGAAGGGACCTTTGAAGGTCATCTAGTCCAACCTGCTGCCATGGCCAGGGACATCTTCAACAAGATCAGGTTGCTCAGAGCCCTGTCCAACCCAACCCTGAATGTTCTCAGGGATGGGGCATCAACCACCTCTCCCAACAACCTGTGCCAGTGCAAGCAGAGACATCCAAGCATCTACAGAAGGAAGGTCCAAGCCCCAAGGCAAGAGGCAGGCACAGCACGTTCCCCAAGAGGAACAGCCTCAGGGAGTCGGGGGGTTCCTAAGGACTAGGAGATATCAGGTGTGGTCACCAGGGAGCAGCTAGGAAGCCGAGCAAGGAAGGAGGCAGAGCCTCTCTGGGCAGCACAGACATTGTTAGACCCTGCCACAGGGCACCCCGGAAGCCAAAATGCAAGAGGGCTGCAGAAGGGACCCCCAAAAAATGCAGGAGAACAGATTTATCAAGACGTACCATGATGATCTGGGTACCTCCTTGTGGTGAGCGCTCCCCGAGACACCGGCAGCTGGAAAGACGTGGCAAGGGCAGCACCACTCTACCCCCCAAAGAGTGTTTTCTCTACTCATCCACCACTGGCCACCAGTAGAGAGAAGCTCCTCAGCCCTGGTGTCCCCTCAGGTCAGCTCTTACGTTCTGGTTGTCTTCTACAGGTCATGAAAAACAAACCCAGCTCAATAAAAGCAAAGGGCCGGGGTCTCCAGAGGTCGGTTGGATTCTGCCTCCGGCTTCCCACGGCAGATCATTTTTTCTGGGTGTTTTGGCTTTTGTTCTGTGTTGCTGCTTCACCTTGGGCAGCTGGGGAGGAACCTCCTAGGGGCAGCTGAACACCAACAGTTAACGGCAAGACAGCTGGGCAAGCCCAATAAATAGCTCGATATAAATTGAAGCACGTATTGATGATGATGAGGAGGAACTTCTGGTGCTGAAACCCAGTTCCACACCACTAGGGACATGAGGGGAAATGCTAAAGGGAAGGAGGAAGAAAGGGTGGAGGTGACACCGGTCTCAAACATCTCAACATGGGGTTCAGCTGGGAAAGGGTGGCAATATGGTCTACAGGAAGAAGGACCTGTTGGGTTCCTCCTTCCCAGTGCTGCTGCTGGGAGACTGTCACAGCACCTCCTCACTCCCAGTTGGACATCCTCCACTCTGACGGCCCCACAAGGGTTGGCTGATTCCCTCAGCGATGACTGCACCTCCATTTGTAGGTCTATATAGACACTTTCTGTAGCCCTCCTGCCTTCATTCTACATCTGATCCTCTTGCAGGAGGTTCCCCCATCCTTGCTCCACCTCTGTGGTTCCTCTCTGCCCCCATCATGCCTGAACACCATGACCCAAGCTGAAGGTGCCAGGCTAAATAAGGTTTTCTCGTGCCTTGTGGACCGGACGAGCTCTTCCCCATCTGCACCAGCCACATATCAGATGAGCAGGATCACATCTGCCTTCATGGCTAAAGTTCATATACAGCTTGTCATTAATTAGTAGATCCATGTCCTTTTCATCCACCATTATGATCAAGCCCCGAGTTCCTATCACTGGAGATGTAAATAAGCTCAGCCAGATGAAGCCCTTGACAAGTCCATGAGTAATTTCCCTCCAGCCTCAATCGTCCCGTCTCTCAGCAACATCCTCCTCCATCTCCCCTCGATTACAGTTTACCGCCAGTTCCCTACTCATCTTTTGCTCCGGTTCCATCCGCAATGCCCCATCAGCAAGTGCTTTGCCAAAGTCTGCTTTGATGAGATCGGCTCCATTCCCTTCTCTGAAGAAGCGTTTTTCTCCCTCGTCCAAGTTACTGGGTGAACTGGTGCGTGCCTGTGACATGGTGAGGATCCCTTGTCTAGCCTGGAGGAAGGGCAGGGAGGACCACGCTGGACCATCCCTGGTGGGCACCACATCTCCAGCACCTACGGAGGAGGTAAGGTAGCCCTGTGTGCAATATTTTGTTTGGCTGTGGGAGGAAACCAGCCCCCTCCAGCTCCTGCCAGACTGGGGGGGTGAAGAAGAAAGTGAGACCAAGGACACTCGTTCCCTAGGAATGGAGGGAAAGGCCAATTCCCAGACATGTCAACTCTGGAGGACAGCTTGGGGGGGCCATGGCGGGGAGGGAGAAGCCTCCCCTGGCCCCAAAGGCATCCTGGGTAGAGCCCACGGCTCCCGGCGGCTGCCTGGGGGCTGTGGGATCCAGGACCACACGTGTCAGACCAGTCAGGCCAAGCCTGGATGCAGACAGAGAGATGACAGCGTGCGTTGGGATGTCACCAAAGAGGTCATGCGTGTGCCAGACAAGGACGGTGACTCTCAGAGGGACGGGGAGGAGGCGTCTCTGAAAGCCCTGGGAGACTCGGCACGCTGGAAATGGCCTGACGCTGGAGGTGTGAGGACAAGCACGATCTGCAGGTGTATAAATGTCTGAAGATGGTGTCTTGGTGCTGGGTATCCAACCAAGTACAGTGGTCAGGTCTAGCGTCCACTCCGCCGTAAGGGAAGTGACCGGCTGGAGGGATCTCAGGACAAAACCCTTTATGTTTTTCTGGATCTGGAGATTCCGCTTTGCTCCGTCTCTGCCGCAGGAGAGGGACTGGTAAGAGCCGGGGGCTTCTCGGCAGAGCGGGCAGAGGTAGGATGTGATCCCTGGGCAGACTCGTTGGAGATGGTGCTGGTGGACCATGCAGAGACTCACCCTGGAGCACCATTCCTGGGGCAGGAGTGCACTCGCCATGGCACTGAGCTGTCTGGTTTTCCTGAAAGATGTGTCCTGGGTCAACTAGAGTGAGGAGGAAAGTCCTACGAGCTGATCAGAAAGGTCTTTCGAGACAATTTGAGCTTGGAAGCACATGACTTCTCTAGGTCCTGCAGCATGAAAATCAAGCAGGAGAATCTGCTCTGTCCTAGGCTAGATGTTTCCATAAAAAATCCAGGGCGGAGATCTCAGCCCATCCACTAGCCACGTGTGCGCTCACCAGGGAGGGACAAGGGGGCTGCAGGTCTCCCGCCACCACCACCCACCTTGAACTTGCAGGTTTTGGGTCACGTGTGACAGATGTGGTCGCGTCACCGCGTGTTCCCTGCTCTGATAACGGCACGAACGCATGGAGCCCTGAGAGCGGTGGGGCTTGGCCAACGTCAGATGTCCAAAGGCAGCACCGCGGTGGTTCTGGAGGAGAGGTGGCTTCCGCAGCCAAGACTCTAACCAGAGGGTTCAAAAAGCATGTTCCTTCCTCAAAGACTTACGGAGGTCTAAGCCTGCCACGTTATAGATACAAGAGAAGTTCCAAAAGTTGGGCCTTGGGCAGTTCCCACCTCCGACACCAACCAAATGGGATGCTGGCACCTCTCACCCCTCTGTCATCTGCCCAACCCTGCACAGAAATGTGTTCCTTGGGGACAGCAGCGTTTCTGCTTCGGCATCTGAGTCCTGAGCGTGGTGGGTCCCACCTCTTGCAGGACTCGTAGGTGCTACCAGAGCATGGTGGGTCCCACCTCCTCTAGAACCTGCAGGTGTTACCAGAGCATGGTGGGTCCCACCTCCTCTAGAACCTGCAGGTGCTACCAGAGCATGGTGGGTCCCACCTCCCCCAGGACCCGTAGGTGCTACCAGAGCATGAACTGCAATAACAACCAGCAGAAAGGGAAGGAGATAACCCCAGTGCCGTAACAGCTTGTCCCAGACTGGCAGGTCACCCAAAGCCTTCAGGACTCATTACAACAGCCCTCAGCGCACAATAAACCAGCACCCAGACACCCTTTTGCTGTCTCCCACGCAAGATTTTCTTCTTCACCACATCAGAAGCTGAAGGTACCTATTGCTTGGAGCAAGGTCAACCCTTTCCTTGCTGGTGGAGAGGCTGGACGTGGTGTCCACTAGCAACGGCCAAGAGACCTCAACTGCCTGCTGGGTGGAAAAGCAATTTGGAAGGTTGGAACCCGCAGCCCGCCCGTGCCAGGGGGTGCTTCCCAGTGCGAGGTGCGAAAACCAGCCAGCGCCCGTCCCCCGCCACCTTCCCCGTGGCACCGCGGAGCCTCTCACCCCTTTGGCACCGGGTGGCACCGGGGAGGGCTGAGCCCCGGGGCCGCGGGTGCAGCCGTGGCGCTGCGGGAGGTTCCCACCGCGTCCCTTTTACAGGGAGGGAGGGAAAGAGGAGTCAGAGCCAACAAATCCCAGGCTGCCGGGAGAAGGGTCTCAGGGCAGCTGGCAGCACCGCGCAGCAGCTCTGGAGCACGGACGTAAAGGTTGAATATATTTTTTTATATATATAAAAAATATATTTATTATTATATAAACGTTTATCTTTTTCCTTCTTCCCCAAAAAAGTTCCCCCTGGCCCGTTCCCGCCCTGCTCGCACAGAGCAGCACCAAAGGCAACGCTGCCCGCCACGGCGCGAGCATCCCGAGGAGAGGGGCGAGGAGAGCGCAGACGCTGCCCTGATCACGGCCGCGAACAAAAATCCGCAATTCCTGCTGCTCCCAGGAGGCTTCCAGGGCAGCGGGATGGCCCCGGGGCCACCGGCCGGCCCCGAAACCCGGGAGTGGGACATGGAGCCCCCGGAGAGGCCGGTGGGAGGCCCCGCACCCCCCGGCCGAGCCACCTCCGGGTCCTGTCGCTGTCTGACTCGGGCAGCTAGGGGGTTATTTTATTTTAAATTTTATTTTATGTTATTCTATTTTATTTTATGTTATTCTATTTTATTTTATGTCATTATATTTTATTTTGTTGTATTTTTTTTTTCATTTATTCTATTTTAATTTATTTTCTACTATTCTGTTTTATTTTGGTCTATTTCATTCTATTCCATTCTATTCTATTCTATTCTATTCTATTCTATTCTATTCTATTCTATTCTATTCTATTCTATTCTATTCTATTCTATTCTATTCATTTATTTATTTGTATTTTTAAACCGTTCTCTCAGATTGCTTTACTTTATTTAAGCACACACACCCCCTCGGTGCCCGCTACGCTGGGCGCCTGGTTTCCCTCCCGGGGGCAGGATCCATCCTGCGGGGGGGCCCAGCTCCAGGAGCCCGACCCGCGGGCGCTGGGACGCTGCTCCCCCCCTGCCCTCCACCCAACACCTCCCAGCTACAAAACAAATTATTTCCAAGCGGTTAATCCCGACGGAGACCCTCGGCCGAGCTCCCCGCGCGCTCCGGAGAGGGAACCCATCGCCGGGATCAGCCCAGCAGCCGCCTGGCTGTGCCCCCACTCCGCTCCCCATCCCAGCGCGCTCCCCGCTCCCGGCCCTGCGGAGCAGGATGCGGCCACGGGCGCCGGGAATCGCCCTCCTTCTCCTCTAGCTCTGATTTTTCACATCCTCCTGCGCCCAACCGACGCGTTTTGCCGGCTCGTGGCCCAGCAGCGGTGGGACGTGGCCATCCCAGTTTACCAGCGGGAGCCCACACCCCCCATCGCTGCCCCCCTGACCGCAGCCCACCTGCTCATGAAACCCCCACCACCCCCAAAACACCCGACCCCTCGGCCTCCGCACGCTCGGCGGCCAAACGGGCCCATCCTCATCCTCGCCCCAGCAGCAGCCCCGCACCCCAGCACCTGCACGGGGGGCACACGCCGGTTGGGTTTTTTTTCACGGTGTTTATGATTTGGCCGCCCTGCCCCGGCGCTGACCCCGGCGCCGCCGTCACGCGTCCCGCGCCGTGCGCACCCCCGGCACGTCGCCCATCCACGACTATTCATAGCTCCGGCCCAGGACCATTTTCCAGCCCGGGATTAGCTCCCCGACACCATCGGCCAGCACCCACCGCGGCACAGGAGAAGGTGGGAGCCAGCCCACCGCACCGCCGACACCCCGTGGCACCCTGGTGACCCTTCCTCCTCCTCCTCCTCCTCCTCCTCCTCCCTCCATCCCCAGGGCTCGTGGGGCCGTCGAGGCCCCCGGCGTTGCGTAAGCCGGTGGGCTCGTTGCCCAAAGCGGCCTGAGGTTTCGTAACGGCGGCGTGACCCAGCCGCCTCTCCCCGGCCACCCAGGAACGGGGATGAACTCGCCCCTCGGTTTCTCCTCCAGCTCCTCAGCACCCCGATAACATCTGCGGCCACCCCAGCTGTGCCACCCCCCCAAACCCTCCGCCACAGCCCAGGGGAGACACGCGCGGGGCCACGTTTCCAGCCGCGCCGAGGACAGCCGTCGCCGAGCCGCCGTGCCCCCGTCCCCAGAGCAGCCCCTCGCCCCGCCGCTGGGCCACACCTCCCGCCAGAAGCGTGCCCTCGGCCTGCTTTTGCTCTGAAATTCAGGATATTTTGTGCTTCCCGGCACCTCCCGGGTGCTCTCGGGCCCTTTCGGCAGCGAGATGACGGAGCAGGGAGGGACAGGGCTGGGCTCTGCGGGAGGGTCTGGCACCCCCCGTCTCCTCTGAGGTGCCAGCGAAGGCTGACGGATGATTTCCCCCATTTATTGGGGTATCAAAAAGTGCTGCCTGGAGGTGGGAGACACCCCCGGCACCGGGCAGCCATCCCCGGCCACCCAGCACCCAGCAGGATTTGCCCAGGACCGCTGCGGCGCGGGGGTGCCGGGTGCTGCCACCCACAGCAGAGCCCCCCGTGACCTTTGGGCCACTGGCACCCAATTTGGGTGGCCGGGGCGGGGGGGGGATCCGGGTGGCACAGCAGCGCTGTCGCCACGGTCACATCCCCTCCCACAACACCAAGATGAAAATATCCGCGTGGATGTGGTGTTTCCTCCCGTTTTCCCCGCGCAGGAGCAGCCAGGATGTTTTTTTCCCAGCGGAAAATAAAATATCGCTGGGGAGGTGGGAGCACCCGGCTGGGGGGGTGCGGGACCATCGCGTCTGGGGCTCCTGCCCCCACATTGGAGCTGGATCCAAAACCATCACCAGCGCCGATTTCCATCGGAAACCGTCATTTTTAGGAAATAATTTCCCTGACGGCGTCCGAAGAGATCGCCCTGGAAACGCCCGCCCCTCTCGCAACATTTCCAGCTGAAATTTTCAGTCACAAATCCTGAAATCGTTTTTCACCGCGCAGGCGTTTCCCCTTGTAAAACGCTTAACGATAAAAATCTCAATTTTTTTCACTTTTACTCGCACGAGCCGTTTTGCCTAACGCCAGCCGAGCGCGGGAAACCACAGAGGTACCCAGATATCTTGGGTTCTCTACCTCAGCCCAGGAGCAGCTCCCCCGTAGGAAACCCCTAACTCCAGAGGGTCCCCTCGTTCCCCCCTGAGCAGAGCTGCTCCTTTCCGAACATTTTCCAACCCCCACACCGAGAAGCCGGCGCTCATTGCCCAAACCCGCTTCCCCAGCTCCCCGCTGTGTTTTGGGAAGCAAAACACCAAAAAAGGTGCATTTTTAAGGAAGGCGGGGGGCTGGGGCCGGGCTGTGCCAGCCTGGTCCTGCCTCTCCGTGGTACCTGGTTATGACACAGATTTCTCGCCACCAGCCCAGGGCCCCGTGGCCGCGGGGTAAACCCCACCACGTGCCCCTGCCGCGGGGAGGGGACGGGATTAGCTGGTCCACATGAACAGCTTTACGGGCTGGCGTGCGGGAAGGGGGACCCAGAAGCTACTGGAGATGCCCAGTTTCTCCCAGCATGGTCCTGGGCACCTCCAGTGGCCACATCCTGCACCAGGACCCCCAGAACCTCCTCTCCTCCTGGCCAGAAACCTTCAGCATCTCAGATCCGCCCTGGGAGTTGTTAAATACGGGACGGCTGGGGCTGCTCGGAACAGCCCAGGCACCCCGGGTTTTAGCAGCAGCGGTGGGTCACGACACTTTCCCCTGCTGCCCACATCCCCATCCCACCGTCCCCATGGCCCCCGGGCCCCCCAGGTCCCTGGAAGAGGTGGGGGGTCAGGCCCAATCTGGCAGAGAACCGCTCCAGGAAAACAGGGCAGGAAAACAGGGCACCCTTCTGCTGCGTTGGTTAGTTCAACCCATCCAGAAAAAGCGTCCCAGGGGGTCGGAGAGGAGCACCCCGCAATCCGGGCTGCGTTAGGATGGGGCTCCCGACCCGCTTCCCCAAGCAGAGGGGAGAAAATATTCCCCACAGGGCGGTTACCCATGGGAGAAGGGTCAGGGTGAGCACCTGTGGCATGAAACAGTGAGGCCACGGATGTGGCGGCATGGAGGCAACACGAACCCCAGAAAACATTAGAGAATATTTTTCTGTGTGTCGCAGAGAGCGGTGGAGAGGGGGTGGAGGGATGGAGGGATGGAGAGAAGGATGGAGAGGGGATGGAGGGATGGAGAGAAGGATGGAGGGATGGAGAGAAGGAGAGAAGGATGGAGGGATGGAGGGATGGAGAGAAGGATGGAGGGATGGAGAGAAGGATGGAGGGATGGAGAGAGGCCTCCCCAGGAAAGAACATACTTGGCTATGACACCCCTATCTTCTATACGGTCTAGAAAAGGGATTTTCCAACAAAGCTTTGAAAATTCAGCTTCCCCGTACCCTGAGGACTGCGGAGGACCCGAGGACGAGAGGTGCGCTCCCCACCTCTGGTGCCCTGGGGAAGCCCCAGCCCCAGCTCCCAGCACCGCCAAGCTCTGGAGGACTCTCCCTCTCCCCCCCTAGACGCAACTTTCCTGCAATTCTCCCGGCACCGACCCTCGTTTCGGAGTTCTCTGGCTGCAGGGACTGATAGTTGTCAATGACTTGAGGTGCGATGAATTTTTAACGGCCTCGTCTTAATTGCCGGGCTATAAATAGACCTCCCTGCCCCTTCCCTGGCTCAGCTGCTTTCTCACATATGTTTTGCTCCACATCGGGGCGGGGGGGGGGAATCACAGCCCTGAAAGCTCAGGGTGCTCCGGGGGGTATCACCGGCACTGACGGAGCGGTGGGAGTTTGTCCCGAGGAGGATGAGGGAGCCGAGGAGCCCGAAGGCTCAGCCTGGAGGTGCGTGAGTCTGAGAGGGGGGGAAGCACTCCTGGGCACGGCCTCCACGACCGGGGACACCCCCGTCCCCCAACGCTCCCACCTTTGGGATGAGCTACCTCTGAGCAGAGGGACAAAGCTCGGAGCTACGTGGGGAACAACCAGCCCCGTCCTGACCTCCCGGGTGTCCCGGCCCGCACAAAAAGGGGCCCTTGTTAGACGTGAGCGCGGCTTCTCCGTCCGCCCTCGCTCTAACGAGGGCAGGGAGAGCTGGCAAATACCCCAGGTCACCCCACCCTGAGCCTGGCACTGAACTCCTGACCCTGAGGGCAAAGCCTCCTGGCCCAGGCAAATCCCCTCGGACAGCCCAGCCCATCCTGACGGGGGATTTGTGGGAATTATCCTCCCTCCGCCGTCCCCCCGCGGCCCTTCTGCTTCTCCACCTTTTTTCTAACCCTTAACGGCACAAAAAAGGGGCACTTTTCCCCTAATAACGCCTGGGGATGCGTTGCTTGGAGAAATCCAGCTGCAGGGATGCGGGATGCTCCCGGCTCAGAGCTGGATTTTGGGGGGGCTGTGCTGGGGGGGGGGGTTTGGGCAGCCCAGGAGGTGAGAGCTCAGCGGGGATGCAGCAGCCGCTTGACAAGTTAATAAAAATATTCTACAGGCTAATTAAACTCATTTAACGCTAACCACATCCATGGATTAATTAGAAAAAAAGCACAAAGGGGCTGAAGGCTGAGCAGCTCCCGGCGAGGCAGAACAGGGACGTGGCTCCCTGGGGGGGGACAAGGTGAATTCCCTGGGCTGGAGAGAGCGAGGGCAGGTGGAAGCACCCTCCTCATCCTCACCTGAGCGTGGGTGGCTCCAAAACTCCCCCCCCTGCCCCATCGTCCCTTCAGCACGGCAGGCCCGGCTGGGCCACGCCGGACACGGGGACAAGGTGTGGGGCTGGCTCCGGAGGGACGGCGAGGTCGGTGGCATGTGCCAGAGCCTGGGCGAGCCCCCCTCTCCTCTGGGTGACCCCCCATTTATCCCAAGGGATCCCCCCTCCCTGGGGCAGGGGCCAGAGACAAGAAAGCAAGGATCCCTTGGGTCATTCTGGGTTGTTCTGGTGTCCCTGCCAGGGCAGCAGTAGCCTCCCGGCCTCTAAGGCTGCCAAAAACCAGGATCAGGTGCCGAGAAAGTAAAATAAAAGCCTAAAAGAGGGGTTTGGGGTTGTTTGTTTTTTTTTTTTTTTTCCTCCAGCAGGGTTTCTCAGCCTGATCAGCGGACCCACTTACGGGGATGCTTGGTTGCAGCTCTCCAGCTGCGACGACATCGTGTCTCTTCCCATCTCATCACGCTGTTTGCACCACTCTCTCCTCGCAGCGGAGCGGAGGCGAATCGTTCTTCCCCCCCTTGAACCATCACAGGCACAAAAAAACCCTCCTGGGCTGCCCCTTCCTTCGTGTCCCCCTCCCCACTTTGCTCTCCCCTCCTGGGGTGGGACGTGGGGTCCCACCACGTCCAGGGGTCCTGGCAGAGAGCAAAGCCGGGAGCAGCTGGTGAGGGGGGAGGTTTCCTAATCTTGAAACATAATCCAGCGAGGGGATGGACAGGATCTGTCCCACCAGCCCAACCACCAAATCAGCCCAGAAAGAGCCACGAGATGCTGCCGGTTGGGAACCCCCCGACAAAACCTTAGATGGAGCAATTTTACCGTGAACTAAATCCTGGGATCTGCTCCTGGGTAACGCTGGGAGGGAAAAAATGACCAAAAGTACCAAAAATACGCTGATTGTTGAAAATGCTGGATTTGTCCCTGAGGTGACAGGCACAGAGGGGTCAGGTGGACCGGGAGTGGCCGTGGTGACTATCCAGCCTCCAGGCCACATCCCGAGCGGACCCGCACGCTGCATGGAGCCGGGTGATACCCTAAAGATCGAAGGGTTCCTGGGAAACCCTGCGGCCACCAGCTCTTGCAATGACCCAAGGGGAACCTCCCGGCCACGAACGGCGAGAGAGCGGGATGGGGGGGTGATGCCCGAGTGTGCACAGAGCCTGAAACCACGACCCGGGGGGACCTGCACCCCGGTAATGAGAGGAGGGAGCTGCGCACAGAGCCCCCCCTGGGCAGGGTGGTGGCTGGGGAGGGACGGGTGGCAGCGGGGGAGCCGGGAAGGTACAACTGGGAGTTTGCTGCGGGGAAGGAAATGCTGTGAAAAAGCACAGAAAGGGATTAAAAAAGACAGAGATGAAGGAGAGAGATGGGAAAAGGAGGATGCGGGAGGGAGAGGAGGAGAGAAGAGACAGCCGTGGCCTACGGGGTGTGAACTCTCTCGCTGGGTGATGAAGGCAGCAATGAGACACCGAGCGAGCGGTAAATAAGCAAAAATGAATCCCTACGGAGAGGCTGCGTCCTCCCGGCCCCCGGCTGCGGCAGCCAGCCCCCTGCTCGGCCCCGCGCTCCCCCAAGCTCGTCGCTCAGCATGGCACAGCCAAGGCCACCCGTGTCCCTCCCAGCTCCGGGGAGGTGACACTGGGACCGGGGCTTCGGCGGGGAGCCCGGGAAGAGGGACCCCCCCACGCAGCGCCCAGCTCACCAAGAACCCCCCCAAAACTTTTAGAACCCGCGGCACGCCAGCACCTCCTCGCACGGATCTCGCAGACAGAAACCTCCTCCTCACCAAAAAACCCCAACCCTGTTCTGCCACCAAAAGAGCCAAGAGCAGCTGGTTTTTATGTGCCAAGGCTCTGCTCCCCCCTCGCAGGACCACGCAGCGTGTGTGGAAGCACCACGGAGCAACAGGGGCTCCCCAAAACCAGACCCCCTCAGCCTGGAGCTGGGGCCTGGCTGGTTTTTTTTCACAAAAGGTTTGGAAAAATTGAAATTATTTCCTATCTGAATCAATGAAACCATGTAGCTGCCTCCAAACGTGCCTTTTAGTGGCCAGAGAAAGGGCGGGCCGGGCTGACGGGGTTTTTCTGTAGCTCCCAGCTGTCCTGTTTTACACTACAGTCTTCATTAATTTCATTATTTTTACTATTTCTATATAAATTTCCCCGCTGAAACCCCCGCGACCCCAGCAAATGCACTTTTTGCTTAGCAAACATCAACACCAACTCCCGAATAACCCGGGCTGTGTCCGTGCAGCCCAGCTCTGGGGAAATCCCTAATTCCTCCCCACCAGCAAAGCTCCGCACAGGGCATTGGGGGGAGGTGGGGGGGATGGAGAAGAGCTGCCCGGGCCACACCACAGCTCGGGGGGTCCCCCGGTCTGTGGGGACAGTCCCCCCACCCTGTTGGGAGAGGGAGAGCGAAGCCACGCAGGATGCAGAGAAAGGGTGCAGGGGGGGAGTGGCGGGGTGCGGGATCCATCCTGCTCACCCACAGCCCTGTCCCGACAGCACCCATGGTGCTGCCCCACCCCTGCTCGCCCACCTGGACCCATGGGTGCTGCCAGAAGGACCTTGGCTCCTCGCCGACACCCCCTGCTCTTTCCTGCTCCCGCTTTGCCGGCGGAGGGGGGGCACCGGGGGGATGCTGCCCATGGGGGAGCAGCGCAGCGGCCACGGGGGTCCCTGCAGACCCCACTCACGGCTGCCCCTCGCCCCCCCAAACCCTTAAACCCCGCCTAAACCCCCAAACTCACAACAAAGGGGTGGGGGAGAGCCACTGCCCGCAGCACCACGCACGCATCCCCGGCTCGCCGCCGGCCAGCACCTCCACCCGCGTTTGGGGGGTGCCCCCCAGGACGGCGCTCGCCCACCCCCAATTCTCTGCCTCCCCCCCCCGCCGCCCTCACCACGGCGGTGGCCAGCGCGGGGCTGCAGGTGGCCACGCCACGAGGCTCCGGGGACGTCCCCATGGCGGAGGAGCCTTACCTGGGTCTCGGAGAGGTTGAGCTGGCGTGCTAGCTCCGTCCGCTCCCTGCCCACCACGTACTGGCAGCGCTGGAATTCCAGCTCCAGGCGATAGAGCTGCTCCGCCGTGAAGGACGTTCGTGTCCGCTTGGGCCGGTCCAGGTCCAGGCCCTTGGGGAGCACGATCTCCCGGATCGTCCCTTTGGCATCTGGGAGGGAAGCGGGGAGAAGAGCCGTCAGGAAAAAGTCTCCAGAAAAAATTAAAAATAAAAAAAATAAAAAAAAAAAAACAAACCAAAACAACGCGGCTGGGGAGGAAAGAGACTGGGCAAACTGGTCCAAAGGGCCAGTTACTGGTGGACGAGAAGCAGAATTAAACACCAGCTGCAACCGGTGCCCGCCGGGGGGGCTCGTGGCAGAAATAACCCTGAAAATCCCCCAAGCTGTGGCTAAAAGAGGCGACAGCCCATATTGCCGTTGTCCCCTCCGGCCCCAAACGCTGCAGGTTTAGAAACCTCCGAGAAACGGCAACAAGGCTTCCTAATTTATTTTTTTTTTCATAAGAGACAAATAGAAACCAAAAAGTCTTTAAGGAAAACAAAGCGTTTAATCGCGGAAATAATAGTTGATGAAAGCCAGAAGGAGGAAAGAGTTCTATACCAGGGAAGAGTCCAAATTAAAAGATTTTTTTTTTTGATTAAAAAGATATTTTATTTTTCATTTCTGCCTTTCCTTGGGAATACTGGAAAAATTTTATCTCCATTACAATTCCCTCCTTTCCAGACTTAATCGCACCAAAGGAATATTTTCTCGAAAAGCAGCAGCTCCTACTTTGGGGCAGTTCTCTCTGAAAGGACAACTTTTGGAAGTGCCGCACGCCCCGAGCCGCTCACGGCAGCGGATTTCAGGAGGTCGCTGACGGGGGGGAGGAACAAAAGCCGGAGGGTTTAGCTCCCACGTCAGCCCCTTCCACGCCGCGGGATGCCGCTCGCAGAGCCACGGCTTTACTTTCCACTGACAAAGGACGAGTTTTCCCGGAAAAATCCTGCGAGCCCCAAGGTGACGGGAAGCTTGTCCCTGCTCCACGGGCTGGGACGTGTCCGAGGGGCTCCGTGTGCCACCGGGCATTAAAAAGGAACTTTGGAAATTGCCCGCCGGGCTCCTGTCAGACCCCAGACCCCTCGTGCTCCTTGTTCCACGTGCCCGGTTCTCCTTAAGCACCAGCAGAAAGCCCGGTCTGGGTGAGCCCAGCCTGGGTGAGCCCAGCCTGGGCGAGCCCTGGCTGCAGAGCTCCCTGTTTCTGCCCAGTGGCTTTCCTACAAGTTAAATACCAGCCACAGAAGCCACCCTGGGCAAGTAGCCCCAGTTCCAGGCCCTGCTTCCAGCCCTGGCCGGCTCCGTGCCCGGAGGGACCCGAGGTCCCCGGCAGCCCTGGCTGGAGGTAAGTTGCTTTTTCTCTTTCCGGCTGATTCAGGCGTGAAAGGATTATAAAATTGCTGGGAAAGGAAGGGGGAAAATGGTGAGGAGCAGCCTGGGAAGGGGTGATGGAGCTGGCGTGGGGACGGCAGAGGCGAGGGGCAAGCACAGATTTGGGAAAGGGACCCCAACCCCGAAGCCGGTTCCCCACGGCTGCGTTTTGGTACATGACAGAGACCCTGTCCCAGCAGAGCTCCAGGCTGGACCTGGGAGAGGGGTGGGGTGCGGATCCCCAAACTCCACGGATGGCCACAGAAAGGAAGAGGGGGTGTAGGTGGAGTGGAATTATCTCTGGTGGGATCAGGACGTCGCCCTGGGAACAATTTTGCCAGGGAAGGAGCGTTCGCGGGGATGATGCCCAGGCCACGGCCGCACCGCGGTTCCCCGAAGCCCAGAGTGGCCAAGAGACGCTCACACTTGCCAGCCACAGCTGCGAGTATCTGTCCCTCCAACCCCCCGGCTCCAGACAGCGCTGCCAGCATCATTACGGGTGTTATTTACTGTTTTTTCCCCCCCCAGCAGCTGGGGTGAGGGGTGGGGGGGAGCAACTTGGGCACAGCCCCAGAGGGATTGCACCCCACAGACCTTCCCTGCTGCCCATCCCTGCAGGTTTTGGGGGGCCCACGGCTATCCCCCCCCCATGGCAGGAAGGGCACAGCACCATCCTCCCTGTGGAAACCCCCCCCTTAAATCCCGGACCCCCCAACACCCCCCAGGTCCTGCAGGGTTTTCCAGCAGCCTCGGGGCCGTGGGGACGGCGCTTGGGGATGGGGCTACACTGACGGCAGCACAGGACAAGCTCTGGGACTGAAATCCCCCCCCAAAATTGGTCTGGGACCAAGGGGCTCAACCTCTCCTCTGCCTCAGCAGCTAAATCCGACGAGGCAGGACAGGCAGACAGGGCCGGGGAGCGGGAGGGAAGACCAGCAGGTTTTGGGGTACCGACCCCCCGAGCTGCTAACCGGTGATTTCGCGGCGCAGCACAGCAGACCCGAGACAAGCCACGGAGCCCAGCACCCACCGACGTCCCCCCCGCACGCCCAGGGCCACACTGCGCCCACTCTGTGTTACGTACGGGGGGTTCTGCACCCACACGGCTGCCGGGACATTTCTGGGGTGCGCACCCACCCTCGTACACACCCCCCCTCTGCATGCCGCGGGGTAGCGTGGCCATGGCAGCACGCTTTGGGGGGGCACAGGAGCCCACAGGGTGCACCCCAAACAGCACCGCGGTACCCCTAAATCCCCCCAGGCGCAGCGCTGGAAAATCCCCCGGGAGGCGATGGGGAGGAGGGGGGTGAGCACCCCAATATCTGCCCCGCTCCCCTTCCAGCCCTCACGCTGCCAAGCGGGACCTGCCCGGCTCCTCCGGCGAGTCCTTATCCCGTTAATCCCCGGTGAGGACCGACCCGCTGCCGCTCTGCACCCCCAGACCGTGCCCGCGCCCCAACAGCACCCGCCAGCCCCGACGAGACGGGGATGGCCGGGAGGTCACGGTCACCCTCCCGCCGGCAAAGCCAGCCCAGTCACAGCGGCCGGAGGCTGCGTCCCGCACGGCCGGACCCCGGTACCGGTGCTGACCAGGCCGAGCCCCCCGGGAGAGCGTCGGGCTGGGCACGGAGAACCCCGACGCTTCCCAACAGGCTCCCCCCGAAAGCCCCGGCCCCCCCAAAGCCACCGCGGGCGAGCGCCGGGGATGAACTGGGGCAGCGAGGGGAGATGCAGCCCCTTCCCCCAGGGCCGGCAGCGAGGTGGGGGAGAGCGGTCCCCGGCACCTGGGGGAAAATTGAAAA
>MU001484.1:79138143-79152741 GCA_010365825.1 Otus sunia
AGGGAAGGGAAGGGAAGGGAAGGGAAGGGAAGGGAAGGGAAGGGAAGGGAAGGGAAGGGAAGTCTCATGGTCTCATCTCTGCTGGCCAGGGCCCTGCCACACCCAGGGGCACCACGCCATCCCCAGGGGGGCCACATTGTCCCCACCCACAGCACCACCCTCATGGCTTTTCAGGGTGTGCTATCCCACAGGGTGTCCCTCAAACGTCTAGAAGCTTTGCAGCGGCAGGCTCACATGCCTGTGCACACATTAAGCGTGTGTTTACTTGGTAGGAAAGCAAAGATGCCACAGACAGCGGCACGGCTGCCCACGGGAGGAAGCCCCAGGACACACACACGTGCTCGAAGCCCCACACGTGCACCCACGTCCACTCTGCCCAGCGCCATGCGTGTGAGCAGAGGGGGGCACCCTGCCACGGACATAAGCTACAAATCCAGCATAATAACAAACTCCACGTCCCCCCGCAGCCCCTACATACACAGCACGTCCAGAAGGACGTCGGGGGAGCTCCGGCTGCTGCTGTTGGTGCTGGCTTTGCAGCGGTAGAGACCCGCGTCTGTGCTGGCCACTTGCCCGAAGACCAAAGAGGCGGCCGAGCCCTGGGTGAGCTGCTGCCCGTTTCGGTACCAGGTGAAGTTGGGCAGAGCTGGGGAATCACTGCTCAGCCGACAGGTCAGGTTGGCAGCATGGCCTTCCAGCACATGGGAGGATGGAGCCACGGCAATGCTGGCGGCTACAGGGAGAGGCAGGAGGAAAATGAGCTCCAGCATGAACCCAGGGCCAGCACCGCCTCAGCAAAACCCCTCCCCAGGCCGGCCAGGTAGCAAGTGACTGTGGCCATTCCAGAAGGCAGATGCCAACTGGTCCTGCAACACCATGATGGGGGCAGCTCTGAGCTCCAGCTCTGGTGGTGGTGGGCTACCAGCCCCCCAGGGCCTCACTAGCCCAGGGATGATGTACCGACAGGATGGGGCCCGTGGGAACTCCCTCAGCAGCGTTTTGCTCAGCATCTGCGGTCACACAGAGACCAGGGTCAGCAGGGAACTTCCCCCCAGGAGCTGGAACAGCCACGAGGAGCCCTCCAAACCCACCTGGAAAAGTT
Source organism: Otus sunia (assembly GCA_010365825.1). Taxonomy (NCBI): domain Eukaryota; kingdom Metazoa; phylum Chordata; class Aves; order Strigiformes; family Strigidae; genus Otus; species Otus sunia. Next base: position 79,139,246 of record MU001484.1, read on the forward strand.
GGAGTGGCTGGTACAGCCCCCTCCTGTAGCAGCCCCCAGTTTAACCCCGCTCACACTCCACCCTAGCACCAGGCGACTTGGGCACGGCAGCTCTTTCAAGATTTCATGGGCACATGGTCCATTTCTGCTCACCCATCCCTCTGCCGCCATCACCCTTGCTCTGCTGAGCTCATCTGCTTCCCTGCCATTCCCTCTCCTCTCCCAGGGTTTTCCCAGACGTTGTGGGGCTCCATCCTCCCCTCCGCCTCCCCACCCCACGCTCACTCTCAGCCCTGAAGTCCACGGCCGCACTGGCGTTGCCTTGCGTGTTCCCAGCTTGGCACCGGTAGGTCCCTTCATCCTCCAGCACCACGTCCTGGATCTCCACTTTCAAGCTGTTGTAGGATGAGGTGGCATGAAGCCGGCGGCTGGAGGGTGGGGGGCAGCCCCACGTGCAGGCGATCACTTCTGGTCCCCTCCATAGGGTCAGGTTGGCCTCTGGGTCACTCTCAACGGTGCACTCGATGACGCCCAGGCGCCCGCCTTGGCTCTGCAGGAAGGAGCTCAGCACCGGCTGCCTGGGTGGGACTGCAGGGTCCAAACAGAATCCCAGAATCACCGAGGTTGGAAAAGTCCTTGAAGCTCCTCCAGCCCAGCCATGAACCTCACCCTGACCGTTCCCAACCCCACCAGATCCCTCAGCGCTGGGTCAGCCCGACTCTTCAACCCCTCCAGGGATGGGGACTCCCCCCCTGCCCTGGGCAGCCCATTCCAACGCCCAACAGCCCCTTCTGCAAAGAAATCCTTCCTCAGAGCCAGTCTGACCCTGCCCTGGCGCAGCTTGAGGCCATTCCCTCTTGGCCTGGCGCTGGCTCCTTGGCTCAAGAGACTCCTCCCCCCTCTCTGCACCCTCCTGTCAGGCAGTTGCAGAGGGCCAGGAGGTCTCCCCTCAGCCTCCTCTTCTCCAGACTAAACCCCCCCAGGTCCCTCAGCCGCTCCCCATCAGACCTGGGCTCCAGACCCTGCACCAGCTCCGTTGCCCTTCTCTGGACACGCTCGAGTCATTCAAGGGCCTTTTTGGAGTGAGGGGCCCAAAACTGACCCCACTCATCCAGGGGCGGCCTCACCAGTGCCGAGCCCAGGAGTGAGATCCCTCCCCTGTCCCTGCTGGCCACGCTAGTGCTGATTAAAACCTCTGGTGAGATCAAGATGGATTCCCAAGGTTGGAAGAACCCCAAGAACCAGAGGGATTCCTGCTTTCCAGTGCCACCAGAGAAGCTCCTTGGCATCCCACACACCCCCTGCTGCCAAACCCCGTGGTCCCACATCTGCAGGGTCTCTGCAAGGGCCCTGCACCCCCAGGCACTTCTGGTGGCACCTCTGTTGTCACCCGGCTTGAGCTCAAGGGGGCGAGTGCAGGTGTCCAGCCCTACCCTAAATCCTGGGGCAGATCTGCAGAGACCCTGGTGGTTTGGGTGTGTTTTTCCTACCACCACTACAGAAAAATGCCATTTGGTCAGGACTGAAACTTCCTAATGGTGTTTTTCCTCGTTTGGTATCAGGGAAGATTTTTGTTTAATAGCACAGAAAATATCCGGAAGACAAAATCCAACCAGAATATATTTTTCACAGGGATCATTTATCCCTGAGAATTCAAATTTAATTTCACAGGACATTTGAAAACTCTTTGGTTCTTGGGAATTTGGGGATTCTGCGAATTTCTCCTCCCCCAGATTCACAAATTTACCTATAAAAGGGAATTTTTTGCCTTTTCTACACTTCAACTCAGCGCTTGGCCGAACTCGGCGCTGATGGGGGAAACCTTGAGGTGGGAGCAGCAGAGGGGCTTCCCACCGCCCGGACCCAGGACCCCCCTCTCTGTCCCAGCTGTTAGTGGGGAGAGACCCCCCCGGCAGCACTTACAGAGCACGCGGAGCGCGGCGGCCGCCGACGTGTCGCTGCCGTTGCTGCTCCGGATCTCGCACTGGAAAGCGCCCGCGTCCTCGCCGCGGACGGAGGGGAAGCGCAGCGTCGGGGCCGAGCTCTCCCGCAGCCGCTTGCCATTCCTGTACCAGGTGTAGAGGGTCTCCTCCGCCCCCCGACGAGCCCCCAGACAGGTCAGGGTGACGGCTGCCCCTTCCCACACCTCGGCCGAGGGCTGGATGAGGAGCTCCGCAGCTGGGGGAGGGATGGGAGAGGGATGACGGCAGAGACGGAGGCAAAACCTCCACCGCAAACCTTCGCCCTTCCCCTGGCTCCGTCTGCCCAAAGCTTCCCTCTAAGGTGGGACCTGGGCACCCCCCTCCCTCGCAGGGGCCCGTGGAGTTGGTGGCTGCGCCTCTGGTGGGTGACATTCCCTGGGGACACTCCCCAGCCCCACAAGAAGAGACAAACGGGGCCTTTCCTGAGCCTCCCCACACCTCGTCCAGGCACCCGCAGCATATTGGAGGCATCTTGGGCAACTTGAAATGGACCCCAACTGACCACTGTGGCACCCAAACTTGGGTTTATTTTATCTGGAATTGGGCCCTCAGGGCCATTTTGGTTTCTTTGGGCATTCTAAGGAATGTTCCTCTTGGATCAGGTTTGGGGGGGTTTCCTCTCTTCTTTTTCCACGGCCACTGCCCCTGTCACCCCAAATCTCCACGGCTGGGGAGCTGCAGGGTGGGGAGGGGGCTCAGGGGTTGGGGCAGGAGCTGGTCGCTGCGGCGTGCCCAGGGGCCACGCACCGCTGGGGGCTTGCGGGGACAGGGAGGAAACACTTTGAGCAAACTACGGATTTTGCATCATTTTGAAAAAACAAATTTCATGTGCACGTCCAGCTCTACCAGCAGCTTTGACCCCCAAGGTGAGGAAGGCTGCGGGGAGGGCACAGCCACCCCATAACCCCCACGACACTGATGTCCCCCGGTGCCACACAGGTCCCTCCAGCTCTCAGAGCTGCCTTATCCCAGCCCTGTAGAAACAGCCCTCACACCCCCGGGGGGGTTCAACGGGACTCACCACGGGCCACGAAGAGCTTGGCGGCGCTGGCGTTGCCGTAGGCATTGCCGGCCATGCAGCGGTACTGCCCGCTGTCCCCCGGCCCCACGCCGCGGATCTCCAGCCGCAGGGCGTTGCGGGCGATGGTGACGCCGAAGCGCTGGCGCGGGGCCGTTTGCGACCCGCTGGCCGCCAGCAAGGTGCCGTCGCGGTAAATGGCCACGGTGGCCGGGGGGTGGCTGTCCACAGCGCAGCGGATGATGGCCAGCCCGCCGCCCTGCGTCTCCTGGAAGAGGGTGATGGTGGGGGGACGGGGGGGGTCTGTGGGAGGGGAGAGGATGCTGCAGCTCAGGGGGGTCCCGGCACTGTGGCCACTACCTGGGCCACCAAGCCACGTGGCCGCTCCACCGAGCTGCATTCCCCCTTGCGTAAGTGGGTTAAATTTACTTGCAGAAAGGTCAGAGCCAAACCCGGGGCGATTTTATTTTCCCCTTGACTTGCAAAAGCTCCTAAGCTGTTATTATCATCGCTGGCTCCTCAGTCGGGAACCTCCCAGCAGTTTATGGTGCGTAACCGATTAGGGGAGGAGTGGGAGACGCTGCAGTGAACGGGCTGCTGCAGCAAGAACCGCTTAACGGTCCCTTCAAAGGTGGCTTGTGACCAGAAATCGCTGCATTTATAGCAACTTCTACCCAGGAGAGCTGAAACCTCCCTTTCAACTGGACCCCAGGCGTTCGGGGCAGAGATTTGGTTTTGAGTCACAGAATCCTAGAACCACTGAGGTTGGAAAAGCCCTTGAGGCTCCTCCAGCCCAACCATGAACCTCACCCTGACCGTTCCCAACTCCACCAGATCCCTCAGCGCTGGCTCAGCCCGACTCTTCAACCCCTCCAGGGATGGGGACTCCCCCCCTGCCCTGGGCAGCCCATTCCAACGCCCAACAGCCCCTTCTGCAAAGAAATCCTTCCTCAGAGCCAGTCTAAAACAGGGAGGGTTTGCACAGCCCTGGGCACAAAGGGACCCTGGTCTGGCAGGGACACACTCACATGTCACGCTCAGGGTGATGGCCTGGGACATGTCGCTGCCCCGGTCGTTTGTCACCTTGCAGGAGTAGTAGCCGGCGTCGCTGGCGGCCACGCGGTGGAAGAGCAGGGTGTGCGCCGTGCCCTCCTTGAGCCAGGCACCGTTCTTGTACCAGGTGTAGTTGAGGTCTTGGCCCTCCCTGCCAGGGACGTCGCAGGACAAGGTGGCGGCCGTCCCCTCCCGCACCTCGGCCGCAGGACTCACCGAGATCTCGGCGGCTGAAGAAGATGGCACCGCAGTCAGGACGGGCTTGGAGGCAGCAGAACAGCCCCCCCGCAGCCCAGGACAGAGGCTGGGGGTAGGCGGGAGCCCCTCTGCCCCCCCAGGAGTGACGATGGAGGTGGGAGGCTTTTGGGTTTGTTCTCTGCCACCGGCGCTTTGCCAGTTGGGGTTCAAGTTCTGGTTCTCATGCAAGGCCCCGGGTGGGTGCGGCAGCATCCTTCACCTCTCACGGGCTGCTCAGGGGGGTCTGGGGGGAGCAGACTGGCCCCACCTGCACCAGACTGGGGTGGGGGATGCTCCCCGTGGGGCTCCAGCACTGGCAGGCCCCTGGGTGAGGTGATGTGGCAGCCTGGGCCTTGTTCTGCTGGAGGGTCCTTGCTCCCCCAGACCCCCCCAGCTCCGAATACCCCCAAGCTTTAACAACCGAAGCCTCGCAGCCAGCCCTGCTCCCCAGGTTTGGCTGGAAATCCCTCCCTGCCCTGTCCTCTGGGTCTCGCCGTGAAGGATGAAGAATGTGTGACACGATGGAGGTACCACAGTCCTCCAAAACGGAGCTGCCAGCTCCTGGAGCAGAAATTGCTGCATTTATAGCAACTTCTACCAGCCAGTACTGGCCATCTCAGTGCCAGCCCCTGGCCCAGACCCACTGGGTTTACTCCTTCCCATTCCCACAGCTCCGCTCCTCCTCCAGTGATGCCCCAGCCCCTGGCCAAGCTCCCTTGGCACTCACAGAAGATGTAGAGCGTCACGGCAGGCGCCACGCCGGCCCCAACGGCGTTCTTGGTTTCGCAGTGGTACTGCCCATAGTCCTCACGGTGAACGTCCCGGAGGGTCAGGATCTGCTCGGTGCCCATGGCCACCCCATCCTTGTACCAGTGGTATGCCGAGATGGGGGGGTAGCTGCTGCTCACCTCGCAGGTCAAGGACACCGTGTCACCCACACGGATGTTCTGCGCCGACGGGTTGACTGACACCTGGGTGTCCTTTGGGGCGTCTGTGGGGAGGACAGACGGACACGGCGGGCAGTGGTGAGGCTGGGCAGGACCCGTGGGATGCTGCTGTAGCCTGAGGGTTTGGTGAGGGGAAAGGGGGAGTTGGAAAAGGAGGGGAAAACTGCCACACTGTCAGCGAAGAGGGGTGGGGATGGCAGGGGGTGCCAGAATGTGCCCTGGAGCTCATTTACGGGACCAATGTTGGCTCTGGCCATGGAGAGCAACAGGAGAGGGAGGGAGAAGCAGGAGGAAACTCTGCTCTGTTTTTTTGGGAGGAGGTGCAGTGGGTGGCAGGAGGGGGACACGGATGGTGTGGCTGTGGCAGAGGTGCCCCTGTCCCCCCTTGCTGCGCTCAGGCAGCCGCCGTGCAGAGCCGCCCCACGTACGTCTCACCCGCAGGACGACCTCCCCGGTCGCCCTCCTGGAGCCGTACGAGACTTCGCAGAGCAGCTTTTTGGAGTGGTCCTTCCAGGAGAAGGAGGTGGTGAGGGTCAGGCGGTGGCTGACCCCGCTCGTGTCCAGCTGGACCCGGCCAGCCACCATCGAGACCTGGGGGTCGTAGCCCTCCCAGCGCAGGGCGACGTCGCCCGGTGGGCAGATGTAGGGGGTGGAACACTCCAAAGTGGCCGTTTGCCCCTCGGTTTGCTCCTCGCTGGCGGCAGTGCTCGGGCGCTCGAGGTCATCTGGGGATGGAGAGCAGAGGGTGGGATGTCTGTGTGGGGCGGGGAGGGAGCTGGAGAAGGGTTGGGGGGGGATTCACCGCTGTACCCACCCGAAACTCTCAGCACCACGTCCTCTGTCGCTGACCACCGGTCCCCATTGACGATCTCGAAGCGGAACCTGTAAGGCCCGCTGTCCTCCGGCGTCACCTCCCGCAGCAGGAGGGTGCAGTTGCCAGCAGCGAGGTCCCCCAAAATCTGGGCCCGGTCTCTGAAGCGAGCATCCACCTCCTGGGCTTCCGAGTGATACACCAGCAACTTCTGGTCCTGGTAGTCCTTGTACCAGATGGCCACGATGCCGTTGCCGGCCTCCACGTCATCGGGGTAGCTCAGGGTGCAGGGAATCATCACGCAGGAGCCCCTGACACCCTGCAGGGACTTGGGGTAGGCGACCCCCCATGAGCCGAGGGCTGTGGCGGGGGGGAGACGGAGTGAAAAGGTGGGTCAGGGTGCCATGAGTGGTCTGCAACCCCCCCACTCCCCTCCTGGGACCCACAGGGGCCACATCCCATCTCCTCAGCTGCCTGAACAGGCAGGGAGGTGAGAATGGGGATGGGACATAAAACCCCCCAGGGAGAAAATTTCAAGGTGGAGAAGGAGGAGATGATGGGGAAAAGCTGGATCTGCAGGTGGTACTTTCAGACAGCACATGGCAACAGCTGGATTCAAAAAGCAAAGGCCTAAAAAACTAGTAAAAAGGGAAAAAGTGCTCCAGGCAGAAGTGGAGCCCTCCCACCCATCCCGGGGGAATCCAAGTGGGACGGGAGGAAGCGGGTCCCTCGGTGGCACCATACCTGGGGGGACGAGGCTGGTGAGGAGGATGAGCCACTGTAGTAGGGACATGGCAGCACCCTGGGCACCACTGGGGGTCCCTGGCTCACGCCGCAAGGCGGGGAGGTGGCCAGTCTTCGTGGTCAGCGTTCGGCAGAGGGGACCCTGACAACAAGAAGAGGTGGCCAAAGGCCTTGAAACATGTCACCTGTCAACATGTTCTCAATCCACAGAATCCCAGAATCATGGAGGTTGGAAAAGCCCTTGAAGCTCCTCCAGCCCAACCATGAACCTCACCCTGACCGTTCCCAACTCCACCAGATCCCTCAGCGCTGGCTCAGCCCGACTCTTCAACCCCTCCAGGGATGGGGACTCCCCCCCTGCCCTGGGCAGCCCATTCCAACGCCCAACAGCCCCTTCTGCAAAGAAATCCTTCCTCAGAGCCAGTCTGACCCTGCCCTGGCGCAGCTTGAGGCCATTCCCTCTTGGCCTGGCGCTGGCTCCTTGGCTCAAGAGACTCCTCCCCCCTCTCTGCACCCTCCTGTCAGGCAGTTGCAGAGGGCCAGGAGGTCTCCCCTCAGCCTCCTCTTCTCCAGACTAAACCCCCCCAGTTCCCTCAGCCGCTCCCCATCAGACCTGGGCTCCAGACCCTGCACCAGCTCCGTTGCCCTTCTCTGGACACGCTCGAGTCATTCAAGGGCCTTTTTGGAGTGAGGGGCCCAAAACTGACCCCACTCATCAAATGGCGTAAATCCTGCCGGCAGCGGCAGCGTGGTCTCCAAGAGAGAGCAGTGGGGCTGGGGAGGGGAGAGAGAGGACCCCCAGTTCCCCAAACTCTCACGGGAGTTTAAGGAGCTAGTCTGGTCTTTGCAGCGAGGTGACAAGGTTTATGGAGCTTATTCATGTGCTCACAGCATCCGTGTGACACGGGGAGCAAATGAGGAATAGTTCTGACACAGGGCACAGACGTGGGGACGGGGGACAGAGGGACACGGTTGGGCTCATGGTAAAGCTGCTCCGATATTCCAGGTGCCTCAGAGGGAACAACCGAACCGCGGGTGCAGAGGGATGAGGAATCTGGGAGTGGGGCCGGAGGAGACGGGATTTTCGACTCCGCGGTTTTGATTTTAATCAGAGCAGCCGTGGTGAGGAGGAGCGCGGCCGCTGCCCCCCCGGGCTCTGCCTCCGCTTTTTGGCGGTGTACATTCACGTGGGGTGGCTCTAACTACAGATTTATCAATTTTTAATAGGCTTAATGGCTTTTTGTAGCTCTGGACCTAAGAAATTTTGAAATTTTAAAAGATTGTTCTGTCATAAACCAGATTCTTTTTTTTTCTGAATTTTTTTTCATGATCATGGAAACCGGTTAATTGATTTCAGCTCAGATCTTTATCACACAGCTCAGTAATCTTTCCATATTGAACGAGGCAGCTCTTCACTCCCTGAGCCAACCTTTTCCTCCCTCAAACAGTGGTTTGTTACTTTGCTAACACCTTTTTTTTTTTCCCCACATATGCTTTGAATTTACTTGCTGCTAATTTGGTTTAGGGAGGTATTTTAGACTCCAAAGCCCTCGTGAGAGCTTTGGTTTTGCCTGGGATTTTTCTTGGCCAAACTGAAGCACCAAAAGCAAATGAAATGGCCCCTGGTTGACCATGCACATGGCAGGAGGGGGTCACCCCTCCCAATTCTCCCCCTCAGGCCAGAAATAGCCTGTGGGATAGTGGGAGCCACTGGGCTCGGGGCGAAGGAGGAAGGAAGCGCCGGGGTCGGCTCCCCAGCTCCCCGCTTGTGCCGACACCGAGTTTCGTTTCTTCTGCCGCTCTTCTCCCAGTTTCGGTTTCGGGGCGGCGTGGCCTCGAGGGGACCCTTGGTGCAGGATGGGACCCCAGCACCCCCCTGCCCACCCGCCCCGTGCTGTGGCAGGGGGACATGGCAGCCCGTGGCGGGGTCCTGCTGCTTGTCAGCTCAACAAAATTAAAACGTTTGTAAAAAATTCTTGACAAAACCATTCGCGGCAGCTCCTGCGGGAGCGCCCACGTGCGCGACGCCAGCCACGTCGCACATGCTGGAGCAGAACGTGTTGTGCTTTCTCACCTAATACCACCTGGGCAAGAATATTTAGATGTGCGCTGGGAAACAGGGAAAAAGGGGCTGAGGACCCTGCGCTGGTCTCCTCTGTGCCCAGAGTCGCGCTCAGCCTGGGCTCCCACCGGCCCATCTACGGGACGAGGGCTCCTGAGTGTCCTGGTAAGTTCAAGGGAGACCTCGAGCTTCTTCAAGATTTAGTAAAAAAACACCAATTGGTGTAGAAATGTGGCAACTGGGGATGAACGCAAAGAGGGGAAACTTCTGGTGTTGGACACTTCGGTCTCCATCATGTCCCAGTGTGGAGAGAGAACCAGAAATGGGGACCATGAGCAGTGTGCCCCCAGGACAAGGGGTGGATGTGGAACCCCCTGCCCGTCCCCATGGTGCTCCCACCCACCACCCCGCTCCTCGGGGCCGGGGAGCCCACGTCCCGCTGCCTGCGAGGGCAGCGCTGGCAGCGGGGAGGGAAGGGGACCAGCCCTGTACCCCAACCCTGCCCCACCGCTGCGGCTGCCCCGGCACTAATCCTGCCCCAGTCCCCGAGGCTAGGATAGCACCCTCTGCGTGGGGCGGGGGGGCTGCTCAGTCCCACCCCATGGCAAGGGGCCCACGACCACCCCGTGCCACCCTGCCAGCCCCAAGGGGGTGAACCCCAGGGCCAGTCTCTGTCCCAGGGGTCCCCATCGCGGGTGTCCCCGTCCCCGCAGCTCCCCGGGGAGCAGCGGCATTACCTGGCAGTGCCGGTGCCTCTGGTGATGCTGGTTCCCAAGCGGTGGCATCGTGGGTGGCATCTGCCCCTCTCGCCACCCAGGGACTGGTATTTATCTGGTGCAGGGGGTGAGGAGCCCAAACCAGCACCACTTCCCCGTTCAGGGGTTTGTCCCTGCCGCTGCTTTTGGGAAGTGGCTGACATCATCAACTATTTCTTACTTTTTACTGATTCAGGGCTCTTTCAGGCCAGGGGCTGTGGTGGTCCCCATGGGAGGGTTTTGCAGCGCCCCAGGCCGTGTGGGACATGGGGAACCTGCATTTTCTTTGCAGTATGGCTCTCCTGGCACCACCAAGCCCCTCGGGGTATCCTTGGCCTGAGCCGGAGCCAGGCGATACCCCAGCCCCAGGGACACCCCCCAGCACACCCGGAAGGTCTCCGGGTTTAGGGTCCTGCTGGGATCCCCCTGCCTGGGGTGGGCAGTGCCAGTGCCAACATGCTCACCGGGGTGACCCATCACCCAGAGGCTTTATTCTGACTGTTAATTTGTGGGTTTTTACTGCACCACGTCCAAAGTGAGGAGAGGACTCAGCCAACCGCCCCGAAGTGGTTTTAGACTGAATATCAGGAAGTATTTCATTCCAGAAGGGGCTGTTGGGCGTTGGAATGGGCTGCCCAGGGCAGGGGGGGAGTCCCCATCCCTGGAGGGGTTGAAGAGTCGGGCTGAGCCAGCGCTGAGGGATCTGGTGGAGTTGGGAACGGTCAGGGTGAGGTTCATGGTTGGGCTGGAGGAGCTTCAAGGGCTTTTCCAACCTCCATGGTTCTGGGATTCTGGGATTTTGTGAAGTGGGTTCCCAGTTTGGCATCGAGGCCAGTGCCACCACACGTGGGGATGAGGAGGTTGGGGCACCATCCACTCAGCTTTTCGGGAGAAAATCATCCCAGCAGCGTGGCTGCCCCGAGCCTGACCCCGCAGCGGGACCTTCAGGTGGGGGCTGAGCTCATCTTGGGCTGATTTGGGGCAGGATCCAGATCCAGCCTCCACTACAAGTGCCTATATCTAAAATAAAGGGATTTATTTTAGCTCATCGGTGCTCTGGGTAACGCTGGCCCTCCAATCTGCTGTCTCAGGGTCAACACTCGACCTTGTGTGAGTGGGCTGGGAGTGTGGGAAGGTGCCCTCCGGCACCTCGTGCCGTGTCCCGCCGTCCCTTCCCCAGCTGCTCCGTGTCCGTGCCAGGCTTGACTCAGCTGGGCCGGGTGCTGAGCCAGCGAGGCAGGACAGGCAGCTGCCCGCCACCCCCCTTCGGGCTGCACAGTGCCGGAAAAATGTTGTGGGGGAGCGGGGAGCCGGTGCGGGGAGGAGGTGCCGCCGTGGTGGGGGCTCCGCGCGTTCCCACCCCTTTTTGGAAAGGAGCTGCGATGCGTTTCCTGACACAGCATGAGCGAAAAAAACCCTGACTTGGGGAAACACAGCCGTATGGCATCTGGACGCAGGTGCCAGGGCTTCTGCAAAGGGCCGGTGGCCACCTGGCCCCCAGGCAGCAAAGCCTGAGGCAGCTCGACCCAGCTCCAGCCCTTGTTCTGCATCATCTTCCTCAGCCTCCGCTTCCCTCTGCCGGAGCAGGCGCCGTCTCCGCTGCGCCCTCGTGCTGGGTGCTGCCTCCCCGCTCCGTCGGGTGCCGCCAGGCCTGGGTGTCAATGCTTCGCTCTCCGGGGGCTCTCAGAGGCAAACACACCCCCACGGTGGGCAGCGGAAAGTCCTAAAGTTCCCCAAAACGCAGCTTCGTGCCCAGCACGCACTAACCCACCCTTAACACACTCAGGAGAAACATTTGATTTATTCAGGCGTGGGCGCTCGAGGGACTTTTCCACAAATCAGCTGTGGTCCCAAAAACTATTTATACACAAAATTTGCACATATTCAGTACACTGAGGCACACCTACTAAATAACTGGTTATAATTTCTACTCTCAGAGTGTCAGTCAGCCCCCACACCTCATCTGCACCCTCCACCTACTTCTTCTGAGTCTGGGCTGTGGCGAGGCGCTGGGTCACGGCTCGGTGGTGGCGATCTCCCCCCGCCGGTATCACCATCTAGTTCCCTCAGAATTTGGCAGACATAGGCAGGTTCACAGAATCCCTGAATCATCTCTGTTGGAAAAGCCCTTGAAGCTCCTCCAGCCCAACCATGAACCTCACCCTGACCCTTCCCAACTCCACCAGATCCCTCAGCGCTGGCTCAGCCCGACTCTTCAACCCCTCCAGGGATGGGGACTCCCCCCCTGCCCTGGGCAGCCCATTCCAACGCCCAACAGCCCCTTCTGCAAAGAAATCCTTCCCAATATCCACATTAATCCCATTAATCTTACCTAGGCTTCCATTTTTTGTCAGGTATACACAATAACAGGTTTTTTTCAAGGTTAATCATCTGTCTCAGCAGCCAATCATTTGGTTTACATGGTGCGATTTTGGTTACAGAAGAAAAAATTGATTCTGAGCTGCAGATTGTATGAAAAACATTACTTTTTGGTCATTGGGTAAATTTTTGCTTTTTTATCCTTTCCAAGTCCCTTTCCAAGAGCTGTTGGATACTCACACCCATCTCCAGAAAAATTGGGCTGGGTGAGCTCCTGCGGAGCCTCGTCCCCCTCTCCGGGCCCGTCTGCGGGGCCAGCAGCCCCCTCGCCCCAGTCGCCCTGGCCCTGCCGATGCTCAGGACCCCGGCGCCTGGCAGTGCTGGCTGGCAGCCCCCCCGCACCCTCTTGTCCCCAGGCAGCCAAACCGCAGGGACCCGTGGGCGTCCCCAAATCGGGGACAGAGGAGCTCGTCGTCCCCACGGGATCGGCCGCTGGCGGCCACGCAGCCGCTGCCTGTCCCCAGGGGTAGCACCCAGGGCAGGGCCCCATCCAGTTCCTCTTTCCAGGTCCCCAGCCACGCTCCCCCAGGGTGCCGGCCGCCTGCGGAGGGGAACCAGAGTCGAAATAAATGAAGATAAATCAGGGCAATCAGTGAAAGTGCGCGGTGCGTCAGCAAAACCCACGCCCAGCGCCCAGGGAGGGAGGGGTGGCCCTTGCTGCACCATCTTTTGGGGGGAAGAAACTCTTCTGTGGGGTTCCCCCCCCTCACCCCGTGATATCTGAGCACATGCGTGTCCAGCTGCGTGTTCCAGGGGCCAGGACTCGGGAAAAATCAAGGGAGGACGAGGGTGGGAAGGTCTCCACTCTCCCTCCCGCATACCAGCATGATAAGGGGCTGCCTGGGGGCATCCCAAGAATTTGGGGTGGGGGCTGTCAGGAAGGAGAGGAAAAAATTCCACGGGAAGAGCAAGAATAAATCAACCGTCCCGCTCTGGCTGGCAGAGATGTGCCAGGCATGGGGCCCAGGCCCGCCCCCCGCGGATGAGGGCACCCCAAAACCAGCTCCACAGCGGGAACCGGGGCAAAACGCAGTTTCCCCCCCCCTTCAAAATTTGCTTTTTGGGCTTTCAGTCAGCTGGGAGCTGGAGGAAACAGGCGGGAGAGGAGGAGGAGGAGGTGCTGGAGGATGGGGCCAAATCTCCCTGCAATCCCCACCCCAAAGCCTCACCTTAACCTTTCTGGGGTGAAAGGCTGAAAGAAAAGGACAAATAAAATAAAATAAATAGCCGCTCTGCTGGCAGACAGGCTGTAAAACCGCGGCCAAGCCCCGGCGTCACCGCGCTCAGCGCTGGCACCTGAGTCAACAGAGATTATTTTTCTTTGGGAGGGGAGACTGAGAAGCGCTGCCCTAGCCCGGGGCGGGGGGGTCCTGGGGGGGCAAGTGCCACCCAGGGCTGGTGGTCCGAAGGGAAAGGGGTTGCTCTGGGGGCAGTGGGGCAGCACCCTGTCCCCTGTCCGTCCCCCCCCCCCACTTTATGACAGATGTTGGGGACCTCCTGCACAGTGGTCTGGGCACAGCCCCCACACC
>MU001484.1:79152989-79164341 GCA_010365825.1 Otus sunia
GGCATGGCATGGCATGGCATGGCATGGCATGGGATGGGGATGGCATGGCATGGCATGGCATGGCATGGCATGGCATGGCATGGCATGGCATGGCATGGGATGGGATGGGATGGGATGGGATGGGATGGGATGGGATGGGATGGCACGGCATGGCATGGCATGGCATGGCATGGCATGGGATGGGGATGGCATGGCATGGCATGGCATGGCATGGCATGGGAATGAGATGAGGATGGGGATGGCATGGCATGGCATGGCATGGGGATGGCATGGGGATGGCATGGCATGGGGATGACATGAGGATGGCATGGCATGGCATGACATGGGAAGGGATGGGATGGGATTGGATGGGATGGGATAGGGACTGCTGGTGGGGTGCAGACCCAGGGATGAGGGGCCACAGGGCTGAGACAGAGGTGGGGGGGCAGCAGCTGGAGGAGCAACACAAGAGATCCCCACTGGGACGAGGGGAGGCTACGGGCTGAGGACCAGGGTTGTGCTGTAGGTTCAAACCTTTGCTCGTGCCTACGGGCAGAGCATCACCCACCCAGCCCCACTAATAAAGTAAAAATAAATAAAAAGCCCTGGTGTGGGGTGGCCTGGGAGGTGCTGCTGGTTTCTGTGCTTGTGAGAGCCGAAGTTTCAGGCTGAGCTGTTGCTTGACTCAAAGGAAATGTTTTGGGTTGGATTCAACATCTCTGGGAGATTTTAGCATTCACATATGTAGAAGCGAAGGAGGCTTTCAAGTGAAAAATCAATTTCAAATGCACAAATCTGACTTTTAAATTTAGGAAACACCGGACTGAAGTGTTTTAAGCATTTCGAGTCACTGATCCCAGACGCTTCATTAGTTCAAGAGCCAGACAGGGTTTTCTGCAGTCCCAGATGGAGAAAAGCGACTTAAATTATTCCTGTGACACAATGAGCAATAAGGTACAATGCGATGTGATATGACGCGGCCACGCAGCCAGGGAGCTGCCAGCCCAGCGAGACGGGCCGCGGGCCGCCGCAGCCCCGAGGCCAGGTGAGGGTCACCCTGGGGACCGCGGGTTTCCTGCGGCATCGCTCCCACCTGAGCAGCTCCTGACAAAACCGGACCCGAAGCCCAGCTCAGCCTAAACCCAAGGGTTTGCTTTTCCTGAACGTGGCACCTACATACTCCCCAATCCCTGAGGGACCCCAGACCTGGAGCCACGTCAGCCCCGTCCCAACTCGGGGTGATGCTCCTGCCGTGCCAGGCTGCTCCGAGGGCCCCGGCGAGCTCCCAGGGACGTGGCAAGAGCTTCTCATTCTCACATTGCACCGGGGTGGCCCTGGCCAGAGACCTGCGGGTCGGTAACTTCATTGTTTGCTACATTGGCCAGTTCAGAAGATTTTCCAGACTTAGCAAAGGGGGAAGAATTAACCCCAGGAGCCATTGAATCGGCTCCACGGAGCTCACCTCTTCGTGACGCTTCAGAAACATCAGCAAAGCTGGCAGGGAAGTTAGGCTGGGCTCTGCTAAGCGGGATAAAGATGTTGGATGAGGATGTTTTAGTTTTACAGCAACGGGTGAAAGAGCTAGAATGTGAAAATGGGCATTTATGGGATGCAAAAACCATAGCGTGAGAGGTGACTACCACCCAAGCAGAGAAGAGCCAGGATTTAACCCGTAAAATTGAGCAACTAGTGTTCAAAACAGCAAATAAACTTGGGGGGGGGCGGGGGTGGATGGTGAGGCTCTGGCAACTGTTCCTTGAGTTCGGGCGGTTGTGTCGTGTCCCTTGTGGAAGAGTGGGGTGGCAGTATTCGGAGCATCGCTCCCGAGGGCAGCAGGACACAGGACCCGCAGCAAAGGGACTTGGGACCTTCGTGCTCTGAGGTCTGGGGTTGGCTGCGGCCTCGCTGCGTCCCCACGGGCAGGACCCGGCTCCTCCGAGCTCAGAGGGGGCTGGATGGGACCCGGCACGAATAAAACACCCCCTGATTCCCATCCACAGCAACGCCAGGATGGGCTGGAAACATTTTCCTGGTGGTCAGACAATTTTTCTGCTGCCTGTCCCTGGCTTTGCGGGGGGGACACATCCCCACTAACGTGCCTGCGGCCCCCACGTCACGGAATAAGGATCAGGAGGATGAGGATCAGGCTCAGGAATGGCAGAGGGAGCCTCAGCTCCGCTCCAGGGAGCAATCCCGACCGCCGAGGCCACAAATCTCCTTCCTTGGGTCATGCTCCACAAGCCCTCTCGCTATTTTTAAGATGAAAAATACACTTGGTTCTCCCCAAAAGAGCCACCACGGCGGGGAGAAACGGCTTTCCTGTTCATGAGGGGTTTTGTGAAGAGCAGCAACAGCAGCTTTGGATGGAAATGCTCTGATTTGGGGTTTCTCTTCAGCTTTCTGGCGGGGAAAAAGCACTTTCTGCCAAAACTGCTGGCAGTAAAACATCGGCTTCAAAAATCCGAACGCTTGCGGGGGGAGTTCAGAGCTTCACGGGACATTTTTAAGGTGACCTGGTTACCTGTGAAGGGTGCCCTCCCCCCAGCGCAGCCAGGGGCACCCCAGGGCCGTCACCACCTGGGAGATGGGGACCTCCCCCACATCCAGGCACCTTTTTTCCCCCCCAAAAATCCCCCTCCAGCCCCGGCACTTGGAACTGAACCATCGGGGCCACGCTGGGCTGCCGGGGGGGGTACGAGAGGCTCCGGGCTGGCCCCCCCGGCGTGCGCGGGGCAGGACGCGGAGCCCAAAGCGAAGGACGATGTTTAAAAGCGCTCGGGGACGGCCGCTGTCAAGGCGATGTCCCCGACACGGCTCTCGCCTGCATCGCGTTACGAAGAGCGGCCGAGGCGGCGGGCGAGGGGCTACAGATCCTCCCTCACGCCTCTCAGCTCCCGTGTTCCCGGCTGCGGCCGCTTTGCTACATCGTTTTACATTTTGCTCATCCCTTTTTCGCCGCTCACGGTTATCAGGACCTGAAACATCAACCTCAGGAGCGGGAGGCTCGCAGGAACCCCCCCCCTCCTGTTCCCACTGCTCTGGGCTGAGCAGGGCCAGGCTGTGGCATCCCCAAGACGCAGGGACAGGGAAAAAAGGTCTGTTTTGGTTTCAAATCCTCCACTTTTCTTCCATTTTCTTCTTTCGGTGGTGCCGCCGACGGCTGAGGACGCTGAGCTGGGTGGGAGATCCTGGGGGAATCCAGAGCAGCCCGAATTCCTCACCCTGCCCTTGACCTGTCCCGGCTGTGCCCCCCACCCCAAGCAGAGGGTGGGAGAGGCAGGTGACCACCTGGGGCAGCCCCAGCAGCACCCATGGGTGCTCCAAGGAGACCTGGGTTCCCCGCTGCAGCCCCCACATACGGCGACCGTCCTGGCTCCTTCGTCCCCACGGGGGAAAGGGGGTCTCAGGTGGGGGACGGGCAGCCCGAACACAAAACCCACGATGGTTTTACCACCCAGTTAGGGCCACTTAGACTGGGACTGTCACTAGAAGGTGACAGAGGTGATGGCAATGGCACCGGGAGGGGACCGGGGTGTCCTGAGGGTCCCCAGGGCAGAGCTGCTGCGCCTGCCCTCCTCCCCCAGCCCCGTCCCCTCTCGCTGGGTTTGTTTCCCTTTCCCGGAGAATTCCAGCTGACCCAGTTCAGGAAACATTCGCTGACTGGTGGCAGGACCCACACTCACGTCCTCTCGTTAGTGGCTAACGCACCAGCCTGGCTGGCTAATGCTTTCCAGACCCCCCAGCCAGGGGGACTCCGGGACGGGCAACGTGTGGGGGTACTGGCAGCCTCCTCATGCCTCCTCCTCCTCCTCCTCCATCACGGCAGGGACCCCAGGGCTGGGATAAGGATGTGGGGGGGTCCAGCCGGGTTGGCAATGGGACCCCAGCGGGCGTTTGGTGCCGGGCGGGGAAGGGGAGAGGCTGGGAAGGAAACTGGCACAGCCAGGGGACAAAGCGGGGCCCGGGGGAGATGAAAGGTCTGGTGAGCACCATGAAGACGTTTGTGCGCTGATGCCGTTTCCTGGGGAATTTGGAGGGGGGGAGGCATGTGCACACGTGTGTCCATACGCACATGCGTGTGCAGGGCGTTTGTCAGCAAAGGGTGGTTGTGTGGGGGAGCATGTGGGGTTGCCTCTCTCCCAGCCCCACGGTAGGTCACAGCCGGGGGGGGGTCATGGCTGGACCCACAGCTGGGGGGTCACATCCCCCTGTTATTCCCTTGAGATGAAACACCCCAGGCCTGCGGGCTCCTGGAATCCTCCGGGACCAGGCAAAGCGCCGGACCCAGCTCGTCCTGTCCCCCCCCATCCCCCTGAGCCGCGCTTGGCAGCCCCGACAGGCAGGGAGGGGTGTTTGGGGGGGGGGGGAGCAGCTTTTTTGGGGTTCAGCTCACAGGAGCCGGGTGTCTGCGCTCCCCACCCAGCGCAGCCCTCCCCGACACGAGGACTGCGGGGAAACTGAGGCACGGGCGGTTTGCTGACACCGTTTGCGCCAAACAACCGCAGATGACCCCTCGCTCCGGTGCTTTCCACTGCCCCGTGGTTTCCGTGGGAAGCTGCAGTGGGGGCCACTGACCCCAAACCCCCCCCCGGGGCAGCGCTTGGCCACCTCAGCATGGTACAAGCACTGGGGTGGGGGGGGACGCCGGCCGGGGCAGGACCTCGGCGGGACCCAAAACACCCCGAGGAACAGCGGGGACGGGTGGGGACAACCAACAACGGGAAAATTCAGAAGTTGGCCGGTACCGCCGGCTGCGAGGCCGGGCTGTGCCGTGAGAAGGAAGCGAGTTGGCCCTTCCCAGGCTGGGTGGGAGCCCGGTGCAGGGAGGGGGGGCACCGCGGGTGCCAGCACCCCCTTCCCTGTGGGATGCCCTTGGCATCAAGGTCCCGCTGCCCTCGGTCTGGTTGTGGCAGCTTCTTTCACCCCCTCTCTACCCATTCACACTGGTCCCACCACCTGCGTCTCCCCCACGCCAGCGATGGGAGATGATGATGATGAAGATTGCCCTCCTCACGCACACAGGGAGGACCAGCTCTCTGCTTTCCCCCCACACACACCAGGAGATGCTGCCTGCCTTTGGAGGAGCAAACTGGGTGAACTGGGCAGGAGGGGACCAGCGCGTGGCTGCGGGACACCGGTGCCACCCCGGGAGCAGCGCAGGGTGCTGGCGGGGGGTCACACCCACCCTGCCCTGGGTTTATTTTCCCCCTCCCTTGGCCCAACCCAGCCCAGGGACGGGTGCTCGCTTCCCAGCTCCGGCTTTGCGTTCTCCTCCCGGGCTTCCTGCCTGGCCGAGGCATTTCCACGGGCCCTGCCTCAATTCCCGGAAAGCGCTACCTCATCCCTTGACCCCGCGCCAGGGAAGAAAACACAGGCGTAGCCCCCCCGCCCCCCCGCTTCCCCTCCCTCCAGAACCTTCCCCAGCTCCGGGGCAGGGCAGAGCTTCGGGGTGGAGAACCGAGACCTCCCTGCTGCTGCCACCCAGCCCGTCACCTCGACCCCCGCCAGCCCCAGTACAGCCCCCATACAGCCCCAGCACAGCCCCAGTACAGCCCCCGTACAGCCCCAGTACAGCCCCAGTACAGCCCCAGTACAGCCCCAGTACAGCCGAGCACCTGCCCGCCCTGGAAAATGCCTTTTTCCATCCAGCCGGTGCAGGAAGCAGGGTGTGACATGTGTGTGCATACACGTGTGTGCCTGGATGTGCACATACGTGTTCATACGTGCGCCCACAGCCTGCTCAGGAAACCACAGTGACCAGCCCAAGCGCTGTCCTTTGCCCAGCTCCTGCCTGACCTGCCCGCTGGAGCTGCCTGCCCACCCCCTCCCAGCCCAGCACACATCTGCCAGGCTCTTCCCAGTTCCCAAACTGGGACCAGTGACCCAAGCGAGAGGGGGAGGCAGCAGGCAGCAAACGGGCAGATAAATGTGTGCGGGGCGGGAGGGATGCGGATAGAGGGATGTGGGGTGTGAGGGGGGGACAGACAGACAACCACAGGCCCCTCTGGCACACCAGCCCTTCTCCACAGCCATGAAGGAGACCCCTGACACCCTCCCAGCGTGGTCCTCAGGCTGCACCCGCCCTGCGGGGCCCATCACCGGGGTCTCTGGGCTGCCCGGGGGGACGAACAAAGACCCAACAACTTCATCGCCACTTCAGAGCCCTGAGGGAGGGGACTCAGGTTCTGCAGCTTCAGCATATCCCCAGGGTGATTCCAGCAGCACGGAGCCTCCGCTCCCCGTGACCGCTTAGGACCTGTGGGATAATCCCTTTGGGATCCAATTTATTTCTACTGGGTTAATTTCACAGACCTAAATTTTATATATCTTTGCAGGTTTTTAATAAGACCACCCCTCCAGCCTGCAGCGATCTGCAGGTCAGGGGCTTCTTCATCTTGAGGCACCATCCCAATGATCTCAGTTATCTCAACAATCCCAGTGATCCCTGTGATTCCCATGATCCCAGCGATCTCAGTTATCTCTATGATCACAACGATCCCAACAATGTCAATTATCTCAACAATCCCAATGATCCCAACTATCTCAATTATCTCAATGATCCCAATTATCTCAATGATCCCAATTATCTCAACTCCATGATCCCCGTGATCCCCATGACCCCAATGATCCAAATGATCTCAGTTATCTCAATGATCCCAATAATCTCCATGATCCCAGTGATCCCAGTGATCATCATGATCCCAAAGACCTCCATGATCCCAACGATCCAAATGTTCTCAGTGATCCAAATGATCCCAATGAGCTCAGTTATACCGATGATCTCAACGATCCAAATAATCTCCATGATCCCAATGATCTCCATGATCTCAGTGATCCCGATGACCCCCGTGATCCCAAGGATCCCAAGGATCCCAGTGATCCCAGTAATCTGCCTGTGCTTTTGAGTCCTCCACAGGTCGTTTCTTCTCAGCACAAGACCTCTGGGAGCCACAGGACTGAGCCCTCCCTTGCCTCCTGCTCTCGGGCCACCCCAGCTCCACTTCCTCGGTCCAGCCCGGGCTGGGAGCACCGTCCAGAGAGCAGCACATCCCGGGGGGGCTGTGGGGCCGGGAGAAATGGGGCTCTGAAGTCAGGAGGTGGCTGGATGTACGGACAGACGGGCGGACAGACACATGGGCCAAGGGCCAACAGTGGGTAAAGACGGACATGGAGAGCCAGTCGGCTGCATCTGATGTGTCAGCCAGGATGAAGAGAGTGACAAAAGCAGGGAGAGAAACTGCTTGGGGATGGGGAAAAGACAAATTAACGGGGTGACAGCGCTGGCAGAGGTGGGGGATTGTCGATGTCTCTCCCCCCAGATGTTGAGGGAACCTCACCGCCCTGGGGGTCCGTCCCCCCTCGTGATCCCCCGGCTCGGGGAGGCTGCGGCCAGCCCGGGGCCGAGTGGGGAGTTTAGGTTTCATTCCCGGCGGCGCTGGCCCTGCCTCCTCCTCCTCCCGCTCCCACATCTGCAGCTGGAATTGCAATTTGAGGCGCTGGCTGGGCTGGGCGCCGGCCGGGAGTGGGAGGAAGGCGCAGGGGGGGAAGCCGGAGGAAGCCGGAGAGCGGGGGGCTGCTCGGCGGGGCCGGCTGCGCGGGCAGGCCGGTGACGGAGCCGCTGGGCATCGCTGGTGGCGGTGGGACCCAGCACCCTGCTGGCACGGCTGGAGCGAGAAGGTGGTGGCTGGAGCGAGGGGGCCCCAACCTGTGTGTCCCCCCCACACACCAGAGGTAAGCGGCCGTGGGAGCTGGGGACACGCAGAGGCACTGTCTGGGGCGCGGGGACAGCGGGGACCCGGTGTCATGCGGCTCTTCTCTTGGCCAGGGTGAGGGTGTCACCTCCCCAGCTGGCTGGGACACCCTGCCGAGTCCCACGTCCCAGCTGTGGCCCAGCGGTGGCAGCGGGAAGGGGGTGGGCGCCCACAAACGGCCACAGAAACCCGACGGCGGAGGATGTGGGGACTCCCCAGCTCGCTCCCGGCACGAGAGGCTCATGGGGACAAACCCCCAGCTGGAGCCCAGCCCCGCCGCTGCCCCGAGCCCCCCCACGCTCGGCGAAGGCTGTGCCGAGGCCCTGGTGTCCTGCCTGCCTGGCTCGGCCGCCCTAAAACCTTCCCAAACTTGTTTCCTTTCCCCATTTCCGTGAGCCCCTGTGGAGGCGGAAATGGTGGAAAATCCTCAAAAACGCTACTCCCGCACAAGCGAGCGCCGGGAGCCGCTGGGATCCTCTCCCTGACATCCCAGCAGGGCCCCCCCGAGCCAGGGGCTCTCACCCGTGTCGCTGGGAGGGGGTGCGGGTGCAGGCAGCTGGGTGTGCAGGCGATGGCTGCCCAGGGACGGCACCGGGGGACACACGGGGGCTCGATGCGAGCGTGTGCGTGGGATGGGAGGGATCCGCTCGTGTCCACCAGGCAGGATTGGGGGGGACCAGGCTCACTGGGTACCCCAAAACCTCACCAGCAAGAGGAGGTACAACCAGACAAAACCCCTCGGGGGGCTGGGGGACACCTCAGTCCCGCTGCCACCAGCTGAAGCCACTCACCGTCCCCGCCGGGACCCCAAGAAGGGGCTTGGAGACAAAAGCAGCCACCAGCCAACCCCCTCAGCGAGACCTGCTGTCAGATCTTGGTTTGTTGAGATGGAGAATTTCAGCCACCCGCAGTCTGAGGGTCTACCCGGTCCCCCCTCCACGTCCCTGGAGGGGCTGGGACAGAAACTCTTGAGTTCCCAGAGCTCAAGGTCTCACTGCTGCCAGCCCGGAGCACTGGCGGGACACCAGCAGCTCCCCTGGGAGCTCAGACCCCCGGGGACGGGGACGCAGAGGACACCCCTGCACGGCCCCATTGGGCTGGGCTCTGGGGTGACAAACCCAGGGTTCCCCCCGCCTGGCCCTGGGGGGTGTCTGACCTGCAGCGGGGACAAACAGCCACCAAAACCACGAGCAAAACCCCCGGGCAGAGTTTCTGCCAGCGGAGACACAAATTCCCAGCGTTGGATCCCTGAGCACGTCCTCGCCGGGCTCACAAAACCTCACGGAAAGCCCACTTTTAGTGGTGAAGCCCCTCAGCCCCGCGCCCTCCGGGACCCCCAGCGCCACGGTCCCTGCTGCGGTTTGACCCCGCAGCCTTCCTCAGCCTCCTCCTCACCCCGGGGAAAGGTTCCCCCACCTGCCATTTTTAGCACAAGGGGTTTGGGTGCTGAGAGCGAGCAGGATCCAGCCGCCGGGCCGGCAGCACGTGGGTGGGTCTGGCTTAGAGCAAAACCTCTCCCCGATGAGCTCAGCCTTGTCCTGAACCCGCAGCTCGGCGGGATGAAAGCGGCCGGTGCGGGGCCAGCAGCCGCGGAGGCGATGGGATGCTCTCGCGTCGGGCAGGGAGCCAGGAGCCAGTTTACGAGACGGCGAAGGAGTTTTGGAGCTGGTCAACGCTGGGTCGCAGCCCCTGGGACGGGCAGGGGTGACTTTGGCCATTCCTGCTCCGGCCAGCGCGGCCACCACGCCGCAGGGAGCCCGGCCCTGGGCGGTGACTGCTCTGATGAAGAAAAATAATGTTATGGGATCACCCACCCTCGCTTTCTTTCTTTGATCAAGCCCAAAACAGCCGCGGCGGGGACCCCGCGCCGCTGGAAGGGCATTTGGCACACAACATCTGTGTCAGACACATCTGCATCAGGCACATCTGCCTCAGTGAAGGTTTTAGACTAGATATGAGGAAGGATTTCTTTGCAGAAGGGGCTGTTGGGCGTTGGAATGGGCTGCCCAGGGCAGGGGGGGAGTCCCCATCCCTGGAGGGGTTGAAGAGTCGGGCTGAGCCAGCGCTGAGGGATCTGGTGGAGTTGGGAACGGTCAGGGTGAGGTTCATGGTTGGGCTGGAGGAGCTTCAAGGGCTTTTCCAACCTCCCTGATTCTGGGATTCTGTGAGAGGAGGCTGGTGCTGAGCCCCCCCCCAGGTTTTGGGGTCTCCCACCCACAGCCCCTGCTCCCAGGGGGTGTCTCGGGAGGTGCAGTCACAGCCAGCCCTGTGCCTGGTGGGTCTTTGAGGGGGGGGCTTGGGGCTCCCCCAGTGATGCTCAGGGCGGTGGGGGGAGACCCCAGCTCACGTCACCCCTCTGCTGAGGGCCTTGGGCCACACGTCCCACCACTGTCCCTCCTTCTTCTCCTGCAGCCATGGCGACGCTGCTGCAGCCTGGGATGCAGAGTCTCCGGATGGGTAAGGCTGCTCCCCAGTGCGGGGGGGGGGACACAAAACAGCGGGTGGGGGGGTCCCCTGCTCCCCCCTCATCCCACCCTCCCTTGCACAGACGAGCTGTCTGCAATGTTTCACTCCAGGGCCCCTTTCCCATCACCTCCGTGCACACCTAGCCACCCCTGACCCCCCCTCAAATCCCCCACCCATCCGTCCGTCCCCCCCCACCTCTGTGGCACGGAGGAGCCCCCCACGCTGCTCCTGCGCTGGGGTAACCAGAACCAGCTGCGGCGAGGAAACCTGACCCTGCAAACACAAGCCGGGGAGCAGCCCCAGCGACGAGGCGACTGCAAGAATTAACCCTCTGCGAAGTGCCCCCCAGCTCCCCCCCACTCCAGATCACTGGGATCCCAGTGGCCACACGCCGGCGGGTGCCAGCTCCAGCTCTGGACACGCAAGAAAGGTGTTTCATGAACACGGCCCCGGGGCTGGGTCTCTGCACCCCCAAACTTGAAGCCCAGCGGAGCTGCTGGCTCCCTGCCCAGGCTGGGGAATATTTCCCCCCCCCTCCAGGCTGGGGGACACCGGCCTCCCCCCGCTGCGGGGCTCTGCCGGCACTCGGAGATGCCCGGAGGGACGTTCCTGTTTGTCAGGCATCAAATATTTATGGCACAGACACGGGATACAGGGAAAGGCACTTATGGAGCGGGTGCGAAGGGACCGGAGCTGTGTCGCGGCTCCCGGGGGGCACCGAGCCGGGGCGTGCGATGTGCCGGCAGCTCAGAGCTCAGCCAGAGGAGGATAAAGCAGTGGGGGCAGGCAGGACCCCCACAGCCTGGGTGGGGGGTGCCAGCATGGCCGAGCACAGCCCCAACCCCACAGCAGCTGCTGTTGGGGGGTCCCAGACCACCCCTGCTGCAGGCTCTGGGGTTCCTGAGCAGCCAGAGGGATTTAGGGTGCTGCCCCTTGGGCGTCCCGGGGCAAACTGGTCGCAGTGGGAGCTGGGGTGGACTCGCCTGGGCAGGGACACCAGCTGCCAGCACCTGCTGGCACAGGGGAGCTGGAGTTTTACGCTTCCCTAATGAAAAAACAAGGACTCTCCTCCTCCAGCCCCAGATCTCCCCAGAATCCAGCTGGGAGCGGGTCCTGCTTTGGCGGGGTGGGTGATTAATCCCCTCTGATAATTGGA
>MU001485.1:10163-24300 GCA_010365825.1 Otus sunia
GGAGGTCTCCCCTCAGCCTCCTCTTCTCCAGACTAAACCCCCCCAGTTCCCTCAGCCGCTCCCCATCAGACCTGGGCTCCAGACCCTGCACCAGCTCCGTTGCCCTTCTCTGGACCCGCTCGAGTCATTCAAGAGCCTTTTTGGAGTGAGGGGCCCAAAACTAATTCAAGTAGTATAAGGATGAAACCAAATCATCTTAGGCTAAAGTTGGTAAAAAACCCAAACCAGATGCTTGGTGACGAATTCCACGTCTGGAATCATTTAAAGCCCGATCGGCTGGCAGGTTTGGGGAAGCACTGGCAGTTGAGTAAGACTGAAGTTGGGTGTCGGAGCATGAGGTGAGTGTTTCCGGGATAGATAATGATGCTTAATGTGGAGTCAGACATCTGAGTTTTACCTAGCCAGACTTGAAAATGCTCACTTATTTACATACATAATTTATCAGCATCTAAAGGTAATTCCTTGTTTTGCAAGGGTAATGTGCAGTTTTATGACATAAGTTTTGCAAAAGTGGGGTAGAAGATGTTAGAGAAGGCAAATGGGGTGATGTCTGTCCCCTGATCTCCCCTTTGGCCAACAGGGACAACTGGTTGTGAGATGTGAGACTGTACTGGTGATTGATGTATTTACAAGCTCAGGTTTATCAAGATAGTCAGGAGACTGCCGGGGACTTAAAAATGCTGAGGAGCTTTTTCCCCATTTCTGTATTTTATTTTTTTTTAAAAATAGCTTTTATGTTGTTAACCTAAGGTTGTAAAGCTACGGAAGATAAGGACTGTGTGAGCTGCCTGGGTTTGGAGCAGCAGAGAAGCTGGCAAAATTGGAAAGTGCATCTGGTGTTATGCCAAAAGTGCTTTTTTCCTAGAATCAATGCTGCTGAGTGAGGAATACCTGTTCTGGGTTATTAGCTGTTACAAACTGGTGAAATTTGTATAAAATATTGATTTTCTTAATCTAATTCCTGTCTCGTGTTAGAGTTATATTAAGGAGATAAAGCAGACAGTAGAGATTTCTCAGCTTAATAGCTGCTTCCAGGCAGGAAGGAGAGCAAACACCTGCACTGAAAAATTATTATTGCGTTGTCTTTCTGTTATAATGCACCTACATCTGCAGAAACTGGGTTTAGTTTTGCAGTCTGTTGCACGGGTAATTCAGAGAGACTCGGCTTCTCTGTTGACATGTGGCAAAGATTAGATTCCTGCTGCCAACGCCACAGGCTGTGCTTAAGGAGCTAACGCTGTATTTCATCTCTAATTAAAATAAAAGGGTCTGTTCTGAGTTGGTGCCCTTTTCCCATGTTCTTAGTGTCCGGGGAGACCCTACTCTACCAGGAGAGACAAATGGTGGTGCTTGGGGATGTCTAAACTACCTGCTCTTACCTCCCAAGTCCACCTGGGGACCCCGACCTGTCTGAACTCTGGTGCTCTGAAGCCACGTACTCACGCAGACACCATCACAGACCTAAAAATTCAGTTTTCTAGTATGCACTTTTTTTGGCAGAAATAGAAGTAATGAAGACTTCTTTTTAAAACTTCTCCACTTGAGGGAGTTCCTTTTCTTCTCTTCATGAGGCCACCAGCTTGATGGAAAGCATTTTCGTTGTGGTTTTGAAGGCTACTTACAGTTTTCTGACATGCCTTTGAGTGCAGAACTTGGACGGTACCTGGTCTGAAGGAGAGCACGAGCTCTGGAGAGTCAATATCACAACAACAGCCAATTTTTTATAGACCTAGCAGTGTCCAGTAAACAGAAAAGCTGTGTCAGTCATTCCTGCAATTGAAAATATGTCTGAAAGGCAGCTGATGAAGATCTTCAGTGATATTCATGAGCCCAAGAGGGCTCAAGAAGCAAAAAGGTTCCAGGAAAGTCTGATTGCTTTCTGTCCTTTGAGATATATATCAAGAAAATGAATATTGTTTTTCTAATATTCTATACTTCTGTAATATTCTAAACTCTTCCCTGCAGAAATTTTTGGGAAAAAACTGATTTCAGGTTCATAGATTTAGACAGATTCTTCTTTTCCGAAATATTTATGGCAGAGAACAATGCTTTACAGGCCAGGGAAGGAACGGAAAGCCTCTGTAGATTGTTCCTTTTAGCATTCTCTGAGTCTAGGAAGCAGCATATACGGGCTCAATATGCAAAACTCAGACTGCAAACCAGTTATTTCTACTTGTGAATAGTGATGATGGTAAATGAGTGTTTAGTCAGTACAGCTGCAGGTGGTGAGGCTGTAACCATCTAGACATACTTCTGAGCTTCGCCTCGTTTTCTTCCAAGGTAGTTACAACCCTGGGACTTCTCTTTCTGGAGAGCACTGCACACAGAACTAATATAAAAGAGTTTGGTTTGTGACCACTGCTTGGGGCAGCTGATTGCCACGTATCCAGGTTATGATTTGTCAAGACTTTGGAAGCAGTTTTTTCTAAAGGAAAGATTTCTCAGGGATTTATAGCCAGTTTCTCTGCAGGTGAGTAAAACACAGCTAGGATGTTATCATACACTACTTCTTCAGGTCTAAGATGAGCAGGGGCAAGTTTTATAAGCTTGCTACTCATCCCTAAGAGAAACTGGGAGAAACACAGGCACAGAGGATGTGATGTGATGTGGTGCTGAGGGACCCTGCAACTTCGTTGCGTATGTACACTCAAAAATTGCTTTGGGCCACATATATAATATATTTAGACTTAATTTTGTGTTTTGTGGGTTTTTTTTCAGGTTCCTTTTGCGGAGGCCAGTAAGGACTAGATGACATGAATCCCGATATTACCAGGTATGCTGTAGCAGTTGGACATTTGGAGCTCAGTGCGGGCGTTTTCTACACCAGTGCAGTTTGATCAGCTTGAGCTGCATTTCTGTAGAGAGAAGCAACACCCTTGCCTCCTCCAAGCCACTCGTGCTTTTCTCTCGTACCTTGCATTGAGCCTGCACAAATGATTTCAAAGCCAGGTAGTGAATTGCACTGAGGAACCGGTGTGGGGTAAAATCAACCCTGAGTAAAAAGAAGAAAGTTTAAGTTTTAACCCAAATCTTTTTCTCAGCCTGGTTCTCTGTGAAGCCTCACAAACTCTCGTACTGAGGATGGGGAGGCAGAGGCGGTGAGGTGGGAGTGCTGGTCAGGAACGGGTGGAGGCCAGGGTTTAGTCTTTGATGGCAGTGTTGGTTTACACTGTCTCTAAGTTATAAAGAGCCTGTCTCAGCAGGGAAATCTTTTCATGCTGGAAAGAGCAGCGGTTTCGTTTTAAGGACTGTAGTGGATCTCTCCACCCACTGATACAATCTTAAAGGAAACACATCTGTTTCTTCCCTCACTGTGGTTCCCCGTGCTCCAGTCTTTGGCTTTGTTCAAGTGAAAGCAAATTTACAAGAAATGAGTTTATAGAATCTCAAAGGACTAACACCCACAAGTCAAAACCAATAGTCTGTCTTCATTTTCTGTACTGTGGGCTGTAACTAACATGTACTTGTTCTCTTAAAAATGCTGAAAATTGCACCTGTATCTCACAGCACTATCTGGAATATCACATTTTTTAAAATTTGGACTCTTTGGATGCATCTAACCATTGCTATGACGTACCAAGTACATGCTGAAATCCGTGTAAAGAGGAGAGTGCAGTTTTGAACTGACTCTACTGTAGCTGTGAATTTAGATGCTATTGATAAGAACAAAAGCATCATAAGATTTCCAGAGTCAGGATTGCTTACTGTGCTCTGTGTTTTATCTCCCGCTGGTATTTCTAATGTCTGTTCCAGGTTTTTTACATGTAGGAGAAAACCCATGCTTTTACCTAAAGGGAAAGGGGAAGTCAAGAGCCTTTATCTGATACAAGATCTTACTTAAAAATAGATTGCTCTTTAGAAAACCAAAACCGTGTAACTATTTCCTGCTAGTAAAATTAATTATCCTCATTCTAGGTAATACTGATAGAGTAATTGAATACTTCAATGGAATATGTCACAGGTTTAGAATTTATACCACCGTTTTCATTTGCAGTGCAACCTGCTGCAGGTTGTGTTGTAAAAGCTCCAGCTACCAGAGTTGCTGGTCCTGGAGCACATCAGAGGAAGAGGTGTGTAGGAAACTCTGCCCAGAGCTGGGCACCGCATCCTCGCCCAGCAGGGTGTAAAGCCCCAGCACACAGAGTGCAGGTTCTTGTTTTGTTATGTCGGGGAAATCTGTTCCAGGAGCCATTACCCAGCCTAGACTGGTGTCTGCTGCAGAGCTGCCCTGAAGGGCTGAGGTGAGCGTTGCTCTCCACCACTGGCATCCTTGCCATCCAAGGAATAAGAGAGAGCTCCTCTCCTTGGTCCTGTGCAGTCATGATGTGACTCAGTGGTGGTCCTGGTCTTCACACTGACCTGCTAGCTGGAGGCTGTTTTCCACAAATGGCTGAAATACATGGCAAGTCCTTGTGCCATGTCCTTGAACGCCCTCCTCTTTCAAATAAAGTCTTTCATTTTATTGTGGGTTTCTATTGTATGCATGTGTTAACCTTTAGTATATCTGCACTGAACGTTTAATATTTAATTCCGCTGGCATTCCATGACAGGTTCCTCTTAAGTAAAGAGAAATCAAAAGTCATCATTTTCCCAGTTTTGAAAATCCACTGAAGGCTGTTTGTTCTCCTGGGGTAATTTTTGTGGTGTATTCTTGTTTACTGACGAGTACACCTCAGCATGTTTGTCCATAATTACACAGCAATGTCAAGAATCCAGTACTTGTTCCCCACTCCTTTTTCCAATATGCTTTAGTTTCAATTAATTCGAGAGTAGCTTTCATTTGAAAAAATAGGAAATAGGCTCAAAACAGACTAACTGCAGGAATTCAAGATTGATTCGGCTTTTACTGAAATTGGTTTTGATAACAATTAGTTTCTTTGTTTTAAAAGTAATTTCCAAAAATCAGTGAATTCTTCAAAGAGTTTGCTTTCTGAGGTTGTTGAGCAGATGGCTAACATGGGTATGGCATACACCTTCCAACCCAACAAGTGCCAAGGCTTTGAAGGAAAATAGAGAAGGAAAGAAAAAAATCTTGGAAGAGGTAAACTACAGGCTGTGCTCAGATTATTTTTTTTGTAATAAGCAGTGTTATATATACCCCTGGGAGGGGGTATATCAGAGCTTTTTGGGCAACTGCATCTTTATTGTTCATCTGTCTTTCTTCATACATATATATGAAAGATAGCCTCCTTCTGGAGGATATCTAGGACGTTGTGTCAGACTTTGTGTTTAATATTTTCAAAGAAAAAATCAGGATTTTTTCTATTCAGAGGTGATGATGAAGTAAAAGCATGAAGGCAGAATTCCTGAAATAATTTCTAGGTGATTTTTCTTGTAAAGTTATGTGTGGTGAATTAAAGCAAGGAGAAAGTGACCCTTAGTTATCTGTATTTTTAAAATAAACGCTGAGCTCAGCCAGCATGAATCAGGGCTGTGCTGCAAGAGCCAGAGGTGCTGATTTTGTGCGGGAGGATCCAAATGGCTGTGGCTGTCAGTCTGGCCTGTGCTCAGGGCTGGCGTAGTCCCCCTCTGCAGCTGGTGTAGGCGTGATTGTCACAGCTCAGGGAGGGCAGAACAACTGGCTGCAGTGGAGATAAATTAATATATGTATTGTAGAGAGATTGGCCCGGCGTGGAATAAATGGGGCATTTGGGTTACCTGTCACAGTGCCCTCGTGCCCGCAGTGTAACGCGGGGACTCGTCAGCAGAGCAGGAGGCGGAATCTGCAGTTGAAGGAGTGACCGTGTTGCTGAGGAGAAGACCACTTAGGCTAAGCAGTCTGAAACAAGCAGTGAAGTAAGTCTGCATTCAGCAGCACCACTCATTAAAATGGTTCCATTGTACGTCAAATTCAGAACCGTCCCGTAATGCCAAAGTTGCTGGATGAATGACACAAGGCGGTTGCAGCCGTGAATATCATGAGAAATAATAATACTGTCCTGTAATGATTTGTTTATGTAATAGGTAAAGCTCGGTTGGAGTCAGGTTCTCCTGGTGTTAGGGACTATTGCCTGTTGAAAGAAGTTGAGTTTTACATTCTGCTTTATAAGCTGTCAGTATTACAGGGCTTTTACCTTATCTGTTGCTAATCAAGAATAATTCATATTCAGATTTTTTTTTATCTAACCATTATGTGATAGATTGCATTACTTATTAAGCAGTAATGATTGTAAAAAGTGAGTCACAATTCCTTCAATCTTGGGGAAAGGGAAATCTTTGTACCAGTTGCAGTTTCTTGTTCCATGTTTTTAATATATTTTGCTTTTGCAGTAATGTTGGGAATGTAGATGTTATTCTCAGATAAGGTTTTAAATTCTGTGTTTTGAAATGAAAAACAAAACATGTACTAATTTTAGCTGTGTAAGAGTATTTTTTTTAAAAAAATCTTAATTTTAGACTAATTAAATTTCTTTTTTTCTCTCTAAGCTTTGGAAGAGCCTGGGGAGTTTGTGGGAACAAATACGTGGGAAACTGATGGGACTGTTGATACTGAAATTCAAAGCCAGCTCATAAGAAGTAATTAAAGTCTCTGTGTTTCCTTTGTGAGGGAGGAGAAGGAGGATTGTGTGAAAACTCATGCTCTGCATATTGTAGGTGTACTAGGTTGTAATATAGGATGCCTCCCTCAGCTTCATGCAAACAAATTCATCACGACTGATAGATAAGCACTTTTCTAACCTGTGCTGGCATTCAAGATGATCCAGTTCCGCTTTGATGTTTTATTTTTGTTAGATCTGTGGCAGATGACACGCACTTCTGTCCCTTTGTCTTCCTTATTTATCCAACTGATTCTCTCATTTTGACCTAACATTGGCAGTTCAGGAGTTCAGTGCTTCACGTAGCTGAATGTGATAAGTTAGAAAACAGTGTTTGGGGAGATGGCCCGTTTGTGGGAGAGAGAAGGATGACACTGATTGACTCACTGTAGGGGTTGACTGTACAAATAAGGAGCAATGGTGAAGCTTTGGTCTGTGGGGAAGTAGGAACTTGAGATGAAACTAGGGCTGAAGAGCTTCTGAGGGCTGCTACAAACTGCAGAATTAAGCGTGTGGCCAGAGGTGGCAGAGCAGACAAGGAAGAGCTCTGGCAAAAGGAAACAGAAAGGCTTGCCGAGGGTGATTCTTAGAGCACAGAGTAGGAAAGGGCATCAGACCAGAACCATATGACTATTTAGGAATATTTATGCTTTGAAAGGGCTGAAGAATCAGATAATGCACTGGACAAGCATTGCACTGTCCCATGAGCTTATATGAAAGAGGCTTTATTCAGATCTGTGCGGTGTTTTAATGTGACTTGAGTATGGCTTGGAAGCTTGAACCTACTACCTGCTTCTTGTTTTTCCCAGTTTTTAAGAATTTAGAATTAAGCTTTTTGAGGCCTGGTATGTGATTGCTGAGAAACAGGGATACTGATAATTAGTTGAAGAATTTCAGCTGGCACGAGATAAGATGTCTGGGGTATGTATCATATCAAAAGGTCTGGGCAAATATTTTCTGTTGCTCCAGCATCTGAACCTCCATGCTCAGGACCTGGGTTGTAAGGCCAGAACTTGCCTTTGAAAGAGTTTTGAGGATTTCACAAAGTTATTGCTGCTCACGCTTAAAGTTTTGAGCCTTGTTCAGTGTGTGTTCTCACAATGTGTGATTCCTTGTGACCCTTTCTCCCTCCAACATCTGTGAGAATGCTTCTGTTGGTGTAGAGTCTGCTTGTTGGTACAGTCTTTGGGGATAAATAGCATTCCTGCTTAGAGGGTTTTCTGGCAGTTTTACTGTCTCTTAACTCTGAAGGAGAAGGTCTCAGTAAGACTGCCCAACTCTTTTGTTTGTACTGATGAATTCAAGGAAAGGAGCAATGAGCAGTTCAGGTGGAAGCAACCTCCCTCCTGATTTCTTTGTGTGATCTTCCAAGCTGAATTCTTAGTGTACGGTGGCCTGAGGCCAGTAACTTCATTTTCTTCCTCCGTACTATCAAGTGATGTCAGCCAGTGACTGCTACTTCTGCAATGAGACTGGAGGAAATAGCAGGCATGACAAGAAAAAATGAAGGAAAAAATCCAAAGAAAGCGCTGACTAGCTTGTTTGGATTTTATAGGTGCCTCCTTCTTGCATTTTACATTTGTGCTCTCTAAAGAAACACACATAGATCTGGGAATATGTCTCTGTGTATTTTGTGGAGATGTTCTAGCTGGTACTTGGATGCCTCAGTTGCCTTACTTGGACACTAGTCATGTCTGATGTTCTTACTAAGACGCAGTATGGTCTGTATTTTTTTTTACACAGGGATGGTAGAACATGGTGTTCTTGTGCCTTACCAAAGCAATCAGCATGTGGTCTCCAGTGGTTTTTTTGTTGAAAATTTTTTTGTTTGTTGAGTTAACGTTCAGTAGCAGAATACTGATTGTTCCCAAGTGTCAGGACAACGAGGTTTATGTTACCTCACCCTGCCTTAGAAGTAATAAAGGAATGTTTCTTCATTTAATAATACAGCCATGGAGTAAGTGCCGCACAGAGCCTACAGAGGTCTTCAGCTTTCGTGTCTGCTGCTTTTTACAATGGTAACTTAACTCTTTATTTTTGAGACATTTGGCAGTGGGTGCTGCAGTTCAAGCCAGGTTTCTTCAGCGTTAGTAAGGAAGCATCTCCATGTTCCTGGAGGAGGAATATGGCAGAAGCAGCTGTGGGATTTCAAAATGTGCATGTAAGTTCTTGCCTTTTTTTAAATTTCAGGAGGGTGGGTTTTGGCTTGTTCAGGGATCTGCTTGGCAGGATCTGATGGCAGACTGTGCTGGCCAGCAAAGGGGCCCAGACAGCTGGTGGATCTTCCAGGACAGCCGGCTCCAAGCACAAGCGTGGTCCATCCTGACGTGCAAGAAGGCAAACGAAAACAGTAGGAGGCCAGCAGGGGTGAATGTGGAACTGTTGTGGAGCTCAAACCCAGAAAGGAAGTATCAGGAGGAGGGTGGAAGTGGGGATGGTGGCCAGGAGGAATATAGAAGTGTGGCCTGAGTGTGTGAGAACAGAGGTAGGAAAGCCAAAGCTCAGCGGGAGTGAAGGATGTGAAGGGCAACCAGAAGGGCTTCCCTAAGTACACTGGCAGCAAGAGGAAGGCTAGGAAAGATTTGGGCCCACAGCTCTGAGTACCTCCTGACCAAACATACGGTGAAGCTGGAGGTACTCAGTGCCTTTTCTGGCCTTGTTTTTAACTGGTTAAACCAGTAGTTGTTTTTTACTGAGCAAAACCAAGGCGTTGTACTCATCCCTCTCAGTGAGGGATGGTGGAGTGAGAAGAGCTGTCTGATTTGCATTCTGAGGTGGATGGGTGCCATCAGCCTAAAACCTGTGCTGTGGGTCATACCTGGCAGTCTGCTTGGGAGCCAAACACTGCAGTCGGAGCAGCCTGGCAACGAAGGAGCTGGCAAGCAGAGCGCGAGGGCTGGAAGTTAGTAATTTATGCTGGGTAAGGAAGAAGAGAGTATTGCTCACTGGAGATCTAGGTAAGCAAGTTTGTCAGCTAGCTGGGCTTTCATTTGCCACTTCTAATGTTTGTTTGGGCATTCTATGCGTTTTCTGGGACCTTCCCAAAAGAGGGTGTATATGAAAATTATTGCCTTTGAACAGAGCAACACCTGACCAGCCTGCACCAAAGTATGAGATAGGGTTAATGTTGGTGAAAAGCTGGAAAGTCTAGGAGCCAAGGCAGAGCAACCCAGCTCTCTCAGGGGGCTAAAAAGAGATGTTTTCTTAGGGGGTTATGGAGGCAAATTTTGTCTTTCTACTTTTAAAGTTAGGAGTGGAGAATCAGGCTTTTGTTGGACTGGTAGTGGAAGCAAGCAGGTGGTGAAAAGTTCCTTGAAAAGGTTGAACAATTACAAAATTAATTTATTCTCGGGTGGGCAGCAGACATGAAATAATTTGATAGGAAATGTCAGCTGGTAGAGCTAAGTGAGGAGAACATCTGAAAGCCAGGGAGCTGAGGATAACTGGTCATTGATGGAGAAACAAGGCTGCACAAATTATTACAAATTTTCAGCATGCTTCCAAAGAGGATTGTGGAGAATAAAGTTTGGATGAGGAGAGTGAGCCTGGAGAACAGTGTGTTGATGATTGCAAAGGGAAGGAGATTGTGGTTTTGTTTGTTTCACTACTAGTCAGGTTGAAAATCAGTCTTATTTCATGAAAAAACAAACGGGAGATTCTGCCAGACATTGTGGTTTCGTGGAAAAGACAAGGGCATTCAAAGTCACAGGAGAGATGAGAAAGCTGGGGAGCAGAGGAGAAATACAGCAGAATCAGCTCTAGGTAAAAAAAAAAAGATTTGTACCTAAGATTCATACCAGAATTCCATGTGATTGGAGATTCTGCATCAGTTATGGCCAGAGCAAGCAGGTTTATATAATCTCCAAAATAAGTTCAAAGAAATGGAGGTGTAAAGGGTGGGGGGTTTTGTAGAAAAGTTACTTTGACAAAGAGAGTGAGGAGGAGACATGCCAAGAGAGTGAAGATCAATCGGTGCTTCATGGATTGAAACTATAAGGAAAGATTTATTTTATTTTATTCTTGCCATGGGAGGACATTCTTAGAGAGACATTTTTCTTAACTGACAAATTTCAGGTGTGTCCCTCGGACACGCACTTTCCTCTGTGGTGAAATTTGCTTGATGATAAGAAAAGCCTTAAAGTAGTGAAGAACCACCAGAGGGGTAGGGAAAGAGAGGGATCTCAGGGCAGGGAGATGGTACGGATAAGGCAAAACCAGAAAGCAGGTATGACACCAGGATAGCTAACAGGGATGAGTAAATGGAAATGAGCATGTCAAAGCGGAAGTGAAATTTGAAAAGATTAATGTATTCCCTTCAGGCTGGAGACTGGAACTACCTAATCTCCATCTCGGCATGCTGAAAATAATGGTACGTGTAACTAAGAATTTTGGAGCAAAGATTTTTTTGTCTATAAATTTTACCAAATCTTTGGTGACAATACTTGATATATGTTAGAAAAAAATGTATGAAAAATGTTAGAAGAAATACATGTAGAAAAAATTATCCCAGCAACTATAATCCCAGTATTGTGATCTCAGTGTGAAGCTTGTAAAAAAAAAAAAAAAAAAAAGAAAAACCCTGGAGACTTGAGATTAAGAAATTAAATGTAGTGTGGGCGTTCAAAGGATAGCCTATGTCAGATTTACCTGAGCTTTTTTGTTAAAATTATTTATTTCTGCATAAGAGAAGTGCAGTAAACAAGTTCATGTTTGAACTTGTAACTTCTCTTGTGTGGGTGGAGTGGGTAATTTTTGGTTAAAGTGGAAGACATCAGGATTATGGGAAGTATCAAACAGGTAGGAAACTGCCTAGAAGAGCTATCAGGAGAGGATTTACCCATGGAATTCTTGAATAATTGATTTTTTAGCAAAATTAGTTAGTGGTTCAAATGCATAACATGCAGAGGTAACCCAAATTCAGGAAGTATGGAGCAGAGTAGGACTGGAGTACAGTGGCTCTTCCAATTTGAAGTAACAGGAACCTTTATAAATATGCAGATACTTTGGTTCTTGACCCCAGCTGCTTTTCAGAGAGATAGGACAAGCCTCTCCATTTTGGTCTGCAGCATATCAAGATTTAAGAGGCTTTTTTGGTTTTAATTATTGCAGCCATAGCCCCATGATAAAAATAAAGCAACCTGAATCAAGAAGCAGTGTAAGTGCATCCTTCTGGTGGTGTGCTTCCACATTAACGAATAATTCCCCCTGTGGCAGTATTGTGCTGCTGGTGGTTAATTAAGTCCTGGGAAAACTGGCTATACCAGGAAGCCTTCTGCAGGAATAGCTGCTGGTTCTGGCAGCGATGTCATTAGCATGATGCTGCACTTAAGCTAATAAGAGTTGGCAGACCTAAAATGGCTTGGCCCAGAGCCACTTCGGGGATGTTTGTACCTGTGACATTGTCCACCCACAAACCTGAATAATCCACCTGCTGACAGTGGACCATCTCGGGCATAATCAAGAACTGGAAGGTCTTCATGGGTAGAGAAGAGGCATGAGGTGACCTTGAATATAGCACAGTGTGCAGAGTTGTGTATTTGGACTAATGGTAGAAATTTGTGTTAGAAAATGTGAATGTTAATGCTAGACACTCCTCTCAGAAGTCCTGTTCAGAAACAGAATCTAGTCAGAAACAGAGGAATATGCAAAGAAAGGTTTTCTGCTTCTCTGACTATAGCAAGTTGTGTTAGCTGTATACAATACAGAGAGGATTAGAAGCAGTGGACTTGTTTAGCCTAGACAACAAACTATGAGAGGAAGGTACTGTGCTATAAACAGTGAGAACAGCTTGTTTGTGGTAAAACCCAGTGATAATACAAAATGAATTTTAATGGCATTAAAATTCTTTACTGTGGTTATTCTGTACCCACCAGAGGGTTTAGGAACAGCTTTCTGGTATGAGCAAATGATGTAAAAACATTGAGACACCTCTGATACAGCTTGGTACCCTTATTGAAGGGATTATTGTTCCTTGTCATAGCAAAAAGCTGAAAGTGCCCCAGTGAAGTCTTGGTTATTTCTAAAATTAAGAGCTTCCAGAGGAAGAGAGGAAGAGGAAACAACTTAGTGGGTTGGAATTGTATGTTGGAATTTGAAAAGAAGTTGGAAGTCCTGTGCTATTGGGGTCAGAGTTCCTACAGCAAAGACCAAAATTACCACCACATCAATGTTACCAGCATCTGCTGCACTAAGATTAAGGCAGGGTGAGGAGAGTTGGGGGAAGGAATAATGGTTAGTCAAAAAGCAACTTAAAACTCCAGTGTGTTTGTTGTTGGTTTTTTTTTTTAAATGATCTTTTTCTTGTTTTGAAAGCAAATTGAAAACTCCACTGTAATCTTTTCTTTTATTATGGTTCTTTATTTTACCTTAACAGTATAAGAGTGACCAGTGGCTAATGCAATGTCTAGCATAACACTGTAGCTGTAAACTGCAGGGCAGATACCTACACCCCGTCATCTTCAGAGTGAAAGGGTATTTACCCAGTTCTTTACCGAGACTCGTACGTCTTTTCTCTCCTTGATTCTCCCCCACCTTTATCTCCTGTATTCACAAATTTAAATTTACATGAGTATTCATGTGCCTATATATTAATGTTTAGCTTGGGAATAGATTCTGTGAGTGAAGCAGCAGAATAACTCTTTGAAGATGTAAGCAACAGTTAACATTTTCTGGGTAAACCTGCTTAGCCATTTTACCTGTGAGACAAGGAGTAACCTTTCTAGCTAGGTGCCATGCTGCTTCTCAAACAGTTCTGCTTTGAAAGTGAAACTGTACATAAACACGTCCCTAAGGGGGTTAAGTACAGTCGTGTTCCTGATGCATGGCCCAGGGTTCAGGCAGCCCAGCAGTGCTGCTCTCTGCTGCAGCGTGCAGTTACTGCAGGCACATCCCTGCAGGCCAGCACAGCAGTTTCTGCTTTCCTTGGAGCAGCTCAGTGCAGCTGGACAGCAGAGAGAGTTGCTGCAGTTAAACAGCTCGTAGTTTGATCTTGGGCTCGAGCTGGCAAGCCACTGCCTGTCCCAGCCCCTGCCTCTCGGCGTCCCCTCCATGCTCTTAGCTGAGTGTCCCGCGGGCCCAAAGCGTTTACTTTGAGAAAATTATAGAGTGTTCAAAGCAGGCCAGCTGCCGGCATACTGCAGCTAGGAATAATGGAATAGGACTTCGGTTCTATTTTGTTGGTTTTCGGAAACGGGGTCATGATGAAGACGGACGGCTGGGGACATTTGTGTTGTGCCGCTAGAGGTGAAATCCTTGGATTGGCACAGACAGCCTAGAGCGACAGCATTTGCCAAGAATGTTTTCATTAATCAAGAACAAAAGTTGGAGGTTCGAAGGTGATCAGATACTGTTGTAGTTTCGACCAGCAGTGTGCCCAGGTGGCCAAGAAGGCCAATGGCATCCTGGCTTGTATCAGCCCCAGCGTGGCCAGCAGGGACAGGGAAGGGATCTGACCCCTGGGCTCGGCACTGGTGAGGCCGCCCCTCGATGAGTGGGGTCAGTTTTGGGCCCCTCACTCCAAAAAGGCCCTTGAATGACTCGAGCGTGTCCAGAGAAGGGC
Source organism: Otus sunia (assembly GCA_010365825.1). Lineage (NCBI taxonomy): Eukaryota > Metazoa > Chordata > Aves > Strigiformes > Strigidae > Otus > Otus sunia. Next base: position 24,258 of record MU001485.1, read on the forward strand.
AACGGAGCTGGTGCAGGGTCTGGAGCCCAGGTCTGATGGGGAG
>MU001485.1:24413-80554 GCA_010365825.1 Otus sunia
GTTTGAGAGTCAGGTTGACCCAGCGCTGAGGGATCTGGTGGAGTTGGGAACTGTTAATGTTGGGTTGATGGTTGGACTAGAGGATCTTCAAGGTCTTTTCCAACCTAGACAATTCTGTGATAAATGATGCCGACTGACAATCTGGTGGCATTATTCCCATGACCCGCCACGCAGCTCCTGGGAAACCCAAGTCTTTGGGTTCCGGGGGGAGTATGGTTGCAAAGCTGAAACTCAAAGGAACTGACAGAAGGGCACCACCAGGAGTGGAGCCTGTGGCGTAATATGACTCAACACAGGAAACCTCACCCGGCCCGGACACGGACAGGATTGACAGAGTGAGAGCTCTTCCTCGATTCCGTGGGTGGTGGTGCATGGCTGTGCTTAGCTGGTGGAGCGATTCTGTGATTCAGATAAAACCACCAAGTTTAAAAAAAAAAAAAAAGTCACGAGGCAAGTAAAGATTTAACAAAATAAATACAGTGGAGAGGGCTGCAGGGCTGCACAGATTCCAGTTGTTTCAAGACCTTCTGACTGTGTCAAAGGAGCTTTGCTGGTTATATATTGGGTGCCTGATCTTGTCACTATAGGCCCAGTGAGTGCCAAAGCCACGTCCTCCCTGTCCCCATGGCATGGCCGTGATACTTCTCTATTGATTTCATCCTTACATATATGTTCTATGACAAACTTAATGCTGTTCTTCCAGCTTTTTTGCTTACCATTTGTGTAATCCTAAGGCTGATCTGTTTAGTGTCAGGTATGGGAAAGTGTTTTGCACTGTTGGTTTTTCCCTTTGTTCTTGCTGAACTCTTCCGTGTGTGAGAGGCTGTCTGTCTGTTCCCCTTGTATTCAGAGCTGGAGGGCTTCAGGGTACCCTGTGAGGCATAAAGAACTTTTGAAAAAGAAATGGGCCCACGTTTGATTTTCTGTGGGTGCTCAAAGGGCATTTCAAACACACAGTTGTCTTCAGCTTTCCAGCAGCCTCGACTTGTTACTTCATACTGTGCCCTGTTCTATATTTTTGTGATATGTAAAGATGGCTGCAGAGATAAAGAAAGCTTCCAGGAAGGTGATCTTGGCTATGTGCAGTTTACACATGAGAGTGGAGTAGATAATGGCTCTTTACTTCCTTAGCACTCTGAATCTGAGAATATTCCCCATAAGCAAATTGGAAGACTTGTTTTATATACTCCCCCCAGAGAGCCCTCGTCACAGTTCAGCTGCTGTCCTCTACCAAGCGTGAGTTGGACCTTTTTTTGAGTTGGACCTTTTTTTGCGTTGCTGCCAGGTACACAGAGTTCTGGAGGAAGAATCCTTGGTTGTGGAATTGCAAAGCAGGCTGCTGTGGCACCTTTCCCTAGTGTGCCTGCTGTCTCTGCACTGTTGGATAACCCTGTGGTACTGAAGAAGTGTTTTCTGAAGAGCTGAGGTGGGGAGGAAGTGTAATTTCTCTCTGTAGTTCTCTCAGATATTCCTGATGCTTCTCCTGACTAGAGCTGAGGTTTTAAACAGCTAAGAAAGTTTACCAGCACTTCTGAGGTTGGTGTTTTTCATGCCTTGTGAAGCTCTTTGTAATTCAGACACCTCGCTTGGGTTATCTGACTTTTCGGAGCTGGTATCCAGTACCTATCTGAAGTGCACAAGCTGTTTTGAAACACGTCACCACACTCCATAGTGACAGTGTGTTGAATTCATTATAGGCTAAACCCAAACTCCACAATTTGCTTCTATATATACATACACGTTCTTTCTGCTCTGTAAGTTTTAAAGCTGTTAAAACAGAATTTGAAGAGCCTATAAACACTGTTTATCTTCATTTTATGTGCCAGTGATTTTTGTCCAGACATTGCATTTGGAAGGAGAGCTAGCAGAAGGAATAGAGAACAACCTGGAAGTGGGAGCAAAACCACAGTTTCCAGAGTCCCAGAAGCTGCACCAGAAAGAAAATACTGTGATTATAATCAAACTGAAAGCTGGGAAAAGCGCTGGATGTTCTTTCTGGTGCTAGTGAAGTTGGATATTACCTTCCTGCCACTTCTTCTGCAGTATATCAGACTCCTGATTTTTAGGAGGTATTTCTATGTTGGGGGTATCAAAGCATAAATGATACCAAACATTTATGTGTTTGATATCAAAAGGTGGAATCAGAGAATGCAGGGAGGAGGAGAAGAATGCATTTTTAGTAAGGTGTTTTTCCTTTTTGTTTGTGGAAAAGGGGGAAGTGTTTTCCTGCTTTGTATATCTTAAATGGTCAGAAAGTTTGCATCCACTTGGTATCAATTACATCTGTATTTGTAATCAGCTTTGTTATCATACTGAATTGGCTGTGCATGCTCCAGGAGAAATGAGAGTCAACTTTGAAGAAAACGGGTCCTGGTCCTGTTCTTCCCTGTTGTAGTCAGATCAAAAGACACATTGAGATGAATAATAAAGTCCCAATCAAGAAAAGACATTATGATTCAGACGATATCCCTCAGACTCTGCAAAATTCTGGATAAGGCAGATCTTCAGTTGAACTAACAAAGAAACTACTTCTGAGTTAATTCTTCAAAATCAAGTTTCAATCAGGCAGTTCTCCTTGCAGAAAATGGGCCAGGGTTTGGGCCTCTGTTGGGTGAGATACTTGGTGATACTCCAGTCAGACACTTAAATTATGCTTTTTCTCTTGGTTTTGTAAGGTGGCATTTCCTGGGTACTGTTCAGATGATCTCAGTGGGCATCTCATTCCCACACTTCCCCGTTTCTTACTCTGTGCCTGCACAGAGTCTGTTCAGAGCTTGTGTTTGGGATATTTGCTGTTAGCAGCTAGGCTGAGCAGCCTGTATTGGAGGGCAGTGCAGCTCGTATTTGTGTATGAGGTAGAATTATCTAGCAACAGTATTTTTGTGTTGAATGCTTTGTTCCACCCATTCCACTGTCTTTTAAGCTGCTCAATTCACTGATCATGTATGTAAGTCCCACCTTCAAGCATGATCTTTTAAATTACATTAAGAATCCAGTTTACCAGTTAGCACAAAAGTTCTTACCTGGAAGGAGTTTCCTTAATCATTTAAAGCAGAAGATAGATCTTTTTCTTTTTTTAAGGTGAAGTCTCAGAATAATATTCATTCTAAAGCATGCATACACACACAGGCACACAGTGGAATTGCAGCGTGTTAATAGAAACAAATACAAAATATCAAAGACTAAAAAATAAGGTTATGTACATATAAAAGGACAGCTGGCAGCCAGCCTTGGAGCAGACTTGCTGCATTCTCATGATGCCAAGCTGTCGGTCTTGTAGAAAGGAATCTATGAATCTGAGAAGCTGCAAGTATTAAACTTAAAACTTTCCGATACATCTTGCTGAGAATGACACTAATGTTCTGTTGAATTCTGAGGCGCTTATCTCCGTTTCAGCCCTTTTTTGTTTCTGTGCCAGGAGTCAGCAGTCACCAAGCACCTGATAACGATCTCGGAGCAGGTTATCAGTTCCTTGGGCACTGATGGTTCCCCACCTCTTCTGCTTTCACAGCCAGATGCAGCCTCAGCGAGGGTGTAATTCTTCCTCTGCTTCACTGGCTTGTGCTGACAGGTTGCTACGTGCGAGGGTGTCCTCAGTTTATTCTGGTCTCTCTTCCTTCCAGGATGGCACGCTCTCTGTATGACTGGCTGTGGCAGCACGAGTTCTGGCTGCCCCCAGGAATCACCTGGCAGGATATGCAAGAGTCTGAAGATGTGCATTACCCACAACCTCGTGATCTCTTGCTCAGCATCCCTTTTGCTTTAATCTTGGTTGTCATTCGATGTGCCTTTGAAAGGTAAGTTATGTACTACAGTTTGGGGTTTCTTAGGGATGATGCTGGCAATTTTGGTCCAAAAGCTGGCTTTATTGTCTGTGCCAATGTATGACTGAAGAGGTCCACAGAAACTCCAGGTCTTAAAGTCTGCTGAGACACATTTTTCAGCTCTTTCTTTCCAGCTTTGTGTACTGTGGCTAAAGAAGTATGTTGAATATAGAACACAAAACCTGCCCATAAGCTCTAATTATAAGCAATGTGACTACCTACACTTCCAACAGGTAGGCCCTAGATAAGGTTTATGCTTGTGTTTTAAAGACAGACACACTGTTTTGTGTCCTACAAAGAGGGGAAAAAAGACAATTAAAATGTGTTTGTCATCTTTTTTTTAAAAAGTGACTGCACAAGAAAATGGAAGCAGACTTCTGCAGGCTGGAAAGATGTTTCTTCTCCAGATTCTCTGTGATACAAGGACAGCTTGGAAAAGTTTATAGAAGTTGAAATGATTCAGAGCTCTGCTGTGAGAATGTTTTTAATTAAAAAAGAATTATAGCCAGTATTTGTATGTAAACACAAATGCATGAATAATTCTTTAAATACTCATTTTATGATGATAGAAAATTGGAATCCAAATCTCTTCTTTGTGGCAATATGTTTAGTGTGCATTCCATAAATTCCATGAATTTTATCCTGCACTTTCCTGGGGACATAGGTGTCTCTGTTACCTCCACTGATGTGGGAACAAAGGTGCTGTAGGTAACTATTAAAATGCAAGTGACTCACAGTTCTTCCTTGCTGATCTGCAAGACGTGGCTGGACACAGTACCCCTGCAGGTAGGTGCTGTCAGTCGGGGACTTGGACACAGCTGCGAGGTGCAGCTGGAGATCAGCCCCCATGTCCTGCATCGACTGGGACTGTCCAGGTCTCCCTGGTACAAGACATGAACAGGAAGAAGAAGGAGCCAAACTCTCCTCCATGGTGCCCAGTGACAGGACAAGAGGCAGCGGGCACAAACAGAAATGGATGATACTCCATCTGAACATAAGAAAACACTTTTTTTTTTTTTTAATTGTGAGTGTGGCCGAACATTGGAGCAGGTTCCCCAGAGGACAAGTGGAGTCTCCATCTGTGGAGATACTCGATGCCCAGCTGGACACAGCCCTCCCCAGTCCCCTGTAGCTGACCCTGCTTGAGCAGCAGAGGTGAACTGGATCATCTCCAGAGTCCCCTTCAGCATCAGTTCTGTGCTTCTGTGACTCCATCCCTTTATTCCCCTTCCTCTTGCCACACCACTCCTAGTCAATCTAAATATCTTCTCCATCTGCTTTAAGATGCCAATCGCCAGGTAAACCAATATTTTTCTTTCCCATCCAAGTGCTGCCTCAGCTGGGAGAGTTTCCACAGGCCCGGTCCTACTCATTAATTTTAAAGCTATTTTGATTCACAAACTTCATTAAATAAAAGCTTCTTGTCACACCCTTAAAAAAAGATAATATCACAGGTCCATTTTACAGGTCCAGGAAACCTATAATCATACCACTATCTTACCTATGGCAATTACAAGCCAGTGTTCTTGTTTGTCCTAACTCTCGGCAGTCATTTATTTCAGCATGACATTTTCTCATTCTCTATGATTACTGTTTCATGTTCAGTTCATTGTGGAGGAGAACACTTCCCCTAGTGAGTGGGAGGTATGAACCAAGTCCTCTGTTACCCTGTACGTGCAGTGGCACTAGCCCTGTATAAAATAATTTGCAAAAAGTTTGAGAATTGCAGACTGAAAGGATGCATGTGTTATTTCTCATTCTCCGTGTAGATGGCCTTGACTTTGTAGCTTTGGTTATCTAGTCAGTGGCTCAAAACGAGTGACTGTAACTAGTATACAAGTTTGGGTTTGGTTGCTTTAGCTTGGTCTCTGGCAATTTATTCTACCTGCACCAATTACTTGCAACTGTGCATCAGGTGCAAAGCATTTTTTTTTCTCTAAGTGCACTCTGTGTTCTTGGTGGTGCCTGCTCTGGGATTTCAGAAATGCTGTAATGCCTTCATGTCATTTATCTGTGTCAGAACTCCAGGAAAATACTAAGAGATGCCAAGAGGATTTTCTGCAATCCCTCATTCAGCAGCTACATCAGCCACCATGCTTGGGCCAATGGTTCCATCTTCTTGGTTTGGAGATTAAACCTGGGAAAGACCCCGCTTCATCAAGCATGGATTTTCTTCTCCTTGGCACCTGGTGGTTGAACTGGGAAAAGCTGAGACAGCTACATCCTTTTAACAACCAGTTATTCTGTGGATTAGGTGGTGGCTGTGGGAAGAGGACATGCAGTAGCTGGGTGGGGCCTGGGAGAGCTGAGGAGGTTGTGGGCGCAGCCCTGCGGGAGAAGAAACAGCTCACACATCAGTGAAGCAACTCTGGTCTGAGCCAGCTTGCTCTGGAGAAGGTGGGAAAATGGGGTGTTTGGTGCTGGTGACCTAGTTCTTGCCACAGTACTGAAGCAGGTGCTGGGTAATGAGGACCTGACAAAATAGAGGACCTAGAAGTTTGGAACCTCTCCCCTTCCTTTGATGTTTCCAGATTGTGCTTGAGTAGGAGATATGTCCTGCACCCATAACTTGGAGCCTGATTTTAAGCACCTGTATTTAAGCACCTGCAGAACTTTTCCCTGGACATACACCTGCAAGCAGGGGTATTGGCTTCTCCTCTACTTGCATAATATTTGAGACCCTTTTCCGTAAAAATCAAATTCTTGGTGTGCCATGACTATGAAAGAATCACAGCTTTTATTGCAGAGTGTTTCTTGCCTGCAAGGTTACAAAAATGTGGAAACTGAAGTGCTTAGAGGGATAGTAAGGCAGAAAGTTGAAAACCAGAATTTGCATACAATTTAATCATCTTATTTCAGACTTGACCAGTGATTTCTTGGATGTTGTGGAACTGAAAGCCAAGGTCAGTGAATTTGAATACAAATAGTTCCCAAATTGCACTAGAGAATTTTAGTCAGAAAGATTAGATTTTTTCCTTAGGAGGGTTGTGACAGTACGTGAGCCATGAGTTGTACATAAAAAGAAAAGGGGTACTGTTGATCTGCAGGGAATGGATACTTGAACTCGGAATCAGAAGAAAGATAGATGGAAGAGGACACCCTTTTAAAGTGTTTTATTTTGAAATGTATCTTTCTGAAATTCATTTTGCACAAAGATTTTGTGGTTGATCAATAATCAGGAAGGATCTGAATACAGTTTAGGTTCTGTAGGCAGTTTTTTTTCTGCAGAGGTGTGGGACACAGTGTGGTATTTAATTGAAAACTGAACTGACTTGACTCAGTTTGGACAGTAGCACTATAGTGACTTGAGATCTTGTATGAAACAGAACAGTTTAACTTTGATGTGAAGCATTCTCTTGTAAGCAAGGGAAGGTAGAGACTATTGCAGGAGCACAGGGGTAGCCCTCTGCCAGAGGGAAGTGTGAGGCTAAAAGAGATTGTGCAGTTCAAAGAATAAAAGTTCTGGTTGCTGCGGTCACTGGTTCTGCATTTCTTAGTACTAGAAGATATTTGCAGAGCGCACCCTTATAAATTCAAAAACATTTCTGGGAGGAAAAAAACCCAACTTCCCCCCCTCCAAGTTAAATTATTTCTTGTATCTCATGCTAGCACTGAAAACCTCTGCAGAAGGTGTGTAGCCCACTTTTTCAAGGTGGGGGAGTATCAATTTATGCTCCTTCACGATTAAGCCATTTAGTTTCAACTTCAGCAGGTTTCACACAAGACATGGTGCTCACTGGATAAAACATCTTAGTGGGAACTTTCCTGTGTAAACTGTGAAGTGAGAGAAGCTCGCTGATGGAGAAGTGGGCTGGAGATGAGAATCATCTCACTGACTGTACTTTGCCTTACCTGGCTGTGGAGAGGGGTACAGTTTAGTCCTCAGACTTTCTCCTTCTGTCTTCCAGAGAGCTGATAAACTGCCATGATGAGACCATCCCTGCAGCTGAGATGATGAATCTGTGATGTTGAAATCAGAACAAGCATCATCCTGTTAGGGTTACTTGGAACAAGATTTAACTGAAAACTGAGTCAGAGCCTGCATCCAACATGTACAAGTGTCCCTTAGGAAGAATGTCAGGCCTTGATTTCCCAATGATGTTCACAAATGTAGGATGGTCCCACAATGCATGCTAAACTCAAAACCTCAACAACAAAATAATTGTAACTTTGGTTACAACACCTTGCCTTCATCAACTGCAACTGGCTTGTCTGTTACAGTGAGATTTTATGCCATGACCATAACAAACCAGCAGGAAAAAGAGAGATGACAGGGATTAAACAAAATTAAGAAAACAGTCAGGATAATTTAAGTAGTTTTTCAATAAGAAACTTGGTGGCAAGCTGCCCTAATGCCTGGCAGAAACATTCTTTTTAATGGGTCTGAAAAGTTTCAGACCTTTCAGTTCCTGATGGGGACTGATAAGAAGCTGCAGTAAGGTTCTTCTTCAACAACAGAACTTGATTCCTCTTTTTGAGGAATCCACTTTTTTTTGAGGAATCCACTTTTTTTTTTGAGGAATCCACTTTTCCACTTTTGAAAAAGAAAGATCAGGCCCACTTCAAGGAACTGCTTAATATAAGAACCAAGACCTAGTGCAGAGCTTAAGGTCAATGTTTTATCAATTTCAGTATAGTTGCAGATATCACTGAAATACCATGTCATTTTTCTTAGCGCAGGACCTGCTGATCCAACATCACTGTTAAACCCTTTGATATTAAAACAAATTCTAAGATATAATTGAAACATTTCTTAAGAGCAGTTGGAGCTAAAATCCAAAATTCCCAGTGATGGCTGTATTCCTCTGCCACCCAGCAGTCTGCTGGTTGCAGCAATGCCAGGATGCTGCTGAATTTCACTGGAACTAATCTGCTTACACACAGCTCTTGTGATCACTGGGTGTCTTGTTCGAAAGTAGTTAGCAAGCGCCCTCACCCCGGCCTCTTCTCTCATGGTAGAAACAGACCTTTTTCGTTGGTCTTGGTACATCTTTGAATATTCCTGCAGCCAGTGATGCCAAAGGAATTTCCCAGAGGTGATGAAAAAGACCCACTGGCTGTTTGAAAGAAGGGTGGAAATGAGTGAGCGCTCTGTGGTTTATGCCTCAGTGTAATAGAAGTTACAGCTTCCCTTAGGTAGGTGATCTGTTTATAAAATTGCTTTCAATACCTGTTAATTAAATTAAGAAATGAGTTCTTGGAAAGAAAACTTCAGAAAGACCCTTCTGGAAGGATGCTTGATGTAGAATAGTCCCTAAGCACACACACATGTGCAGTATAGGCTGTAGGGCTGGAAGGGACCACAGGCAACCACACCATATAGTCCCAGTCACAAATACATCCCACGCTGTTTTGAAGTAAAACATCTTTAAACACCTACACAGAGAAGAAACCTCCACAGCACTTTTGCTGCAAAGTAAAAAAGAAAATCTTGTTCCATGTCTGAATCCTTAGGGGTAACTCATCAGGGGACCTGCCTGAGGAGCGGGCGGGGGTCTCAGCACTCGCTTCCTCCGCGTGGTGTTCGTCAGCTCCTGACCACCCTCAACACCTGCTGACAGTTGATAACCCAGTAACTGTTCAGGGAAGCTGTTGGTACCTTAAGCAAAAAGCTCTTACTCCAAAATCCAGAGATTTTTGTGTGATTTCAGCAACAGTGCTGCAAAGTGCTTCTAGGCAGACAGTCTGCTCCTTTTTCTGGTGAGGCTGACTGCGTGCCAGCGATGGTGTGTAAAAGGTAGCGATTCATAAGGGACAACTAATTGTCCAGAAATTCAAGGAGAATGCAGTTAATTTAGGCTTTTTCTAAAATGATGATTTGCCAGGTTGCATGTTTGTGCAGTGTCCATGCAGGACCTCGCTTCACACCATTGGTGAGGCTGTTTCCTATTGCCAAGGGAGAGAAGAGTGTTTGTGGAGGGGTTGAATTCTTGAGCACAGCAGTACCGTGCCCAGTTTTGTTACCTCTTGGTAGCTTTTTTTCTATTTATGCAGATTTTTTTCTATTTATATCGTTTCACTGTGAAAGACTGAAGATGCACAGCTAGCATAAGCAGCCATTCCTTGTGGCTACATTTCTAGTTGCTGTGTCCTTATTTTACAACCAATGTTTGACTTGCAGTAGGAAGAGTGGAGATAAGTTACTCCAGTAAAGACCAAGTGGCCTCTTTCATCAGGACATTTCTTCTGCGCTAGTGCCACACATCTGATAGAGCCTCCCTCTTGATCCTGAGCCAAGTCCTTAGTTCAAGTAGATGCCATGTATGTTCAGTATTCTAGGCTGAGCAGTGAACAACATTCAGTCCTTATCACTGTGGTACTCTGCTGCAAGCAAGCCAGAGAGCAAAGATAGGTATCATGGCTTTCTCTAAGCCTGGGCTTTGTGCCATAACCCCAGATGCCCAAGCACAGTGGAGTCAGAAGCTGACAAAGCAGGATATAGCATTTCCCAACCTCGTGTCATTTTGGATATTACAGCACAGAGCTCAGGACAATAGAAAACAAGTCTCACTGTAAGTTTGGGGATTTTTTCCCTCTCAGTTTCTTTATCTGTCTTACCATACGTGTGCCTAGATTCAAAATGTGGGAGGTAGCTGTTACGTACTACATCATGTTACAACAGTGCTGCAAAATCAGAAATTACTCTTCTGTTTTTGACTGGACCTTTTATCTTTTCTTTTGCAGAGGCATAGCCCTGCCCCTCAGCAGCAAACTGGGTGTGAAAGACAAGCAGAGACCAAAAGCTCAGCCTATCCCCATCCTGGAAACATTCTACAGTACACGCTGCAAGAACCCCGAAGAGGCGAGTCCTTTCTTTTGCTTTCCTTTTGCTTTCCCTTGTGTCTTTAGCCAAATAAAATCACATTTGGAATCCTGAAGTTTGGGAATGCCACTCATATTTGGAAGCTCAACAAAACAGCAGGAACCACTATAGGGCTGGCCACCTGAGACCAACCAGCCACAGAGGTCATTCTGCAAATGCCATCAGCTATCCGTTCTGCTTCTGCATGGGGGAGTAGCAGCTTTTTAGAGGTAGCATTCAAAAACTTGAAATCCCAAACTTCTGTGGACAGGAAACTGTTCTCCCAAAGGAAATAATAACAACTGCTGTTCCTTCTTGTGTTTGCCTTATACACGGCACAAGCAGAAACACAGGAGGCTCTGTCTGAACATCAGGGAACATGTTCTTACTGTGAGGGTGACCAGGCACTGGAACAGGTCGCCCAGAGAGGTTGTGGAATATCCTTGGGGATGCTCAAGAGTTGTCTGGACATGGTCCTGGGCAACCAACTCTGTCTGAGCAGGGGGGTTGGACTAGATGACCTCCCTTCCAACCCCAGCCATTCTGTGATGTCATCTTTTCATATATCAGCTGCCTGTCACATCAGCTGCCTTACTGACTCCACGTTGCTAGTCCTGGCAGCTCAGCAGGTGTGGATTACTAGGAGGAGTTCTGGGGTGGGTCATTCTGTTGCTGTGCAATCCATGAGTTTGAAACTGGCCTTTCAGGAAGCCAACCAAAGCCTTGGCCGTCATCACAAAGATTGTAAGGAGCATCAGAAAACTGCAAATGGTGGGTAGTTTTCCCATGGAGAGATAAAAAGATTGATCTTGAAGAACTTGGCAGGATAATCCAGAGTTATAATGGCTGTTGGTGAGGGGAAAAAGCATTGGCAGGATTGTGAATTGACAGGCAGTATTAGGATTTAACCTTGTCAGTGAAGTCCCTGGATGTGACCCTTGTGGTAGGGAAAGGAATCGGATTTTCTTTCAGCTCCTTTTTGCAGGCTTTCTTGGCCTTGAAGCAATAGCTATTAATCCTTACCAAGGATGTATGAGCAGGGGGCTGGGGTTCCAGTCACGAGGGGTAGTCCTAGCACGAATGTGTTGCTGCCTTGAGAAGGCTGTGGCAGCAGGGTTCATACTGCAGTGGGGCATGTGGAACCCCAGGACACTCAGTACCCGCTTAAAAGTAAAAGAATGGAAGCTAAAATAAAAATGCAGGCATTCATCTGGGTTGCGCAGCCAGCCTTTCTCCCCAGCAGTGGGAAGGAGTGTTCTCAGGAACACTTGCCAGTACGGTGGTCCCTGACCTTCCTCTTGCCTCTCTGTCTGCGAAAACTGCACATTTCTCAGTAAAACTACTTCTGTCGCAGAGATCTGTCTCAAGGCCTAGCTTTGCAGCCAGGATTTCCCCACAGCTCTCCCTGCATCCGCACTGCACTGAAGCTGGCACTTCCATCACAGAGGATCTGTGATACCAGAGCATGTCCTCACCTCGGGACTCCTGACAGCAGCGTGACCTGGGGCAAGAACAGCACAGCTGGCTGCTGCCTGGCTTTCTCCCTTCACCAGATAGGCCTCAGCCAGGCTTTTAGCTTCCCCCCTCTCTCCCATGAGCTCTTGGACACCAGCTCTTACTTGTCCAATACAAGATGAGATTTTGCTGTTCTCAGCAGCCTCCTCCTTGAGAGGAATTTCACATTATGGAGCAGCTGGAGAATATAAATCAGTGTCTCCATTTGTCTCCACCACAACAACAGAAATCACTAAGAGTGGAAGGAGACACATCTGAAAATTGGTAATGAATATACTTTTGTACAACATGCTCAAACTATGTACGTCACTCTCATATATGATGCCATTAAGGTAAATGCATTCCATGAAAAACTATTGCTTTACTTAAAAAATAAGGCTATCCATGGTGACACTTCCAGAAGGAATATAAAATGTGACAGATCTTTTTCACGTCACGTGCCAAACCCTTAAAAGCCTAAGGACAAGAAGGAAGGTAATTGCAGGATTTCTGTGGGTAATTTATTGAAAAATTATCCCTAACAGGTTTACCACAGCAAGAGAATATCCGGTAGGAAAATGGTGTTGCCTCTGCTCATGATGTCAGTCAGGATATTGGCTGATACTGCATGAGAATGCTGAAAGGCATGACAAGATTTGGTGCAGAACTTTAAAAATTATTTAAGCTGCAGTAGATCTTTCTTGGAGTGACAGATTTAAGGGACTTGGTCCCTGAAAACAGGGTGAGGAAGTGATTCAACAACAAACTCCTTTGAGGAGACGAGACCAGAGTTTGAAAATAGAAACTGTAGAAGCTCCCGTAAAAAATGTAAAGTTTCAACATTTAGCATTAATAACCAGTTTCTTATGAGGGAAGTGGGAAGATTTTCTATTATCTGAGGTCTTTACACTAAGAACAGACAGCTTTCTGAAAGATGCCTTAGCTTGAACAGATTTGGGCTTGCCAGGAGCCTGCAGCTGGGCTCCCTGGTGGGTCAGACGAGACGCCTGTGTTGCCCCTTCTGACCTTCGAACCTGGCTCTGAACCCTGCTGCCTCACCTGTTTTCCAGGGTGAGCTGATCAGTTTAGCCAAACGGTGCGACCTGCCGGTGAGGAAGGTGGAGAGGTGGTTCCGGTGCCGGAGGAACATAGACCGACCCAGCCTGTCGAAGAAGTTTTGCGAGGCCTGGTGAGCAGGAGCCCAGCCAGGAGTGGCAGGGCCCTTCACTGGAACTGAGCCCCACAGGCAGCTCAGCGCCTCCCCCCCTGCCCTCCGCCCTGCGCAGAGAGCGTCCCGGCTCTTCCCTACCCCACCTGCTTCTTCTGCAACTCTGCTGCTTCTCTGTTACTGAGACATTCCTTGCTTTCCCCCTTTATTTTCACTCCCAAGTCTTGTTTTATTCCTGTCTCACCTTTATTCCTTGTAGGGCCTCTGCTTCTGACTTTGTGAGACTGGCATTCTGCTCTGAAACACAGTTGTGCCTGAAAAGCTCCCTACTGTTTTGCGTCTTACTGCTTCTTCCTGCTTTGCTGCTGTTTAGGTGCCTCCAAAATAGTCAGCCTTTCTCTTGCCTTTCCCATAACTTCCCTTTGCCTCACTACAAGCTTCTTCAAACTTCTGCTGTGTCTTTTCTGCAAGTGTTCTGCGTGGTGTTGCTTTCAAAAGTCACAGGCTGTGGGCTGGATTGTGTTCTGCTGTCAGTTGACTTCAGCATCCTGTAAGTCAAAACCCAGCACCCTTTCATAGTGGCAGAGAAAGGGACCTTTGTGAAAGCCTGTGTTTTCCAAAGAGCAAAACTACTCTTGAAAACAGATGTGTAGAATCCTCCTTATTGTGTGTAGAATCCTCCTTATCATGTGGAGGCGCAAAATAAATCTGTCAGCCAGTTCTGTGACTGTTAGTCCTGGCTAAGCTTTCCACAGGAAAGGAGGATTCTCCTGAGCTTGGCTGAAATGCCTTACGTAGGAGTGGGTGCTCTGCCATTCATGTAAGGAATAGCTTCTTGCAGGAGAGCCCCAGAGATGAAAGAAATCAGTAAATATCAGCAGTGCTGTTCATCTGTCTAAAAGTGTGTATCCATAGAGTAGGCATCAACTTTGAGCTAATCACCTCATGCTCCATTTAGCACTCAAGCTCTAATTCAAAACCCCTGCCTAAAAACCCTAATTGAAAAAGAAAAAAAAAAGGATGCGTATTATTTATTTATAATATTCCAGATAGTTGCAGTTAGAAGTATTTACAAAATCTGTGGACAAGGAGTTGTAAAGCAACCATGCCTAATCTACTTCCATCAAGATGAAATCTAAGTTCTTCCTGCACTTAGCTGGCTTGCAGTAAACAGCAGATTCTTTTCTGACTCAACTCACCTAGGATGGTGTCCTTTCACCTGCCCTCTACCACTGTTTGCAGTCTCTAAAAAGAATGTCTTCCCCGTGTGATGTAGTAGCTTTGTGCAGTTTATGTCTGTCTTGGAGCTCCTGGGGGTTTCATTGACAGGTGGAGTCTCTCCCTCTCTCTCAAAATGTAGTTACTTCTGATTTGTTATGGAGATTTTTGGAAATTAAAGGACTGGGTTAGGCAGTTTTACTCCTTTGAAGATTTCCTGTGTTTAGTGTAGTAACAACTTGTTTATTCTGCAGGGGTGAAATTCCCCTCATTCCTTACTATATGTGTGTATATTCAGTGTGACCTGCCTCTGTCCACTGAACTTGGCAAACAGTTCATACATACTTCTGTGTGGGTTTAATGTGGGTAAATCATTACCAGCTCCTGACTGAGACCAAACTTGACAGTCATTAATTACTTTACATGATAATGCATTTAGCATGCCTAATCTCTTGAAGCCTAGGAGAGAGATTGGCATTGCTTCTGCTAGTGCTGGGAGGGCTTGGGATGATCATCTGGGTGATCTTAGTCGGGGGGATTCTTGTATTTTCTGCCATCTGTAAAGCAGAATAATTGCTCTTTGTGAAGTCTGTTGAATGTGCTGGTGACATGCAAAGAGCCACTGCTGTTATGATCTGGGCAAACTTTGAACGTATTAATGTCTTTTTCTTAATAGTGTCATTCTTTGAATGAGTGTGATCGATGCACAGAGCTGCAGCTTGGTGGTTGGTGGAGGGGATTCTAACCGACTTTGTTTTGTTTGTTTGTAGCTGGAGGTTTACATTTTACATGGTTTCTTTCTTCACTGGACTCGCTGTTCTGTACGATGTGAGTACACAAGCACTGCCACCTACTGTTCTACCTAGCCAGTGCCTGCGAGAATGGCAGATTTTGTGGTCAAACATGTCCTTTCAGACCTTCTTATAGAGGTTTTCCCACCAGGTCAGTGTGTATCCTCTGCACAGCACATTTATGAGACCACAAACAGATTGGACCGTGCTTATTTTAAAAACTCCAGCTCAAAACCAAGAGGTTTCCTCTTCTTCTGGCAAAGCAGAAGACAGTTGTGTAAAAATACATTTTTGTGGGGTAGGAGATGAAACCCTTACCTGAGATGAAAGCTGCAGGGCCTGTTTGTTGTATCCAATACCCGTTTAAGGTGAAAATCTCAGGCTTCCTTTGGAACATGGACTGCAATTTCATAATTTTATTTATTAATTTTCCTTACCCAAGATGTAAGAGATTCAGGCTCATGCCTTTGCTGTTTCTCTAATTTGATAAATAATGAGTTTTCTTGATACAAATTGAACTACCTCAACAGGCAGAAGGGGTAATAGAAGCCATGTGTATGCTCTAATCACTGAGCTGTGATCACTAAGCTGGGACTAGGGGCATTGGTCATCCTCTGACTGTGTTTTAAAGGTTCCCCGGGCTCTTTGGCTGAATCCAGTTCCCTAGATGAGCTTTGCAAAAGTTTTCTACACTGGCACCTTCTGAGAGGGTTAAATAATGGAAAACCTACAGATCCCAGGATGGCAGACACCAACTATGCTTGTAACTTTTTGTTATCGTAACAAGTGAAGAACTTTTAACCTTACACTGACTTTCAGGTCAGAATTTAAGGTACTCTGGGAATATGAGGGTTACAGGATGAGCTAGCAGAGGGAAGGTATCTAAATCCCAGCAAGTGTTTTGTGGATCTGTACATCAAAATAGAAGGCTGTTCTTTGAGGCCAGCTGTGAAAGTTTGGTGTGGATGATGTGCTTAGATAGTACAAGAGCCCTGTGTTCTTCTACACGTTACCTGACCATTCTAGGAATGAAAGATCATCTTCACTTTTCGTGAAAGCCTTTGCTTTATTCAGTATACATCTTCCAATTGTCACAAAAAAAGGAGGCATCTGTCCTACAGACAGCACCTCTAGATCCTGTAGCAAATAGCATGTTATTCTGTTATCTAATATTGTACCAAAATGACTGCATTAAAAAGAAGGACAAAGAATTAATGTGCCAGGGCATATTTGCATGTGACATTTCCTGACTTTCACAAGTTTACTTTGAAATCTGAGTAGTATTTTAACATGCATTTGTTTCTGTGAAACGCTCTTATTTCTTTAGAAGAAAGCAAATGTTTAAATTCTGTATTAAGTAGCTTTAGACTGGTGGGAAAAATCGCTGCCCCATGAGTCAGTGAAATAGCAATAGAAAGTTATCTCACAGCAGGCCACCAGAAAACAGCTTCATTTGCTGAGGAATGATAAAATTCAGGGATCTGGAGTTCCTTTCTAGTTTAGGTAGCAGGGTGTGCCATAGTTGTTTCAGAGCTTTTGCTTTGTCCTCTCTGATTCTATATCACACATCTCTCCTGGTTCTGGACCTGTATTTGCTGTAGATCCTACTCCCAGTCCCACTCCTGGCCAGCAGGAGGTTGTATCTCCTCCTGATTACGCTGCTCATAAAACCCCACTGCCTGCTGCTTCCCTTCCGACTGCTCAGGCACCAGCAGGTGCTCAGTGAGAGAAGAAAACATATTGCCTTCTTGCTCTTAGTTCTGATATCTGGAGCCTTGTAGAGCTGTTCTAGAAAATTCCCCTTGCAGATGTGGCCTGTGTTCCATCCCTGTACGCTCGAGGACACGCCTGCTCTGATCAGGTCTGGGCACAGCGAAGGGTCAGAGCGTGCTCCATGCAGGAAGAACTTTGGGGGACTTCAGTTGCCGTGTTTCTATGAAAGTTCTGAAGCTGCCAAGTTCTAACCTGCCAATTTTCTATGAAATATGAACAAGGTAGGATCTTTTCAGAGGTTCATTAGACTGCGGCGTGATCCTCACTGTTAGAGGAAGAACCATGTTCCTGACACACAAGTTTTCATCCATCTTACCACATTTACATATTGTCCAAACCTCAGAGATTCTTAATGAAATAGTTATAAGAATATTTTAATATATCCAAAACATAACCACCACCACCCAAACTTGTAAAAGGCTGCAACAAGTTGGTGGAAATCTTCCCTGAGCTATTTTGTTTGGAACTGGGCTAAACAGCATGTGAAATTTCAGCACAGTAGCCACAAATTGGCAATGTCGCAAGCAACTGCGAGTTCTTGTAGTGGAAATCTCTTGGCAACTGAATTCCAGACAGTGTGACCAGCTCTGCCTGTCATAAAATGCAACAAAGAATGTAGCAGTAAGAAACTAAAGGAGTTAGTTGATAAGAGAAGAATTCCTTGTGTTCATGTTGTGTTATCTTTCCAGAAACCTTGGCTTTGGGACCACAGAGAGTGCTGGACAGGATATCCACAACAGGTGAGCCATGCAAGAGGGAAAATGGCTGTTATAAATCATGTATTGACTTTTGATATCTATTGCAAATCAGGTTATATTAGTGACAAAAGAGAGGGCACTCACGAGCCCTAAGAATTCAAAGCCAGATCCTCATTAAGGAAGAATATATCTGGCAGAGTCTAAACACAATAGAGGATGAGCTGGGAGAGCAGGAGGACACTGCAGAAATAAAGGGGAGGTGAGAGTTCTGACCAGGTGAGCCAAGAAAGTGAAAATTGGGAACACTCCAAGGTGGTTTAGTTTGTGGAGGAGACTGAGGCCAGAGAAGGACACGTTGCCTGAGGAGAAGTGAAGACTTCAGTGGGCACTATCTGGAGCAGAGGCCAGGCTCTGAATGCTGTGTACTTTCAGCTCTGCTGAAGAATCCTGTCCACGGTGCTCCCCAGGGAGTTTGCTTCCCAGTGGAACTGGCAGTATGGCCGGTAGCGATGCAGCATCATTCCCATTAAGTTCAGAGGATGCTCTCTTACAGTTTTACAGTGTATACTCTGAGGTTTTTCACAACAGCTCTGCAAGAAAGCTGTCCAGTGAGTTGGAAAGCATACATCTCTTATCAGTGCAGACCAGAATAACCTCAGTGAAAATTGCCAGCTAGGAACAAAACCTGCTTCATGTTCATCAACACAAGAAGCAAAGATAGCAACCAGAAGCCAGGTACTTTTTTGCCCAACTGCCTCCCATGTTATTCCTGCTCCTATAACTTGAGTTAAAAGAGTTAGAAAGGGGATTTGCCTGCTGAGCACAGGAGCTGCTGCCTGCTCTGCCTTTCCCTTTATGTTTTTACATGCTCTGAATTCTTTAGAGAAGACAACTGTGGCCTGTTCTATAGCAGAAACCTATATCACACTGCTGTGGATGCCAGAGCAGACATAGTAAAGAGAGCTAAATTTCATTAAAGTGAAAAATCTGATTCCAACTGTGGAAGAGGTTCCTCTGTCCTATGAGAGCAGCTGTTAAGTGTTTCTAGCAGGATAGTAATCTCCTGTATTACCATGCAGGGAGCTCCCATGCAGAGGATTTTACAGTACTAGAAGTTCCTGGATAGGAAATAAATTCTTTCATTAATTTAAGAGGAGGCTGAAGGAAACTTGATCCTAGTACCAAGACAAAGTGAAGACTGCCTGTGTTCCAGGGCTTTTTTGGTCTGGCAGTCAAAGTTAGAGTAGGATCTCATGACTGTACATTGAGGTTCAAACCTGTAAATGGAAAGGTTATGCACAATTTTAACAGTGTGAGCCACAGGAAACAGAACAAATAGTGAAGAATGAGGTAGTATCTTTCAAGCCAAGTCTCCAAACAATCTGCTGTCTCTTAAAGGCAGAAGTTTTAGGGGCAAATCTGTAGTTCAGTGTAAAAATCAAACCATACAAAGAGGTGGTGCTTGGATAGGAATGTAAAACTAAAAGGATCACTCAGATCCTTGTGTCCTGTTCTGTACCTTTGGAGTACGTGTCTTTTCGAGAACATTCCAGCATCATAATGGCACACTGGGGTGGGTTGACCCTGGCTGGCTGCCGGGTGCCCATTGCTCTATCTCCCCCCTCCTCGACTGGACAGGAGGGAAGAAATGTGGTGAAAGGCTTGTGGGTCGAGATGGACAGTTACCATCACGGGCAAACCAGGCTTGTCTTGGGGAAATTAATTTATTGCAAAACAAATCAGAGTAGGATAATGAGAACAAATCTAAAAACACCTTCCCCCCACCCCTCCCTTCTTCCCAGGCTCGAATTCACTCCTGATTTCTCTTAACTCCTCCTGCCAAGTGGTGCAGGGGGATGGGGAATGGGGGTTGCAGTCAGTTCATCACACGTTGTCTCTGCTGCTCCTTCCTCCTCCCACTCTTCCCCTGCTCCAGCGTGGGGTCCCACCCACAGGAGACAGTCCTCCATGAACCTCTCCGCAGTGCCTCTTTTCCACGGGCTGCAGTCCTTTAGGAACAGACTGCTCCCACATGGGGCCACAGGTCCTGCCAGAAGACCTGCTCCAGCGTGGGCTCCTCTGGGTGGGGTCACAGCCTTCCTCAGGCCCTGCTCTGGCCTGGGGTGCTCTGCAGGCTGCGGGGAATCTCTGCTCTGGTGCCTGGAGCACCTTCTCCCCTCCTTCTTCAGTGTGGCCTTGGTGTCTGCAGAGTTGTTTCTTTCACATATTCTCACTCCTTTCTTCCAGCTGCTGTTGTGCTGCAGTTTTACCCCTTCAAGTATGTTATCCCAGAGGTGCTGCCACTGGCACTGATGGGCTCAGCTTTGGCCAGCAGTGGGTCTGTCTTGGAGCTGTCTGGGACTGGCTCTGTCAGACATAGGGCAGCTTCTGGCACCCCTCTACCAAACCTTTGCCATGTAAACCCAACACACACACTTTCCAACATCTGTAACAAACAGAAAAGACCAAAACCAGAGCTAGTAATGTCCCACTGGCAAAGAGGAAGAAAGGTCAAGGACAAACCTGTGTATTAGCAGGAACAAAGAGTGTAATAAATACAATTTCTACTAAACAGACCATGACCAGTGCTACAGACAATGAGAAAAGAAATACCAATTCTCCCAAATAATCTTTGGGAGGAAAAAAAATCCCTTCTGATCCAGAGCTCCTGTTTGGATAACCCCCAGAGTGTGAACAGCACATACCAGCCCAGCAGATGTTACTGTCCCCCCTGGTAGCACCAGTGCATCCAGCTGGGCTTCCTCCTGTGGCCAATCACTGGTGCTACAAAGGAAAACAAACTAAAATCCGTGAAGGCCATAGAGCAACACTTTAGATGGAGAAAGCCCAGATAAACTGGTATTTGGGAGCACCATAGTCCATGATTCTTTGGAAATGCTAGCTGCAAAGCCCCTTTAGTCATAGTAATTTTTTTTAATAGAACAGGTTTGGGTTTAAGGAGGCCATATAGTGCTGCAACAGTGAAAAATTACTTGTTAAATAACACATACCTTGCTGACTGAGTCTAAGCTTTTAGTTTTCCAGCTGTAAAACACCAGAAAAATCACTCAGAAGGATGCAAATTACTGATCACACTAGGATTGCAGTTTCCCCCCATTAGTTTAATTAAACTGAAAAATCTGTGACAGAGTCCAATGAATCCTTGAATTCTAAAAAGGGAATGATTTATTTAGTTACTACTTACCTATTTCACCATAGTGAAATGGTTTACATAGTTTTTAAAACTGTACTGACTGCTCAGGAATCTGCACAGTGCTGAAGAAATCCTAAAAATATTCAGAATATTCCCGGTGGTTCCCTAAATGTTCCACATGGTGCAGCAAGATGGAATTTCCCCTGCTCTTTGCTTCCGCCTCAGCATGATGACTTTTTAGTCAGTAACCACATTGTTCACTTGAAGTATTTCCCCCTGAAGCTGCAAGAACTAGTTTTGTTGGTTTGCTTGTCTGATATGCTTTTTCCTAGGAAGGAGTCTGCACTTCCAGCCCTTGCTCTACTTTATCTGATGGGTATTTCACTGTCTCTTCCCCCTCACAGCCTCTCCAGCCCTCCCT
Organism: Otus sunia; assembly: GCA_010365825.1. NCBI lineage: Eukaryota > Metazoa > Chordata > Aves > Strigiformes > Strigidae > Otus > Otus sunia. The sequence goes on from MU001485.1 coordinate 45,757, forward strand.
GTTCTGGTACTACATGCTGGAGCTCTCATTCTACTGGTCACTGGTCTTCACCCTGCCCTTTGATGTGAAGAGGAAGGTGAGTGACAGCCTCGGGGAAGAATCAAGCACAGACAGGACCCAAACTGAACCCTCGAGAGAGTCATCTCTGAGAGCACATGAGTAGTGGTAGTCTGAGGTTTTGAGGGTCTCTGTCCTTGCTCATTCCCAGGGATTTCCATTCCCAGTCACTGGCTTCCTTCTGGGAAGCAGAGAACACAAACCCTGGAGCCTTTCCTCCTAGGTGAGGTGCTCCAGTCCCTTCATCTTTGCAGCCCTTCACTGGATTCTCCCCAGTGTGTCCATGTCTCTCTTGTACCGAGGAGCCCAGAACTGGACACAAGAAAGGTGCAAACGACTGCAGACTTCTCAATCCAAACTTAAAATCCAAACTTTAAAGTTGTCTTCTGGGGTTCTGCAGGCTGCACTGGTCGTAGAGGCAGAAAAAGAGACGATTCTCTGCCAGTTGAGCTGCACGTGTTCCTGGGTGCCAGCGCCCCGACAGGCAGGGTGATGTGTGGTTACACAGGCATACGCGTGTGCTGAGGCTGTGAATATACCCTGTGAGGAATACAAGGTGGTCATGAGTCTCCATCAGCGAGCCTGGGGGTGTGAGATGATTATGCAGACTGACACAGACAGGGGCACAGAGCAGGGGTACGGGCACTGCTTTGTGACAGAAAGGAAACGCTCTTCATGTTGAATTTGTGCTGAATCATTGGCTTGTCTGTTCTGATTTGCACCATCAGATCATTACTGGTGGAGGGAGAGAGTGTTCTTGGTTGTGAGATCCTCATTTTACACCATAAACTCTTCATTACTCTGTCTCTTAGTTGCCTGCACTTCTAGAATGTGTTTGGTGAAAGAGTTACAAGGGTAAGTAAGTCCTTACAGTGGGAGGTTTCTTAGTCACTGGGTAGAGATCTCATTGCTACCTGCAGGAGGCATGCTTTAACCAGGCCAGAAGGTGCATTATGTCTTGTGCATTATGTATTTTATTCTCTGCCATCCCCTCCCTCATCAGGATTTCAAGGAGCAGATAGTCCATCACGCTGCAACCATCTTCCTGATCAGTTTTTCATACTGTGCCAATTACATCCGCATTGGGACGCTGGTGCTGGTGATTCACGATGCTTCTGACTGCTTCCTAGAGGTGAGCTCCACAACCTACCTGCCAGGCAAAGCCTAGCAAGCAACGGTGCTCTTCAGCCAGAGGCTGTCTTTTGATCTAGCACAGTTTGGGCCGAGCATTATGATGTTTCACTGATAACTCAGTGCTGATCTCCTGACCCAGCCTGGGGTGCCCTGCGGAGAGCCATGATTACCTGCGTGTAGATTGTATCATATGTGGCTCATTAGCCTCCTGGAGCATGTGCAGATGCACTGTCGTGACCTGCTGTTCTATTGTTCTTTCTCCTTCTAGCCAACTAAGATATTCAATTACATGAAGTGGAAAAAAACTTGTGACAGCCTCTTTATGATCTTCTCAGCTGTTTTCCTCATCAGCCGCCTGGTCGTTTTCCCCTACACGTGAGTCTGCTACAGTCAAGAGAAATGGAAAAGCTGCCTGCTGAGAGACAGGATAATTCAGCTGGGTTCTGAATCCTGGGCTGCACCCTTTGCTTTTTCAGTCCTTGAGTGTATGTCCCTGCCCTCTGCATAGGCTACAGTGCCACATGGCTGTTGCACCTGCCTTGGGGTAAACTAGAGTGGTCTGCCTTGGAGCTCGTACAGTAGCCTTAAAGTCCTGAAGTGTACTGCAGAGGAGGAGTCCTCAGCCTGTGGCTCTACCCCACTTATTTCTGGTGGGGAGCTGAATGTTGGCTCACATATGTTACATATAAGAAGGAGGTGACTGACCTGAAACTTCCTCTGTGACTAGAGCTTTCTGGGGCTTAATTCCAGCCCTACTAACAACACACTTTCCCTCCACTGCAATTCCCTCTCTCTTGCAGAGTGCTCTATAACACCTACTATTACTCCATGGAGATATTCCAACCCTTCTTTGGATACTACTTCGTGAATGCTCTCCTGATAATTCTGCAGCTGCTCCATGTCTTCTGGTCCTGCCTAATTATTCACATGGTCTACAAGTTCATCCTCCAGGGCACGGTATGGATCAGTTTGTAGTTCCCTGTACATCACATGGGGAGGGAGGGTCCACCCACGCTGCTTGGGAGCCCAGGGGTTCATCTGGGATGGATTCCTTCTTGCCCTAGTGAAATGACACATGTACATTCCTAACAGTGAGGTGAAAGGAACACTCATTATTAGGGAAAGTTGACCCCAAAACAGGAAAATTGTTATGAGTCACCACCACATTGGGTCCACTTCTGGTGCTTGTATCCAAGAAAAATGTGGATTGGACTCCAGGGGAGATTTCTATGAACAAAGCCAGTGACATCTGAGTAAGGATCCCAGCACTTGGTCCAGTATGATTTGCATTTGTAACAAAACTTAAGGAATCAAGACAGGGAAAGTTGTCGTGATAGTGAGGCCAGTGCAAAAGTGCTTCCTTTATAGTACAGAATTTTTAATTACAGTGTTACTGAGATCACAGAATGGCTGAGGTTGGAAGGTACCTCTGGAAGTCTTGTCCATATACCCTGGCTCAAGCAAGCTCACCTCGAGCAGGTTGCCCAGCACCGTGTCCAGATGGCTTTGGGTGTCTCCAAGGGCAGAGACTCAACAACCTCTCTGGGCACTGTGCCAGCACTTGGTCACCCTCTCAGTAAAAATGTGTTTGCTGGTGTGCAGAGGGAACCTCCTGTGTTTCAGTTTGTGCCCGCTGCCTCTTGTCCTGTCACTGGGCACTACTGAGAAAAGCCTGGCTTAGTCTTCTTTACACTCTCAGGTATTAATATACATTGATAACATCCCCCTGAGCCTTCCCTTCTCCAGGCTGAACAGTCCCAGCTCTCTCAGCCTTTCCTCCTAGGTGAGGTGCTCCAGTCCCTTCATCTTTGTAGCCCTTCACTGGATTCTCTCCAGTGTGTCCATGTCTCTCTTGTACCGAGGAGTCCAGAACTGGACACAACACTCCAGGTGTGGCCTCACCAGCACTGAGTAGAGAGGAAATATCACCTCCCTCGGCCTGCTGGCAGCTCTCCTAATGCAGGCCAGGAAGGGCAAGGGCTCATTGCTGGCTCATGTTCAACTTGGTGTCTGCCAGGACCTCCAGGTTTTTCTTAGAAAAGCTGGTTCACCCCCAGCATGTAACTGGTTCCTGGGGTTGTTCCTCCCCAGGTGCAGGACTTCACGCTTTCTCTCGTGGAACTTTGCAAGGTTCCTGTCAGCCCACTTATCCAGGTCCCTCTGGATGGCAACACAATCCTCTGGCATATCAGCCACTCCTTGCAGTTATGTGTCTTCATCAATCTTGCTGAGGGTACACCCTGCCTCACCATCCAGATCATTAATACATGTTTTGTATGGATTGTCTTACGGTGCTGTAGGTGTCTGTAGAGGAGATATTTCTGTCTATCTAGCTGTCTGGACTCTTTCCGTAGCAGTAGAGGTAAACAGGCATGTCCAAACCATTCAAGACTGCACCCAAGTAGTGCTGTATCATAGAGCAACCCTAGATAAGTGTCTGAGATGCAGCTGTATAAACTTAAATGAAATGCATCCCGCTCTTTCTGACCACAGCCTGCAGTATTTGCTGTGAGATCAAACTCCTGCTCAGCATGAAATTCTTCCAAAATCAAAGATGTGACCTAATGGCATTACATTGGCCACATGCCAAGGACACAGTCCAGGAGTCGTTGCCTTGTGGGAGTTGACCTCATAGCCCAGGATGAGTTGTTTTATTAGTATCCAACTGGGCAATTCTGTCTTACGGGAACTGAGAACAAGGATTAAAGACTCATCTTCATCCATATTGTCCACATGTTCTTTGTCTGCCTTCCCTTAAGGTAGCACAGACCAAATTACTTGCAAATCAGGAAACAGAAACTTCACAGGGCAGAAAATGAAGATGCAGCTGAAAATGCCCTTCTGTTGTTTTCCTAATTCTTGTGTGGGCTGAATTACCATTGCAGTCATTACGGTGTAAAATGATGAGGTAATAAATAGCCTTATTAGAAAGAAATCAGAAAAATACTGAAGCATATGCAGAATTTTTCCTGTTTTATCTAAAAATCATCTGCCACATTGGATGCAAAAATACATTTGAGAGCTTTCCATATCAAGCAGTGAATAGCAAAGAAAAATTGTCCTAACAGATCTGTTTCAGTGATGATATTTAGTAGCCCAAAGCAGTATCAGCAAGAACGCAGGACATTCTTCCCTTTTTGAGAGACTGGAAGTTCTCACTCCAGTCAGTTCACATTCTTCTCACGGGCCTTTCTAATCTCCAGTTTCCCTCTCTGGCTACAGGATTATCTGCACCACCCTCTCACATGATGCCCCCTAATTCCTAGTAATTAGATCTGAGCCTAAATCCTGAAGTACCAGTTTCTTCCCCTCATACAGGCAACCTGAGATAACATCGTTGTAATTCATGCAGCTAGATAGTTCCTTTGTGAATCTTGCTAGGTTTAAGGCCTCAGCTACATTCTGTAGCCATGAATGGATAAGTTTAGGAATATCAATTATTATTTGTCCTTATGCTGCAGGTTAGGACTGCTGCATAGTTCCTGAACTGCCAGTTCTAGAATGACATGAGGTCCAGGTTGTTCACAGAAGGCAGCATCTCCTACCCATGTTGTCCTTGGGGGCAGTTTGAACTCAGTGCGGGTTTAGATTCTTACAAACCTTGTCTGCCTTTGGGCGTAGTGATCTCTAGAAAGAGCACCAGACCAAATAGACTTCTTAATATCATCCAGGAGATCCAGCCCCAGAAGAACGGAGTAATGGAGACTACAGGTGTCCATACAGCAGCTGACATGCCCCCGAGCAGTTTCCAAAGCCCAGGTCGCAGAAGGGGTTTGCTGCTTTCCCTCAGAGCACTGTGTCCAACAAGGAGTTTGACACTGTGAATTTGTCCCCAATTTTGGCATCTTGTATTGCAGAGTAGAAACAGCCTGGGAAGCCAGCAAGTGCAGGGCTGCTTTTTCTAAACTTATTTTATCATTGTGTTTCAGCTTTGTCTCCCTTTTAAGGCAATGTATGAAGTATTGATAAAGGTGAATTACAGATCTCTCAGTCAATAACAAGAGGAAAAACCTGAATGTAAAACTGAATGTCATCAGACTGGAGTGGCTTTGTGTTGAGCATATCGTTTCAAACTGTCGAAAGCTCAACCTGCAGCCACCCAGTGGTCAGAAGTTAGCTCCTTGTCCCTTTTGGAAGATGTTAAAGAGTTTGATTAACTGCCTCTCCCCATCCCTCTTCCACGTGCTGATGCCCAAAGCAGCAGCATGGATCCCCTTGGTGGTTTTCCTCAGTGCTGGGCATCTGTGGTTTGGTGCTGCTTCTCAACCTGCACATGTTTATCAGGGTCACAGCTAGGATTCTGCTGAGACTGAAATCAAAGAGGTGAAGAGAATCTGTTTCCAAAGGTGATATAAAAGCTGGAAGGACACAGTAGAACTGTGCCAAAGGCATGTAGCTGAAGTAGCAGAGGAATGTTGTCTGTGGCTCAGGTAGCACTGCTGCTTGTGCAGACTTGCCTGTTTGTTTTGCGTCTCATTTACATGTTTCTGCAGATGGAAAAGGACATGAGAAGTGACACAGAAGAAAGTGACAAGGATGAAGAAAGAGAAAAGATTAGGGAAAAGGAGAAAAACGGGATCACGTACTTCAGCAACGTCACAAGCAACAATTATATGCAGAGGAATGGATCTGAGCCACTGAACAACAGAACCCATCTCACCAATGGCCACGTCAAGGAGAGATAACTGCTGCTCGTGTGCTTCTGAGCTGGGCTTTAATGAGTCCACCCTCTTTAGAAACAGTTTTGCTCATTGTGTAGATAAAATGGAGTGCAATTGCAATATCATAACTGAATTCCTGCTTCCCATAAACAAAGTGTTTATAGTCCGTGATATTTGAAGGAAGTTTTTGGTCTTTCTTCAGTAAGAGCTTACTATAGGTTGTAAGATAGAAAGGGATCAAAGTGTTTTGACTTGTACCATAGTTGTTGTTAAATGTGTTAATCTTAAAAAATACTTCTGAAAAAAAAAAGGTGGGTAAACTCTGGCAACATCCAGTCTTAACCACCTAATGTTATTTAGCCTGGATCAGCCTCTGGAGGCCTTGGCCCGTTGCCGTTAATGTTTATGACTAACAAGTGTGAGACTCTAAATCTTAATCCGGGGACACCTCTTTTAAGAAGACAGGTGCCCTGTACACACTCAGAAAATTAAAACTGAGCGTAGTGGAATAAAAGCTTTGGAAAGACATATGAGAAAACATTTTCTTCTCAAAGAAAATGCTCTGTGTGCCACGTGACCAGTTTTGTAATGGTGTGGATGTCAGTCCCTTCTGGTGTCAGCACTATTGCCACAAAGGTGGGAACTCCAAAACCCAGCCTGGGGAGAGCACCCACCCAAAGTGTAGTGGGAAGAGCTGGAAAATCCAGGCAGCTGTGTCTCAACTGTCAGGTAATCCTTTAAACCTGTCTTGGAAGGAAATGCTGTTATGAGAAGGGAGGTGACAAGAAACTAGATAATCTGGAAGACAACCGTGATTTAAATGCTCGTGTTTACACCTAGTGTGATTGGCACAGTGGGAAATGTTTACAGAGTTAGCTTGTGGTGAGAAAGGAGTACAATTCCCCTATCCTCAGAGGGAAAAGGATCCAGAGATCTGCTGAACTTTATGGAATGATGCTTTAACATGGCCTTCTAACTCTGGGGCCTTTCCCTAGGTGTATCAAGAACAGCAAATTTAAAGCAATAGTCCATGAAGTCATGACGCAGTTTGGGTTCAGTTTGTGCAGCTGTTCTGTATCTTATATCGTGTGTATTCCTAGACTTCAGATTCCGTAACGCCTTAAAAGAGTTAAATTAATATGACATGAATTTCTGTTTGATAAATTAATCTATGAAACCAAAGTATTAACAGATTCACTGTAATGAGCGCAGGGAGTTAGACTGCCAAGGCCATGCAGACACTTCCCTATATGTGCCCAGTAAGGGCCAGTACTAACTGGGGGGAGGAGGACATGGACCAAGGAAATGCCTGATTTGAGGAGGTGGTGCACATGTTAAAAGGCAATAAAATTAAAAGACAGCATAGAAGGACAAGAGGGTTTTCAGCAATCCACTCAGAGATGTGACTGAGAGAGCTTTGACCTGAGCCTGTATGTGCTCACCTTAGGTTTCAGTCAAAAGACATTGGATAATTTCAGAGGGGAAAAAGTGGTTCCAGTGCGAGTGATTTCCTGGGCAGTAACGTGCTTTGGGAGGAGTATCTGCTCCTGCATCCTCATTTAAATTTGTGTTTGCTGAAAATAGTTTGTTTCTGAGACCTTGATTCGAAGTTCCATGTACATGTTCTGTATTCTGTCACGTTTCTTTAATCTGAGTACAACCTCACCACTCCTCTGCGGGTGATGTCTTCAGGAGGGATGCTTATATATCATTTTGTACTACTGAATGTAAACGTTCTTTATAAATTACTTCCGAAAACTTTGATTGTCTGGGCTCTTTCTGCTTCTTTTACTAGCAGGAGGTAACCTGGCTGGTGGCACCCCACAGGTGGACGTGTGATGGGGCAGACGTGTGGGTGCCGTTTCCGAGGTGGGTACACGTGCAGCCTGTGTGGAGAGGATGGTGCCTACCCAGCACGTGCGGCCGTACTGGGCCGTGCCAGTAGAGAACTGGAGATGCCTGATTTGTCTCCTACTGGGTAAAACTGCATTTGGCCCTGGAACAAAAGACACTTTGGGGCACCCCTACACTAGACCTAGGGGGTGGACCGGGTTACTTGCTACTGCCAGGCCAGCTGGGGAAATGCTTTGGACTTGTGAGGGTAGGAGGAGAGAAATTAATGTATATTTTTCTTTTTCACGAAGTTTTAGAAGACTAAGAAAGACCCCTGCTGTAAAACCACACCACCTCTCACCTGAGAATGCCTCCCAGGGACTGCACAGTGCGTGGTGGAGAGGGTGCAGACATATGTTGATGCCCGCTGAGTTTTATCCTCAGGGCTTTGCTGTCCCCCCTGAAGACTGAGATAAGCTTATTAGGAGGTAAATCTGGTTCTTGTGAAAGGATACACCAAGGATCCAGGAGAGCTGTTGGACTTGATTGAGTGCTGCTTTTAGCTGAGAAACAGAGCATGATGGTGATGAGTCACTGGGGCAAGTTTTCTTGCCATCAACTTGCTTAAAGAAGTTCTGTCTGTAATCAGCTTCCTCGCCCTGTTGTTCCACCTTCTCTCTACGTCTGTGCCAGTGTTGGGAAGCTTGTGAGTGCCGTGATACTGTTTATGAATTTAGTGTATAAACTCCCCACACCCCCTCCATACTAGGGACATCACAGCCCCGAGCACAGAGAAGCTGTTGTGGGAAGCCTGCAGCAAGACTATCACGTGTCTGCTGAAAAACCCAGCAGAGCAGATGGAGCACGGGGCACCACAGCAGAATCTGAATCTCTTTACCCTGTATTTTTATCACCACATGTGCACAGAGAAAGTGCATCACGTGTTAGCAAGCAACTGTCGGGAGATGAAGTGTCCAACCCCAGGTGAGTTAGAAGAAAAAGAACATTTGCTGGTGCTCCCAGGCTGCTGTGTGATGGGTGAGTCAAGGAGTGGCAAAAACACGGCCCCCAGGGTGTCATCTGGTCATCGTAGCCTGAAATTACAGCTGACATGAATCTGCTGACTCCAGACCATGCGGACATCTAGTGCTGTTTGGGATCTTGTTTTAAGAGCAGCTTGTCACAGTTGTTCCCTTCCCCCAGCACACACTTGGGAAGCATCAGAGATGTGCGTCCACGGCATTTTTTCATTTAGACACGTATGCCCAAGGGAGCCTTTCCTTGGATGGCCACACTATGAAAGACACTTATTCACACATGTGCACCAGACACAGTGCCTGCAGGTAAGGGCGTCCATAGAACAGGAAGGCAGCGTTAAAAAGTCGTGTCTAAACGAGGAACGTTGAGAGGACATGTAATGTTGACAGATTAATGTGAACATGCAGTAAAGCAGGCCAAGAAATATCTTGAGAAACAGTACGAAAGGCTACACCAATCTCTGAAACACTGGAAAGGCTGCGGGAGTCAGAATCGAGGCGTATAGCAAGAACACGGAGACAAGATCAGGCTAGAAATAAAAAATTCAGTGAGCTGCCTGCATGTGACTTCCCTGCTTAGGAAGCCAGAGAAGATCCATCTCAGGCTGGTGGGTGAGAAGATGTTACGTAGCAAACACACTAACTGCAGAGTAGCAAACCTGCCTGGCGTTCACTCGGGTGTCAAGAGCAAACTCGTACTAGAAGGAGTTAAACTGCAGAATGCCGGTTTTTGTTCCAATCTTGTTACCAGAAAAATTTAAATTTCCGAGTGGGAATGTGAAGAGGCACAGCCGTCTGTAGTCTGACATCCAGACTGGTCAGAGCAGTGTAATAACTGATGGAATTTGTGGAAACACGTAATATTACAGGGAAGAGTCCTCATGGGTTGTGTGTGAGGAAATTATGTCTCACGCTGCTGGAGTTATCCCAAAGAGTCAGTGAGCACGTGCAGAGGAGAGAACTTGCTACCTACTTGGCTTCACAAAGGCGTTCAGAAAGGTCCCTCACCACAGCCTTAGAGAAATCCCTCTGAGGTGTCACCATGAGAGGCCAGCAGGGATTTATTTGCAGTTCTGTATTGTTGTAGGTGCTCCAAAAAAGGGGGAGGGAAAGGCAGATGGCAAAATTGGCTGATAATGAAAGTTACTCATGATGATGATGATGCAGGATGACTGCAAGCAGATGGTTTTATGGTTCTGAGGGACTGAGTGAGAAAACCCAAGTGAAACAATATGGAGGAGAGCGATGTGGTGCACCAAAACGTCTCCTGAAGTGCTGGGCAGTGTCAGCACTTCAGAGTGGTTTTGGGGAGCAACATCCACTTGGTGCTCGGTATGTGATGGTTCAAAATGCGAATAGGATGTTGCTGGGCAAGACGGAGGAACCAAAACTGAGACTGTTGGGGCCCTGAGGGTGCAAGAAGATCTTTATGGCTGTGGCCAGTCTCACCTGGGACCACACCCTCTGCCGGGTGTCAGAGCTGATTAATAAGTGAGGGCTTTACATCCTGAGAAAGAAAAGGCTGGTAGAGCGAGCAAGAGAGAAGCCCCTGTTATTACTGTCACCAGATGGGGACTTCAGTCATCTGTGCAGCAGAGTGTAGCTGAAGTTAGCCACCTCCTTGACACGCACTAAATTATTTTCTTGTACTAGGACATCTTACCCCACCTCCAAGCTCACGGGCAGGTCAGAACAAGTGATGCTATTTCAACTAGTCTGAAGTAATGGGATCAAGTGAGAGGTGGGGAGCGTGACTGATGAGCTGTTTTGCTGGGATTCCTGATTTATGAGTGAGATTTATACCTTACTGCTACCTGCTTGCTGAATCCCAGAGCCTCTGCTTTCTGTGCCCACCATCTCGACCAGGATGGGACTATCAGAGGTGTTCTGGCACCATGAATATTGGCTGCCGCCTGGAGCTACCTGGGCAGACATGAAGGAGTCTGCAGATGTACACTACCCACAGCCTCAGAACCTCCTGCTCTGCATCCCTGGTGCCCTGCTCTTGATCATTGTCCGATGCATCTTTGAAAGGTGAGTGCAGCCAGTTTGGTTTCTCTTGCCACCAGTGTCTTGCAGAGTTGCTCCAGACTAATCCTTACCTCATTCCTGGCCACTACAAAACGGATTGTCCCCAAAAATACTGAATCTCTCTGCTTTTTGTGACATGGGGTATTTCCATGGCAGCTCTTTGCCCTGCCCTCCCTCTCTCCTGTACTTGTAACATAACCTGTACCAGCAGCTGTGTAAACACAAGTCAGTCAGTCACACCTCAGCTGTGGGTGGAGGGTCCCTCTGGAGAGAGGCCAAGTGGGAACTTGCAACACGGATTTGCCAGGTACGTCAGTGTTGGGATCCCCCAGCTGAGCCAGGGTTCAGCCTGATCCTAGAGGATGCTCCCAAGGTGAGCCCCCAGTGTCGGCACAGAGGCAGGAGGAGGGGGTGTCCATGGCTCCTGGGGCTCACTGTGGGAGCCCTGCTGTCTCCTCCCAGCACCAGAGGTCCCCAGTTGGATCAGGGGTGATGCTCCCCGGTTGCCGTAGCTGTGGGCATTCATTGAGGGAAATGGTGCTGCCCAGGGGAGCCTGAGGACCCACCAGCATCTCCCCAGGACTTGCCTGTGGAAATGAGGCAGTTCCACATGGCTCAGCACAGGAGATGGACCCAGACTGGGCTTTGGGCCCCTTTTCCAGACCAACCCTCACACACAGGAGCTGATAGTTGAAGCCGGGCAGTGCTAGTGTGGGCAGAGCTGCCGAGATGCTTCCCCACCAGGCAGAGCTGGACTTTGGGCTGGGGGGGGAGGGGGGTGGTGAAGTATCAAGGCTGTGCTCAGCAAACATACCCTCAGCTGGGACATGGGCTTTCTCCTGTGGCCTAATGGGGCTGGGGGAGCACTAGCCCATCCCCCTGGAGATGTGCACAGCCATGGGAGAAGCTGTGACAGACGGGCTGTAGAAAGAGCCAGAATTAATTCTGGGGTCATCAGGTCTTCCCTCAAAGGTGTTGCACTTGATTGTCTTCCTAGAAACAATGAGATTTTTAGAAACCAGTGTCTTCCACTAGAGCCTTGCTGGGCTTTCCTGCAAAGCCGATGTTTCCTGCAGGAACCAGCATATCCCCCTGTGCTCCGTCCTTGGCTCCTGCTTCACCAGTGGGCACAGCACACGGCACAAACACTCGCAGACTCATTCACTCAAACACTTGCAGACTCATTCACTCAAACACTTGCAGACTCATTCACTCAAACACTCGCAGACTCATTCACTCAAACACTTGCAGACTCATTTCATGGCATGGTCTGGACTGCTTGGGAACGTTGTAAAGGTGACCACCATGCACTCCAACACAGAGAAGTGCAAGGTGTCTCGGGGCCTCGGCAGAAGAATTAAAGATTGCTCACTTTGTAGCTGTTATTGTTGTCTCCAGCATGCCTCACCTTTACCTTGGTGCCATTGCACCTCTCTCAAGAAAGAGCATTGACCTGACAGAGGCACTAGGCTTTGTGCGTGCCCCTGGAGCAGTACTGGGTCCCTTGGGCTGTGCATGTGTAGTTGGGGTGTGCTGGCCCCTCGGGCTGGGTATGTGAGCACCCAGGGCAGGGCTGGGCCCCTGGTGCGGTGCGTTCGTGCACAGGACACAGCGCTGGCAGGATCTTGCTGTTGGCTGACCCTGGCTCACAGCGTGGACACGCACGTCCTCTCCTGCCTGAACTCTCTTTCCTCTCTCAGAACCGTAGCTCTGCCCTTGGGCAGGAGGTTGGGTGTGAGTGACAAGCGGAGGCCCAGAGTTCAGCCCAATGCCACACTGGAAGGCTTCTACGTTCTGCGGGGCAGGACCCCAGAGAAGGTGAGTGTCCCCTGTGTCCTGGTGTCCTGAGAGCTCAGGCAAGTAACACCTCTCTGTCCCGATACCCCAGCCCAACCAAAACTGCTAACCACCCTTCCAGGGAAGAAAATAAATATATATTTATACACAAGTATCTCAGCATCTTCCGATATGTTCAACAGCTGCAGTGCCAGCACCCCCTGAGCCTGTCAAATGAGAGCTGCTGGCTCTGCGAAGGACGCAGCCATCACCCCGTCTGGGTACAGTCTATGGATAAGGCTCTTTATTTTTAGCAGAACTGCAAGTCCTTCAGAATCATAGAATCATTTAGGTTGGAAAAGACCCTTAAAAGCATAGAGTGCAACCACAAACCTAACACTGCCAAGTCCACCACTAAAGCATGTCCCTAAGCACGGCGCCTACACGGCTTCTAAACACCTCCAGGGTTGGTGACTCAACTGCTTCCCCAGGCAGCCTGTTCCAAGGCTTGACAAGCCTGGCAGTGAACAAATTTTTCCTAATACCCAATCGAAACCTTCCCTGCCCCAATTTGAGGCCATTTCCTCTCCCCCATCACTTGTTACCTGGGGGAAGAGACTGACACCCACCTCCCTACAACCTCCTTCCAGGTAATTACAGAGTGATAAGGTCTCCCCTCAGCCTCCTCTTCTCCAGACTAAACCCCCCCAGGTCCCTCAGCCGCTCCCCATCAGACCTGGGCTCCAGACCCTGCACCAGCTCCGTTGCCCTTCTCTGGACACGCTCGAGTCATTCAAGGGCCTTTTTGGAGTGAGGGGCCCAAAACTGACCCCACTCATCGAGGGGCGGCCTCCCCAGTGCCGAGCCCAGGCGTCAGATCCCTCCCCTGTCCCTGCTGGCCACGCTGGGGCTGATACAAGCCAGGATGCCACTGGCCTTCTTGGGCACACTGCTGGCCAACTGACTGTGGACCAACACCCCCAGGTCCTTTTCTGCCAGGCATCTTTCCAGTCACTCTTGCCCAAGCCTGTAGCCTTGTGTGGGGTTGTTGTGACCCAGGTGTAGGACTCAGCACGGAGCTTTGTTGAACCTCATACAACTGGCCTTGGCCCATCGCTCCAGCCTGTCCAGGTCCCTCTGTAGAGCCTTTCAACCCTCGAGCAGATCAACGCTCCTGCCCAACTTGGTGTTGTCTGCAAACTGACTGAGGGTGCACTTGATACCCTCACCCAGATCATTGATAAAGATGTTAAACAGAACTGGCCCCAGTGCTGAGCCCTGGGGAACTCCGCTTGTGACCGGCCACCAACTGGGTTTAACTCCATTCACTGCAACTCTTTGAGCCTGGATTATGACTCACACTAATCCATGGATTTTAAATCTTTTTTTTTTTACTTAAATTTGTGTGAGGCTTTGTCAGAATAATTAAAAAATGCTCATGAGCTCATTTTTACATTCATTTTAATCACAGTTTGTAAATCTTAAGGCTGAGTAGTTTTATTTGGAATTCATGCATAAAACAGAGCATGTTAGAGATGATGCTTTTCAGCCTGTGAATGTGCAGCCACTCAGATGCTTTTTCTGACATTACTGAGTGAACTATGTGCTTGGGGATTTTTTATCATCACAAGCTAAAACTTATCTTCAAGTTTTCTATGTGTAGCTGATACTCAGTCGAAATTGCATCAGAGGTGGAAAAAAAAATTATTTACACTTTTTTAGCAAAGACATTGAATCCCATTGTGTAAGCTGGCGAAATTTAACCAGCCTGTGCTTATTTCTGAACCTGCATTTAGATACGGCTGAATTGCAGTTTTAACATGGCCAAAATGATTTGGGAGTTCACATATGCAAATAGAGCTGATACAATTTTTATTTTTTTTTTTTTCCAAAGAAAGGTGTTCTTTGGGGAAACGTGGACCCACAGCAGCAGAGGCAGCCTGCAGGAGCACAGCTCTTCCCCCTTCCATGGGGACAGACAGCCTTGGGAAGGCTGAGTGCTGCTTCCCTGCTGTTTTCTAGGGGGACCTGGTTTCACTGGCCAAGCAAAGCAACCTGCCAGTCCGAGAGGTGGAAACCTGGTTCCGGCACCGGCGAGCCCAGGACCGGCCCAGGCTGATGAAGAAGTTCTGCGAGGCCAGGTAGGTGGGCCAGCAGGGGCTTCTGGTGATGGAGACCTTCAGCGAGGTCTGCACTCCATCACCATCCCCTGCCCTGTCCGTGGCCCCAGACACACCCAGAGGAGCCTCCTGCCAGCTGTGGCTGCGAATGGAGACTCTGTACCACGGGACTGGGTCCCACCCCTGCACGCTGCCAGCTTCATCCTTCCTTCCTTTCCACTTTCAACTTTAAAAAGTTAAAGTTGCCTCAGAAGAGTCCACTGGCCTTGATGGAGATCGGGTTTAAATCTCAGCTGCTGGAAGGATTTTGAGCAGCAGTGCCGTTTGCAAAACGTGTCAAACTTCTTCTCAAGTTGATACGAAATTAAAATTTTAAAATATTCTCAGCATGGATCATAAAATAAATCCATAAAGTGCAGTTAGTCGGCAGTGCAAACCATGAACAGAGGGAGGTAAAACTGAAAAAAGCCAGAAAGCATTCCTTTTCCTCAAGTTATTTGCTCTCTTGTACGAAATCTTCCTGCAATCTCATCCACACATGGAGTCAGAAGGGAGAGAGGAGTCACCAAGTGTATTGACCAAAAGTCAGGTTCTCTCTGGTTCTCAGCTTGAGGTTTAATGCTGTATGTACACAAAGACCCCCATCAGGTATGAGATACTCTCCCTCTCCCTCTGAAAAATAAATTATTCAGTGCTTGAATCCTGTTGTTACGCTTTTTAAAAAATATTCTCCTGAAAAAACTTGCTCAGTGCTTCACACTGCAGCATTTCTGAGAAAACTAATAAGACCCCTGGTATTCCTGTGCCATCTCTGGGAAAAATTAGGTGCTTTCCACAGGCTGTGGCATATAAACATTTGCATAGGTGATCTACAAACACCCACATAGCGAAAGGAGACAGGTAGAGGCATCTTGGTAGTCACGCTGCATCCTGTTTAATGCTGATGCAGTACGGCAGGAATTTGGGCACCGCGTGGGCCACAGCAGAGCCTGGGTGGGCTGTGGATACCCTGTTGCCTTAACAACACACACGTGCATGTGCAAAAGGAGCTGAGGTTCTGCAAATCCCTGCCCAAACAAGCGTCGGTTTCCCTGTGGGCTTTGCAGCGTCCTGGGCACGGGCTGGGGAGCTACTCCAACTCTGGAGGAAGTCATACTTTTTTTTTTTTTTCTGTTTTAGCTGGAGATTTACATTCTATTTCACCTCATTCTTCTCTGGGCTGGGTCTCCTCTATGATGTAAGTACGTGAGCAGAGTGGTGCTGTGGAGTGACCCTGTTCAGGGCTTCCTCGTTCATGGCAAATGAGGCCAATGGTCCTGGGCTGTTGGGAGAGCCCATCCAAAGATCATGTGTGGCCATAACTGGGGGGCCAAAGCCAAAGAAGGACAAATTCAGGGTCATGGAGCAGAACCATTCCCAGTTCTGATTCAGCAGAACAGTCCCCGTTTCCCTGGGTGAACCTGGCCAGGTGTCTGTGATGTTACCATGGTTTTTTCCCTGTCCTAGATCACTGTGTGATTCCTCACTGGTAACCCCCAGACAGCCCTCGCACCTCAGCCAAAACCAGACCCTGTCCTGACTGTGCCTGCTGCCCACTGCATGTTGAGACCCTCTGTGTGACATCCTGTGTGTTCACTAATGACAGATGCATTTTGCCAACCACTTTTTTCAAAGCTCAAAGGCAGATTGGATCTAACATGGGCACACCGACTTCTTGAAGTACTTCTTCACGTGGTCGTTACGTGTCATTAAAAGGCTACGACTTCTTACTGCTGCCTTCTCTCTGCACAGAAGCCCTGGTTTTGGGACCACACCGTGTGCTGGCTGAAATATCCACAACAGGTGAGCAGCAAGTGCATGGAATCACAGGATAATTCATATTGGAAGGGGGACCAGAAGGTCTCTTGTCCAACTTCCTGCTTGCAGCACTCAGCTGTGAGATCAGACCAGGCTACCCAGGGTTTTCTCCAGTCGTTTTGAAAACCTTCAAGGATGGAGAGAACACAACCTATCCCACTGTTTGACTGCTCTCATGATGAAAATGTTTCTTCTTGCACCCACCTCTCTTGTTTCAACTTATGCCTGCTGTCTCTCATCCTTGCACCATGGCAAACAGCTTTGACTCTCTTCTTGACAAGCTCCTCACAGGTGCTCCGTATGATAGTGGGCAGAGAGTCTCTGCCCTGAACAGGCACCTCCTCTCGATGAGATTCTCTGTAACCCAACCCTGGCTGGAAGCAGCTCTGGGTATGCAGCCACAAAAGGGACCAGACAGTCAGGACATCCCTCAACCTCTCAAAGCAGGGATGGAGATGAGAGGTGTCCACCCCCCTGCAGAGGGGAGACCCCGGCTCCTCTGAGTCCCTCTGCAGACTGGCCAGGCCTGGTTCTGCTGTTGGACCAGGTTTGACAGCACATCAGCAAACAATTCAGTCACAGGGAACATGAAAATTCAAGCCCTGCTGTCCCAAAGGCGGGTTGAATGAAGGGGCCTTGCCTGGGAAGACCCTTCCCCTCTCCCATCCCCGGGGCTAGGGAGGGATGTCACGCTGCCTGTCACTTGTCTCACAGCCTCTCCCATCTGCATTTGACTGGTTCTACCTGCTGGAGCTCTCCTTCTACTGCTCGCTGGTGGCCACCCTGCCCTTCGATGTGAAGAGGAAGGTGAGTGACAGCAGCACAACTGCAACCCCCTGCCAGGAGGCTTTCCTCTCCCTCCAGCAGCTCCCCAGGAGTACAAAGGACAGGGCACACATGCTGCCACAAAGACCCCTGAGCCCATGAGCTCCCTGCAGCTCTCATATCCCACCGTGGCACCTTGTGCTGGGTCCCACGTGTGTGTGGTGTGGGCTTCCCACCTGCTGGGCTGGGGAGGCACCAGGGGATAATATGGGGTCCCCCCGCCTGGCCAAGGGGAATCATGGCCCTTCCCAGCTCTGGTCTCAGGTGTAGCCTGAACCAGAGGGCTGTGTCCTGGTGTGATGAGAGTCCTGTAGATGCATGTGTGGCTTTTGCAGCATGTGATGAGGTGACCTCCTGGGACCCACAGACCCAGCACCCACCATTGCCCTCACCTCGTTCTGCAGCGGGACTGCACAGAGCTGAGTTCAACTGCACAAGCTGAGGTTCAACCTCAGCTTCATTCGGTTGTTTAATTGGATGATCACATCTCTCTTTGGAGACTTCATGCTTTTCCCCAGAGATGAGCTCTGCCCAGCTCTCACAAAGCATGTCCTGAGTCCCAGAGGACCCACAGAAACTCTGTCAAAATTACCAACACTGCAACAGGCTTGGTAGACAGGTCAGTTATTGGACACCTGCAATGCTTCCAAGCAGCAGGAACCCACTGCCTGGCAGTGATCCTCCCTGGGCCAGAGCCACAGCTGCCCTTCCCAATCCCACCTCGTCTCATCCCCCAAAGCATTCCCTTTTGGCACACACAGATTTGTTCACGCAGGCATCAACCACCCAGCAAGGTCCTCTCTTTACATGAGGCATGTGAGAAGGCATATTCACCGCCTGCAGCATCTCCAGCCCATCCCGTTGGTCCCTCTCCAGGGGCAGCACTGGGGAGGCTGAAGAGCTGCCTCTGTTAAGGCTGGTGGGTAGGACCTGCCCCAGGCCAAGGGCAGTCTGCTGTCGTTACTAAAAGCTCTTCAATACACAGTGGAGGGGTCTGGAAGGAAAATATAGGGTGTTAAGAAAGGAACTTTGTAAGGGCAGATTGATTCATGGAAAATTTATAAAATCTGTCTTCGAGCATGTTTGCACCCGTGTGTACCTCGCTGGTATTTATCTGTGTTTCCATAAATTGAGCACAAAGATGTTCATTCTTCTTGGGAATGTGTGGGACCTCAGGGAGGTGTAGCACAGTGGGGAGGAGCACTGATGCCTTGTGGAGGTATCTGACACATCTAGTGAGGCAGCAACATCCAGGAACGAGTGCTGCCAGGCCAAGGTAAGCCTGACACACAATCTCTCTTCTCATGCCAGGACTTTAAGGAACAGATCATCCACCACATCGCCACCATCACTCTGATCTTTGTCTCCTACTGTGCGAATCTTATACGGTTTGGGATGATAGTCATGCTGGTCCATGATGCCTCTGATTATATTTTAGAGGTGAGTTACCCTCACCTGGAAATGCAGATCTGTGCTTGTGTCCGTGGGTAGCACTGGGCACTGTGTGCCTTGACACATGTGGATGTGTTCATAGAATCATAGAATCATCTCGGTTGGAAAGGACCTTGAAGATCATCCAGTCCAACCATTAACCCAGCCCTGACAGTTCCCAGCTACACCAGATCCCTCAGCTCTATGTCAACCCTACTCTTAAACACCTCAAGGGATGGGGACTCCACTACCTCCCTGGGCAGCTTATTCCAATGCTGGATGGGCCAATGTTGGCCCACACAAGTGAGCCACTTGTGTTCCATAGTGCCAGTGCATTTAGGAAGTATCAGATTTATTGCTCTTGGGGAAAAATAAATGAGTGCACAGGGGCTGGAACACATCCCCACAAGCCTGGTAACCCTTGCAGGACGTGGGAAATCCCTCAGCCCCCTAGAAGGAGAACACAAGCACATGGGACATGTGGCGATTTGTCTCTCCACAGCTTGCCAAGATGCTCCATTACATGAAATGGAAGCGGGTCTGTGAAGCAGTCTTCATTGTTTTCGCTGTGGTTTTCATCATATCCCGGCTTGTCATTTTCCCGTTGACGTGAGTTATGTTTTAATGTTCTCTGAACATGGGTGTTATGTGCTATTTGAGCTTCTGGAGAGATGCCCCTCCGTGCTGAGGGGAGGGAAGGCAGGGAGCAGGACGCTACAGGTAAGCTCAAAGATTAATCCAACGGGAACTGAGGAACCCAAGAAAAAAAAATCCAGGGTTTTATCTATATTAATTATTTAATTAACTATATTAATTAATCCAGAGACACAGCCTCTGTCTCTCCGTTCCCACACTCTCACTGTCTCTCCTAGGCAGGGGCTGTCTCTCATGCTGTGATGAGATGTTTACACGCAGCCCCAGCAGCTGACCTCTCATGAGCTACTGTGGCACTGGGGATGTTTTAGGTCTGTCTTTCTCCATCCCCCTAAAGCCAGCCCCACCACAGTCTGAGCGTAACCCTTCTCCTCTACTCCTGCTCAAGACCTGGTGTGACACTTCCACTGTGTAGGAAGTTGCCTCCTTCTGTTGCAAATGCTGGTTCCTACGAGAGAAAGAAGGTACAAACTGTACTGTTAGAATTTCTTAGCAGACTAAGAAAGGCCTGCTTAAAGCTCTCTTAACATAAAATATTAATACAGAAGCAATGGCATAGTAATTTAAAGTGACCCATCATCTATTTGAAGTAAAAGAAGAAAATTATGAGCGCAAGCTAAAGATTCAGGAGGTGGGACACTTGATGTGCCAGGAGAATATCAGCAATGATACCTCCAGCAGCCACACACAGTCCTGGAGAATGGCTGACCAACACCTGACCAACACCTGAGCACACACCCGACCACACACCTGACCACACACCTGACCACACACCCGACCACACACCTGACCACACACCTGACCACACACCTGACCACACACCTGACCACACCCCCAGCCTTTAACTATGCTGAAATTGTTCCCCTTTCTTTACCGCTGCCAAGTCACCTGGAAAAGCTGATTCCAATGAACTTCCCAGAAACTCATTCCACAACACTTGGATTATAGTCTAAGGTTTCTGTTTTCTTTCAAAACCAAACATTTCATCTATTAAACCCAGAAGAAGTTTTTGAACGGGACCTGTTACACACACATAAGGACAGGTCTGCATTGCTGTCCTCTGTTCCTGCCCTGGCTCCATACCAGCGCTGAAGATGCTGAGTTTTGAATTTTGGTCCTGCTGCCATTTAGTTTGGACACCTGCGAGGGTGACTTTGCATAACCCATCCCAGATTCTGGTGGTGAAATGGCTCCCTCAGCCAAGTAACAAAAGCTTGAGGCACCTTTCCTGAGAAAGAAACTAGAATAACCATGACTGCAGTTGTCTCCACTGCAAAAAAGCCTCAATACCTCAACCTGCTGTATCGTAACACAAGGATGAAGATGTCCCAGGTCAGACCAAGGGTCCATCTAGATCAGCACCTGCCTGCATCAGCAGCAAGAAGCAGATGTTTAGGAAGGCAAGAACAGAGCAAATAGACGTCGTGTCTCTCCAACAATCCAGCTTCCAATGTGTCTTAGATTTCATGTCTTAGATGACTTGCAGAGGAGGACACACACTAGTGCTCACCATTTCTCTCCTGTGTTGAACTGCTCTCTGCTCTGTCTGCTCTACATCTCCAAACGAGTGCTTCCCTCCTTTCTGTCCCCATCTAACTGATGATAGTTTCTGCGACTTCTGCCAAAAATAATGCCCTGCCCAACTGCTCATCTGTACCCTCAACTCTTCCCTAGCTTCAGTTAAAAAATTAATTTTTAATCTTGTTATTTACATGCCAGTGGCCAGTTCCCCTTATGGTTTAATTTTTGTCCATTGCTCCTCTCCAGACTCACTGCAGGAGAAATGCTACCTGTTCCTGCTGCTTCTGGGAAGCATTGCATGTTTGTGATAACCAACCTGTCCGCAAAGACTATCGCGTTGTTAGTGATTTTAATGGAGAGTTTCTGCAGGTCCCCTGGGAAGCGGGACGTGCTTTGTGAGAGCTGGGCAGAGCGTGAAGCCTGAGGGTGCAGCCCTGGCACAGCTCAGCTCTGCACCGGGGTCACACGAGCCAAGTAGTTGCCCAGAAAGACACTTGTCCCTTGTAAGAGTGAAGGTAAATGCCCTGCTTTAGTCTTGGGTGTCCTGATTTGTGTCTCTTTCTCTCTTACCCACAGCACATACTATTACTTTGTGACAAAATTTCAGTTGTTCCTCCTAAGCTGTCTGATACACACTTTCCTGCTGATCCTGCAGTTGTTACACATTTTCTGGTCCTATCTAATCATCCAGATGATCTTCAATGTCATCCTCTGTGGTGCGGTATGAAAAATCTTTGTCTCCTCTGTGCCACCACTACTCATGAAAGACCTTGAGATCCCGGGTGACTCCTGCAGGGAAGGGGTGGGAGAAATGGGACTGTCCAACAGGCAGAGCCTCTGAATTCATGCGTTGGGAGTTGTGTGGATGCTTCTGCTCACAGAGACCAGAGCAGCAGCTCACTTACAGTTTGTGGCTGTGTCCTGGTGACGTGGGAGCCATCCATGGTCCCTTCTCCTCACGGCCTAACGGCTCCCAGTATGCGGTTTGCGAGACTGGGAACCTGTTGGTGTGGCCAAAGCAGAGTAAGGAAGGAGCAATCAGGTAAGCCTGGCAGATAGCATGCTGTGTTTGCACCTCTGAGTTTTGGGTGCATTCCACAGGCTTTTGAGTTTGCGCAGGGATCACTGAAGAAACCCTGTCCCCAGAGATGCCAGTTCCCTGGCCTGCTTTGCTATCGTAAGCAGGTGGCATCTTGGTAGGCTCTGAGTAGTTTTGTGAAGGCTTTGGGGATCTGTGGCCAGGAGAAAAAAAAATCCACCACAGTGTTGGTGTTACGCCTTCAGCTTACCTTGAACTACCCCTTCGCTGAAGCTAAATTAAGAGAAAACCAGTTTTTCTGGAGAAAACGATGGAATATACTCCCATCAAGTTTGTAGGTGACTGCAAAATGAGGAGACAGTCAGTACACTCACCAGGCAAATACGTGATGACTTGCAGAGCTTTGACAGTAACAAAGTGCACAGGGAAACAGGCAAAATAACCTCATGTAGAATAAATACTAACTTATTTTCAGAAGGTCACATTACATTATTATTTTCAGAAGGTCACATTACATGATTAGGGTGACAAAAAAAGTGCCCAAAAGTTAGGTGAAACCATAACAAAGTCAACCTCTGGCAGTTTAAGGCAACCTCCCCACGCAAGGACAGTTGCACCACTGGCTTTAAGGACGTGATCTCGTGTTATTTTTACTCTAGCTGTCAGGTTAACACACCAGTGCTGTGAATGAAAACAGGACTAGGCCCCCGCAGTATATACCATAATCTAGGTTTTTGCAGCTCATTTAAATTGTCTTTCTTTCCTACAGAAAAGAAAAGATGCCAGAAGTGACACTGAGGAAAGTGACAGGAGCGAAGCAGAGGATCTGGCAAAGAATTAAATGTAATATGGGTCTTGCTGCAAAACACCAGGAGCTGGGCAGAGTCTTCAAAGCAGGGATGCTGAATCAGACCTGGGGGGAGAGGCCACACAAGCTCACAGATGGCTTCACAGCAGCCTGCCTGAGGCGCCGTCCAACATCTAGAAGGAAATGAATTTCATCATAGCTTTTATAGGCAGTTATGAATCACTCTAGGAGACGATTTCTTCACTTCTCCTCTTGCGACCATTCTTTTGCTACTACTCTTATGATCGTTTATCCAGGGGAAAAAAGGTCTACCAGCCAAAGTCTCACTGTAAACAGAACAGGGGTTGAACAAGCTGCTGAAGGTGTGACACCTAACTGGTTATCTCAAAAACTTCCCAAAGGTCCATGAGATAATAAACTGCAACTGCTGATGATTGAACTAACTTGGCGTTTCAGAAGATACTAGCAGTTCTTGCCAGCAGGTATCGTCCTCAGGAAAGGACTTGCATGTCAAAGACACTGACTTAAGTGGCAAATAAGTTTTCAGTTGTATAGTATAAAATGGACAGGCTTTGGGGAAGAATAAACCATTTCTGCAAATAAGGCCTGGCCAGCTGGTAACAACCTGTGTTTGCTGTATGAATTATACAAAATAGCTTGTGTGCCTAAAAGATTTGGCTAACAGAATGTCTACTTGGGGAGAAAGGTCCTAAAATTGAAAGCAACTGAAACTCTTCCAAATGCACACTTTTCCACCAGAAATAATAATTTAGTCTAAATGGCAACTTTCCCTAGGGATGTATTTGTTTTGTTGAGGTTTCATTTTCAAAATTGGAAGAGTGTTACAATACAAACATTTTAATGGGATAGTTTAGGGGTTGGATGCCTTTTCACCTTGTAATATATTGTAATTATTGTCATAATTACATATTCCTGATATAATTTTCAGAATTTATAGTAGAACATAAAATCAAAAGTCAATGTAAAAATGAATTTTACCTAAACCAAAGACTTTGCCTAGAGTTTGCATGATGCTGCAGTTTTTTAGAATATGTTTATAAAAGCAGGAAAATCTTCTTAGAAACTTGCTGGAGGTCTGACATCACTGCTAATTCAAAGGCTCAGAAAATGCAGAGGACAGATAAATCTACATATATGTAGACATATATGGATGTAAACAGTATACAGAAACCTGCAAACACTGTCTTTAAAATGTGTTTTCTACTCAGGTTTTGAGTATGCTTCCAAGGGGTCTGACACATTTTACACAAATCCTGGGGGAAACTGTTTCTGAGAAATGCAGAGAGGTGGAGAATGAAGGACGGTGTGACTAGAACACACGGCTGTGAAGAACCACGGTCCATCTCCCACGTCCCACCTGTGCAAGGCAAAATCTAGTCAGGGAAGGTGCACGAGAAAGGCAGAAGGAACTGAGCCAGCGTTCCCTTGAAGGACTTTGACATTCAGATCTGCTGGAAGCGATGCTGAAAGGCAGCTGCCTGCCTCTGCGGGTCGCTGGCCTCGAGGAGGAGGAGGAGGCTGAGCCCCAGGTAGCTGTATTCCACTGGGAGTGCCAGACCCTTCATCAGGATACCTGCTGCAAGGGTCTGCCCAGGAATGATTTCACTGTGTCCAACAAGGATGATATTTTCTTTTAAAGCGCCAAATGATACATGAGAATCTCAGCTTTTTAACAGATTTATATCCAGGCGACAATAGTACAACTGGCCCTTGGACTCGAAGAACAGGCCCAGCCTTTCATTGCCACCAGCTTCATCACAGGGGAAGCACCAAGTCTGGTCTCAGCTCCTGGAGCTGGCAATGCCACAGCCTGGCTGGGGCTGAGAGATGGACCAGAGTCAAGGAGTGGAAGCCAGTCTGAATCAAGAGGACTCCACATTTGCAGGCTTGGATAGAGCAGCTCCTGCCATAGTTCTCACAGTGGTAGGACTGCTTTTAAGCAACACCTCTCTGTTTTTAAGCCTTCTCCCCTTCTCCAGAGATCGTGATCACTCAGCTCAGGAACTCTCTTGAGTACATTCTCCTTCCAGTGTTGCTGCTTCACACCAAAGAACAGACTCTGCTGACACAGGTGACTGATAACACTTGGAGCAGCCTCCCAGGTTGCACTCTCCCCTTCTCATCCAGTCAAGCAGCCTCACGAGGCAGCCACTCCCTCAGCAGCTCCATCCTTGGGAAGCCTGAGCACCCCTGGAGATCCCTCCTCTACTGCTGGCCTAAGGCCATAGTTCTGCTCATCAAACCCTCTTCCTCATACACAGTCTTTCCTTAAGGCTATGTTCAGGTCCCTGCTCCTTGCACCCTCATTTCAGTGCTTTGGGATGGGAATTTTTATTCTGGGTCTGTACAGGAACAAACCCAAAGGGGACTAAAGAAACTGAAGCAAGACTTTTAAGTGCCCCCGTTTGCAAATGGTTATCATCACATACCTGAATGCATAAACCCAGAATAGTCTCCCTCCTTCTGTGGTGCTCTCCAGCCTGGAATAAAGGTAATTTTAGCCATAATTACATAACCTGGGAAACTTGCTGAGTTCAGGCTAAAATGATACTGCGTATGGCTTGACTGCAGTGGTTGTCTGGGGTTCTTTTTTTGCTGTGTCCTACAGCTCTAAGAGCTCATACACCCTGCTGAAGATTCCCTTGACACACCCATTTGATTTATTATGTCACTCCTACAGTATTTTCTAACACTGATGCAATTACTTTCCTGTCTCTGTTCAAAGGACAGAGAGCCACAGAGGTCAGAGGTCAGACCAGCCCTTTATTTAGCATCAACCCTGAGGAGTTTGTGTACCATAACAATGCTGACCACTATTTCCAGTAATGATCTGAAACCTTTGTGTAGACATAAAGGCTTCACTGGCTTTTGCTTTAAGTTCATTTGCCAGGTAGGAAAAAAGACAAAGTTACGAAGGAACAGATTTATTTTCAAAATGAAAACATTTCACAGACCAAACTTGACACGATCTAACTCCCATCAGCTGTAAAGCACACGACTGTTTAGTTATGCTGGATCTGGCATCTCTCACGCCCACGTATCAAACCTTCGCACTGAGACACACCCATGAATAGGAAGGGGACAAGGGAGTTTGTTATCTATGACCTCGCACATATCAACGTAGGGATCAAAGAGGACTACAACAGGGAGGGCACTGTTCCCCTTCCTCTGTCCAAGGAGATAAATTCGTCCATTCACAGTGCTGCATCCCATGAAGAACTTCCGAGTCAAGCATTCCTCATCCACCTGGGTCCATTCAGCTGTCTCCACATCAAATCGAAAAGCTCCCCCTCCTATGGTGTACAGAGCCCCGTTCAGTGGGGTGATGCAGAGGTCATACCTGGCAGGGAAGATCAGAATCAACAGGAAGATCTGGCCCCTGAAATATTCAGCGTGACCTTGGGCCTCATATCGAGTCCTGTTTAAACAGAACCACGGAAGTGTTGGTGGGACAGGACTTCTGGATTTCTCCAGCCCAACCTCTTCTTGGAGCAGGACCAACACTAGAACATTTTTTTTCTTCTGTCAGCTCCCAGAATATTATTTCTTACCTTGGAAGTGGGGAGAACGAGATGACATCCCAGCTGTCCGTCTCTGTGTTCAGCCTTTGCACTCCATCGTATACGTGTCCATTTTCATCCAGGCCACAGACCACGTAGATCCTGGTTCCCACGCTGGCCGCATCTCCTCTCTCCACAGGCTGAGCCATAGGACTCATGCTTTCCCACTCTGACTCCACCAAAGCCATGCGCTCCACCGCTGGGATTATCCCTTCATCTGTGCTCCCTCCCAGGACGTACAGGTAGAGCCCCGCTCCTACCGCACAGTGGCTATTGCGGGACTTCTTCATGGCAGGCCCCTCCAGCCAGCTGTTGTCCAAGCAGTTGTAGATAAGCACCCAATCCACACTGTACCACACAAACTCATCCCGGAAATATCCTCCTGTCACAAAAAGGAAGCTCCCTGGAAAGACAGGAGAGAAAAGTATCAGTTACACAAAGGCTGAAAATTGCTCCTGAGAACTAGGGTTCTCGTTTCTCCCTAGACTGTGCTGAGGAGGTGCAAGATGAGCAGAGAAAATTACTGCTCTAGATCAGTTTGCAGCATTTGACTCCTCATCTGCACATACATGCTGGGCCTACAGGATGCAGTAAGTCCTTCCAAGTCTGCTCCTTCTCTTGAACAGAATCATGGAAACAGCAGTTGGAAAGAACCTCTGGGGATCTCGTGTCCAAGCTCCCACTTGAAACGGGACTGTCACCAACACTAAATATGGGAAGCCATTGTATTGGGCTGTCTTCAAAGTCCCCAAGCATGAGAATGTCACAACATCCATGGGTAAGTTTAACTTAACGGCAACTATAAACCTCACCATCTGTCAAAACCACACTGAAAGAGAAGGCCAAACAAATACACTGGGTAAAGTGAAGCCGTTAGACTCACTCCAGATAAGGCTGATGTAAGGAGTTCAATAGTTTCTGCTATATGAAAAGAAATATTCAGCCTTGTCTAACATTCTCCCAGGACTAAGGAAAACAAGACCATTCTTTGAATGAATAGGAACACAAATATGAATGAGGTTTTAGCAACACTAAACAATGGAGCTTTACAGGAGAAGCAGCTGAACTCCCTGTATATGAGTCCAAACCTCAACTTCCATTTGCATTTGCTCAGTCCCACTTTTCTGAGAGTTACCTACTGCTGCCACTGCATACTGGGTGAGGTTCCTGCGCTGCAGTGGGGAACAAGCCTGCCAAGTCCCTGTTTTCGGTTGAAAGAGAAATAATTCTTGCTGTTCCTTTTCATGCTTTCCACCCAGGACATATAAGGTGTCATAGCTCCGACCAGCGTTAGGACACAGTTCCATATTTTGCCAGCTGGGTGGAGGACAGCTGTCTAACTTCTTTATTAGTCTGGAAAAGGTATCTGTCTCTCCAAGGCGCTTGCTGCGTTTCACCAAGATATCGAGGAAGGATAAACTCAGAAAAGTGACCCTGACTTCGCCCACCAAATCCAGAAAGTCTTCCTCTCTCGTTGCTGGGTCCTCCATTATCCACCTCATAACACTGTCAAAAACCACATCTTCTCGTGAAACGAAGAGGTCATCGCTTTTTAGGAGCTGCAGCAGCATTTCTTTGGGTAGGGCCTTAAATTCTTCCTGGCACATCACATCCCCCCAGTGAGTGAGAGCCACGTTCATAGCAGACACATGCAGCTCTGCAAAGGCAAATTGCTGCGAGTAGGTCATCAAGCCCAGGCAGTTGGAAACATGCAGCTCCCTCTCCAGAAATTTCTCACACAACAGTTTCACCCTGTCAAACTGAAAAAAATCAGCTGTTTCCAGTAAGCTGATCACATTGTCTTGACCTATAAGCACCTGGGCTGTGCGAGTGAACTCAAGCAGTGCCTGGAAAGGCACCGCATCAATCCCTCGGATCACTATGTGGTATTCAGAGCTCTCTCTTGCCCCTCCAAAAAACATGGCTTCAAAATAACGACTGTGTACTGAAAGTACCCTACGGCTGACCTGAAAGAGTCTCTCTCCAACCTCAAGAACTGTGTCTGTGATCATTTCTGTCTGAGATCCCAGCTCCTCTGGTTCTTGTGCAGGCTCCATGCTTGCTGACTGCCAGGCAGTTAATTTTAACTCAGCCCTTGTGCAGCCTTTACTCATGCGAGGTCTCTGGAAACATTATCCCCCTAGCTAGGATAAACACAAGATAAGCCAATCTTGTTCTAAAAATAGAGTCTGTTTTCTACTCTCCTGTTTTGCTTTTCAGTCTTTCCTGCTGCTTTCAGAGCAGTAATAGTGGGAAAGCTGTATGACCAAAAAAACACAGATTTAATTGGCATCTACCTTAGCCAGGTAGGACTACAGTGAATTAGGGGAGCTGTGAGCCACTCAAAGAGCCTGGACTACAGTGAGGACAAACAACCAAAACCTTCCTAAGCACTGACTAAATACCAAGAAGTTGTAGAACACTGAACCCATTTCTAAAAAAATATCCATTCCAACACTTTTCACTTCTGCAAATCAAAACCAGGAAAGCTCGAAGCTTTCTGGGTAAAAACACTGATTTCCCCAAAGCCACAGTGTTCATCAGTTTAATATCAAATTCCACATTGCTCACAGCATTTAGTATCTATTTAACTTTATACTTTAATAAGAGATAGGGGAAGGAATGAGTCCCCATTCAAACCCAGATAGCTGTCACATATTCAGTCCTCCTCAATTTCCATGCACGACATAAATACTCATAGTACAAGCAACAGCTCACTGCTTCCACATAGTGAATTTTTCCAAAGTGTTTAGACCAAGCTATTAAGGGGAGAGATTTGCACAGTGACCTTGAACTAGTGCCCCTTATCCCAAAGAGCCCATCCCAGCAAGACTCAGTCCCATCTCTCAGTGGAGCTCAGCAAGCAGAGTAGTGCTAGCTGGATTAAGAGCACCTTTTTTCCCCCTAGAGGTTCCCTCCTGCATTTCTGGAAGAGGCTTCTATAAAACTGCTGTTACAAATGGTTTTATAAAGAGTCACATTTAGGAATTAAGTCCAACAGAAAAGCATGTCCACATTTAAAATTCAGCTATAGAATCATAGAATAGTTTGGGTGGGAAGGGACATTTAAAGCTCCTCTAGTCCAACCCCCTGCCATGAGCAGGGACATCTTCAACTGGAGCAGGTTGCTCAGAGTCCCATCCAATCTGGCCTTGAATGTTTCCAGGGATGGGGCATCTACCACCTCTCTGGGCAACCTGTGCTAGTCTTTCACCACCCTCAGTGTAAAATATCCAGTCTGGATCTACACACTTTTAGTTGAAAACCATTACCCCTTGTCCTGTCACAACAGGCCCTGCTAAGAAGTTTGTCTCTTAGCATTTTCACATTCTTATTTTCAGGTACTCGATTCCCAAATACAACCCACAAGTCTGCACTGCACAACAGGACAGCCATGCATCATGCACTGAAGACTGAGCAACCCCTTAACTGAGCAGGAAATGCTGAAAACGTGCCCCTCTCCAGTTTGTGCACTCGAGACATGACTTCAGTCAGAGCTCTGTCCCCTCTCTGCATCCGGAGTGTGGAACCCACTCAAGAGCTCCAACACATCTGTTTCTGATGCTACACTTGGAAAACAAGAGTGCAGAGATGGTGCAGCATGTTATTGGTACCAACAACCAGTTCAAGACCACTCAGGCTGATGGTGAGCAAGTTCTGCTCCAAATACTAAATAAGGAGCCTCTTTTGAATTGAGCCATTGCATGAAGAACAAGTGTTGTAGTGTTAGGAACAAATTATGTTGGAAGGAGCATGACTGTGAAGCACTCCAAGAATGAACCCCTAGGAGATGAAAATCCAGAAGCACTCAGGTTTACACAGGCACAGGTCCCTAGTTTCACAGCCTCCTGGAAAAGTCAGTTATACTGAACTGGAATTTATTTACTTCAAGTTCCCATCCATTTCAGAGCTGACCCAGGAGAGGCTCTGAAGGGGAGTACAACGCTGTTGCCAAAATGAACAGCCCATACAGTCTGTCCTTGGCATGTTTTCTTGACAACCTCTAGGAACAAGACTGCTGCTGCCACCAAAACAATTTACTCTGCCACAGCCTCCTCACAAAGGGTCCTCAGGAAAAGCAGGTGGCAGAAGCACATAACACCCAGCCTAGGGGCACATATCTCCTACTAGTTAGTCTTTAAAACACCTAACAGAAACGCACGAGTCCTCCTCAAGGGACAGATGCCCTCAGCCATTCCTCACCGATTTTCTGTCTTGAGTGGAACACAGCTTCTGATCTGGTTCCTTCCAATTTTGCTGTGTGTACACACCTCCTGAACAAATTTCATTTACAACTGTGGAGAACCACAGTGTCAGCCACAGAGCACTTTTTCAGACTAAAAAACAGGACATTTAAGAACAGATTAATTTGTATTTATTCACTCAAAGGTCCTCAAATCTTGCTGTTTCTGCAGTATAAAAGAAATAAAAATGTTTACTTACAAATCAAGTTATAACAAGCATAACCACAAGTGGATAGCTACAATATAAAAATATGCAGTATTTCCAGACACTGCCTACAATTGAACATCAGGATCTTAAATATTCCTCCCCTAAAATTCCAAGTATCAAATAGATACTTCCATAAGGTTCATGTCAGCCAAGAATCGCCCGAGAAGTTAGTCTCCAGTTCTTCTGTAGAAATGTGGGAGCATTCAGATACACAGATCACAGCCCACAAGATCTGGAACAAATGTTAGGAAAGAGCTTCTTAGCTCCATAGCTTGTAAAGATGATGACAAGGTACTATACAAGGAAAGTAATTTTCCTGCATGCACCAGAGCAAGCAGGCAGGAGACTGAACTCAACAGCAGGAAGACCACAACACAATGCTTCCCAGCTGAGTACTGACATTAAGAGGAAGAAAACATGTTCTAATGTATTTAGGCTTTAGATTAATTTAGATTAAATACATTTTAATGTATTTAAAAATGTAAACAATATAACCAATATTGAGGGCATTCTCTACTCATTTTATGTGGTTGTTTCAAAACTCACAAGATCAAGAGGGTCTCAGACAATTCCACGACAACATATTCTCTCCTGTCGGCTCTAAACAATGTAGTTACACATTTATTTGGCAGGGGTGGCAGGAATCAGAACTTACTTCTTACACACCATGCCCCATCCTCTCATCATTTATGGAAAGTCACAAAAATAAAAAGTTGACTGTTCTTTCACACTAACAAATACACATTCAAACTCCTCCTCCAAAACAGGAAGCTTCTCACACACTGATAGTTTTCTCAGGTGATTTGCACCCTTGAAGTCTTCAGAGACAATCCAAAGAAAGCATTAGCCATCTTGCTGCTGAATGAAAGGGTTTGGAATAGCTTCCATTCCATCCTGTGGACAAATAAGAACCACTGAAGTCCCTCTGCAGACCACAAGTCCCAGCTGACGTGTGTCTTCCGTTAATTTGTATTGATCATCTGGATCTGGAAAGCAGAGATTCACAGTTACAATGGCAACATAAGGAGAAGAAACCAAATTCCATCAACTTCAAAAGGCACAGTCATACAGGTTTTTTTTCCAGGCATTTCTGCATTGTTATATAGAATACGTGGACTATAAAAGGGATGCAGCAGTAGTATCTGATGCCTTCAAGGCATTACTGATTTACTTTCAGAAATAGCAATGAAGTGAGCAATAAAGAACTTCAATATGTATGTGAGGGAAAACACGTATCTTTTAAAGAATTCAAAGGTCTTCGATTATCTAACCAAAAGCATACATACAAGTGATTGAAAAAGCTCCTGATCCCATTTCAAATGCCACTTTAGACAAACATTTTGGGAACAATGCAAATCAGAAAAAGACCCTGACTTCAGGATGCACTAAGTACGCAACACACTGGTCCATTCCCAGACCAAGCCAAACCAGGCTGTGGAGGGGGACAAACACCTGACACAGCAATAGCCAATTCTACCCTCCAGGAGATGTCAATATATTCAATAAAAATGCACTACACTCATCTTTTAAAACTCCCTTCTAAGAACAAATTTAAAGCTTCAGGTGTTTCCTTGTAAGCAGGCAAGAGAATACTCTTCAAAAATGGTGTCTTATCGTTAGATAAATTTTGTTTCAGAGAGGAGAAAGGGAAATGAGAATATTTATCCTTGGATGGGAAAAAGAAACAAATAAGAAAAAACCCTACAGCTCTATTAGCTCTAAGCAGCTAAAGAAGGCTGTAGTTCCACAAAAAGGCAAAGACTGCATTTACAGTAGAGCTTAAGGCAGTAAGATACTAGTTCTTGCTGAGATGCTTTTCCTGCTTTGAGCAAATCAGCAACCCTTGAGCAGTATAAACAAAGGCAAATGCAACTGCCTTATGTGAAGAGACACACTACTTTGTTCAAGCTTTAGAGGACAAGAGCAGTAAAGGATTTATAGAGGAGCTCAAGAAAGGACTACCAAGAATGTTCGACCACAGGGAATGTGCTCAACCTAACTCCTGTTATCTTATCCCTTCCTTTACAACTTAGTTATCATGAACATGTCTCAGTTTGGATGATGTCAACCTGCAGTTTCTGGATATTCACTCACAGATCTGTAAGATTTCTGTTAAGAAAATCATTCTTAGGGAAAAAAAAAATAAAGTAGTTTTACACAGATAGCACATTACTTACCTCGCATGTATTCAATGGTACCATCAAGCACAAGGTTCAGAAGAGGGTCAAATCCCTTCAGGACACCACTTGCTATTGAGGAACACACACAAAAAACAATGATTAGAGACCAAAACCAGGTAGACAAGACCACGTGAAGGCCACGTTCAGTTCTCTGGCTCTTTTCCTCCTTCAATTAAGGCTAACAAGCAAATGAGACCAGAGATATTAAACAGTGCCCTCTTTATCACATGCAAATGCACAAGAACTGGTTTGTGTTGTGCCAGTTGGAGCTTACAGGCTTTTTAACCAATTCTGCAAAATGCTCTTCAAGACATTGACATTTTTGTTTTCAGCCAATTTTAGGGCCATTTTAAGAATATTTCAGCATAACAAATCAATACAAGTCACATCACAAAAAAAAAAAAGCAGCTAACCCCAAACCAAATAAATACCATTAGCAAAGGGATAGGGCAAAAAATGAGGCAAGACTGCAACATTTTGAAGTGCTTTCCTCAGACAACCCATTTTCCAGGTGCCTGGAAATATATTATATTCCTCCTGGAATATAATCTCTTTAGCATAAGCACTGCCTCCACAGGAGTGCACTGCAGACAGCCAAGCACTTTGTCCTAAAACAGAACATGATTCCACATTTCTGGTCCCTAAATAAATTGCAAGACTACACAGATTCATTCCCAGTTTGAAAAATACTTGTTGATCACCAGCATTACTATCCCTACTAACAGCACAAACCTAAGAAGAGACTCCCACCATCCTAGGTGTACGTGAAGATCATAAATGAACTTCACATGAATTTTTTGAGACGGAAATCTAAACAAATGGATTCAATAGAATTGTCAACTGCCTCAAAACCCCCCTCCAAAACCCACATTTATCAGTAAGGAGTCCAAGTAACTTCCAAAACCTCACAAGCATCAGGTCCTAGTAGAGTTTTAAAAGAGATTTTTAAAAGCAAAGCAAGCTTGCTTTGGAAAAGCTTCTGCTGAGCATCTCCCACGCAGCAGGCTGTTAACTTTCAGACAAACGAGTGGTCTGCAGGATGGAGACAGCAAGCTGGGATGGAGAGCTGCAGGTACAGCAAGGGAGCAAGAAAGGGGTGGGGGGCTGGAGGGGAACGACAATGTGAGAGCCTCGAAGGCATGAAAAGCCGTAACAAAGTCTACTGAAACAATCTGTGAGCTCCAGGCACATTTAGTATGTTAAGAGACGATAGGGGTATTAATCATAACACCCATAAAGGTTTCTTCGCTGCTTTAAGTGCACCCTTGCAATGTGAAAAAAGTCAAAAGAAGACATTTGAAGACAACCAATAAAAGAAGATGAAAGAAAGGTGCATGGATAAAGTCTAAAGATAAAACCGCAGCCAGAGGATTAATGGAAAAGTTGAAGGAGATAAGCTTCACACGGGTAACATCGAACAGTAATGAATAAAACTCATCGTCCTTCCTTGAAAGACAGCAACGACCACACAGGACACAAAAGCCAAGCAAAGAGCGAGGGAAAACGCCAACGTGCAAAGTAAACCTCATGCTGCAGAGGCCCAGGCCACATCCCCGGCCCGGCCGAGCCCCGGCTCACCTTCTCTCCCACCTTGGAATTTCACTCGGATCGTTTTATCGATGTATTTGGAGAGATCCAAAATACTCTCCTTCTTCTTCTTCTCCTTATCCTAAAGGAGAGGAGCACAGGCAATCTGAATTAAAAAGAAGTCTCCCCTACCCCGCCAGTTACACATATATTCCGTAACGCTTCTTTTTATTACGCTGTTTGCAATACAGCTGCACAAACCGCCCCAAGGCAG
>MU001485.1:80676-112693 GCA_010365825.1 Otus sunia
GCTACAGCCCCCGGGCCCGGGCCCCGCTACAGCCCCCGGGCCCGGGCCCCGCTACAGCCCCCGGGCCCGGGCCCCGCTACAGCCCCCGGGCCCGGGCCCCGCTACAGCCCCCGGGCCCGGGCCCCGCTACAGCCCCCGGGCCCGGGCCCCGCCCCGGCCGCCTCCTCACAGGCGGCCCCGCGCGCCCGCCGCGGCCCCGCTCCTCACCGCCATCTTGCTCGCGCCCCCGCCGCCGCCGCTCGCCATTTCATTCGCCGCTGCCAGAAGTGACGTCGCGCCTCGGCGAAGCCCATTGGCGGCTCCGGGGCGCGTGGGCGGGACTTCCGGGGCGGGTTGCTGGGTTACCGGGTGCGGAAGGGGCCCAGCCCGGCCCGGTCGGGAACAAAGCGGGCGGGGCGCGGCGCCGCGGGCCCGGGATGGCGGCGCAGCGGGCCCGGCTCCGCGTCTGGCTGCTCCTGCATGTCCTGTCGCAGGTGAGCGGCTGCGCCGGCCCTGGGAGCTCCCGCGCTCGGGAGGGGCGGGGAGCCCTGCTGGGATGGGGAGCAGCAGCCGGGCGGGGAGCGGTGAGGGGCAAAGCCGGGTGCCGGCCCAGCGCTGCTCCCAGGGTCTGTGGGGCCTCGCTTGGTCGGACGGTGCTTCTCGCTCTGAGAGTCGCCTTTGGTGGCTGGTAACGGTGCAGAGCAGAGCCCGGGCTGCGCGGCAGCAGCGGGAGGGTGCCGCAGCCCCCCGTCGCGGGGGGGGCTCCTGGAGGGTATTAACGATCAAGCCGCGGCCCGCTTTTTCTGGAGGAAAGAAGACAGCGTCGTTCGAACCCCGGGCTGCGCCCCCATCTCTGTGCTGTGTGACCTCCGCGATCTAGCGGTATCTTTATGGGCATATATCTGGATCTGCTTGTAGGTTTTTTTTCGTTCTTTCCATAGTTAACACCGTGTTCCTTATAGCTCTTAAAACAGAGTCCCTGTCAGGCCAGCAGCCTCCTCCAGGCAGCCCTTCGGGAAGGGGGTGCAGGCCAGTGCTGGGATCCTCGCAGCAGGGACGACTCTTGGCTTTGGGTTCATCCCAACTGACAAACTCGGTCTGAGAAAGCAGCCAGCAAAAAAAGAAGGGGGATTTGTGCTGAACCTGACCCCATAGCCTGTCTGGAGTCTTGCATTCTCATTACTTACAGTACTAGTAAGTTTTGTGGGATAAATATTTAAGGGTGTGACAAACTAGGCATATAATTCTGATACAGGAGAGGGTGGATTTTTAGTTATTGTATTGCATGGTGCGTAGCTTTTGTATTTTAAGTTCAGGTGTTCTGTGTTCTGAAAATGTTGAAGTGTAATTTAAATTTCTTAATAGTTTATTAGGTAATTTAGAGGGTACTATGTCTTCTTGAGTATTATTGGTGTAACATCTTCACACAACAGTCTTAATTTTTCCATACTTGTGTACTTCTTTTCCATACCTGTGTCCTTACTGATTCCTTTCCAGTGATCTTTAGTTGCAGAACAGTCTGGTTGCCAATTAACTTTTATTTCTGCATCATCCCCTTTTTTCTTTTCCTCTGTCATCTTTTCCTGTATCATCCCTTCCTTATTCCCCATATGCCCTGTGCATTTTGGCACCTCTAATAACGCTTCAATTGGACTGGTGGTGCCAGCACAGGCCCCACAAATTAATAAGGTATAAGAATGGTCAAGGACTGGTATGGAACCAGTTTGATCCATCAGCTTAGAAAAGGTGAGCACATCACAGTGTGGAAGGACAGCAAGTAAGACATGGGTAGATACTTGGAGGTCTTGGCTTCAGCTGC
The DNA here is from genome assembly GCA_010365825.1 of Otus sunia. NCBI lineage: Eukaryota > Metazoa > Chordata > Aves > Strigiformes > Strigidae > Otus > Otus sunia. Next base: position 82,475 of record MU001485.1, read on the forward strand.
ATGCATTGCAGCATCCTTCCTTCTGTATGCAAGTCATTTACTGTGTTTGTGCAGTGGAACAGTGTTAACGTGCTTGAACGAGCTTTGAACAGGCTGGCCAGAGTGCTGAAACAGTCCTGCTGCTGCAGCAAAAAGTGAATTTACTGTATGCTGCTAATATGTTTCTGTTACTGAAGCTGGCTCCTTTAAGATTTGCTTGAATACCTCACATTCTGCAATACATCTCTTGTACTTGCTCTTGTCCATAGGTAGTACATCATCCCCAGCTTGAGGCAGGAGCAGTGCTGTGATGCACTTGTACTACCGTGATACACCAGTGACTGATGGATGGGGTTATTCTGGAGGACAAAGCTGACAGCTCTCACAATAAGCTGTTGTGTGCATTTGCTGTGTACCAGCTGTACTCGTTATCAATGGCTTACTCCTGTCTTAGTGCTGTTGGGCATATTTGGAATATATATTTGTCTCCCTCCTTGAGATAGGATAATAGGATTGATTTCTTTTTCCCTGGGGCAGGGGGACGTAGTGTCCACATTTGCTTCTAAACTCAGGTTTATGTAGGGAGAAGGAACAGCTTGGCTAGTGAAGCATGGCTCCCCAAATGTGGGCCCTCATTTGGGAACAGCTAAAGAGGGGTGTGACCTTAGAGATCTGAGTACAATCTGCATTTAGATCATGCTTTGGTATCCAAGTCCTCACTTTTCATTTAACTTTCCTCTCATTCTCACCATTCCTTCACGGCATTGCTGCCTCTCGGTTGTCCTGTAACAACAGCAGATACACATGAGCCTTTGACTAATGAAGAATACAGTAATATGATCTACAGGGAGCATGTTGGATCTAGCTGGTCTTTACTGTGCTAGCTCTCTGCAGAATATTGAATTGAGGTGATGATTTTAAAATCAGAGTGCTCTGATGTAGGTCAGAAGAGTTGAAAAGACTGAAATTCTGGATTAAGGTGGTGGTTGACAGTTTAGTCTCATGGAATTGTTGCATTCTGAATATGAACCTGTCTCCACTGTACAGTGCTGTTGAAGGAGCATTTTCTTTGTGTGCAAATTTGCTGTCTGCTATTGATGGTCTCCAAAATGATCAGTGCAGTTTATGGGAAAGAATGCACCCCAGCTCTCGGGAGCTTTGCTGTGTGCTTTGTGTGATACGTACTGTAAGAGAAGGCATAGCCCATTCATTCCTTCTTCAAGGATCACAGCTCCTAGTGCCTGTTAAATCTCTCCAAGATTCAGGTGAGCAAATCAGCTGATAGAGCTAATGAAAGTGGAAAAAGTGTATTGGGCATCCAGGTGAGTTTGGGGACAGAGGCAGGAAGGAACAAACAAGAATGAGCCACTAGGTTGGCTCAGTCACTCACATTGCAGTTTCTTGAAACATGGGTGCACTGAATTCCTCCTCTCCACCTTCTTCCATCACTTAACTTGCAAGCTCCAGTGCTTGTCTCTGAGCTGCATTAATTCACTAACATCACAAAAAAAACCCTCATTAAAAAAACTGGGAAGTGTTCTGTTCTTTAAATGCATTAAATAAACCGTGGAAGGGTCTGATGAGGTTCAGGGCAAACAATTAAATTGGCTCAGTTGCCTCTTTAAGTTGTGCCCTCAGACTTTACACTGGTGTTGTATGAAAGCCTTTTCTTTGTTTTGCAGCTATAAGCCACTTCATCTTAATTATACAACAATCTTCATAAAGCTATGATTCTAGCAGATTTCCAGCTTTGCAGAGGTCTTGCTTGTGACATGTCACTGTTGAATATGGATGTCTGATGGGTAACAATGTTTAAATGCAAATACTCTCTCCTTATTCATACAGGGAAGACAGATAATTCCCTGCTTAACTGGGAGAAGTTAATTCTGCTGTCACAGGCTGGGAAGCCCATTCCTGTTGAAGCTTGTAGTGTTTTCTAAATCATATGTACTGTAAGAAGCAAGCATCAAAACACCTTATCGTCACAACAGCTGTTGTTTTTCTGTCAGTGTTTGAAAAAAGCTGGGCTCGATATCCAAACACTTGGAAAAGAGCCCTTCAGGGTTGTAAGAACAGTGTGTAGGATCTGCACGGGAGATTACATTTTCCCATGGGTTAATCTAGGATATGGAGTGATCTCTAGGAACTAAGAACTGCCATAAATGTTGCCATCATCCCAGTGCATCAGCTGCACAGCTTTGAACTTACTTTTGTTGTCTGATACCTAGTGACATAAATAAAAACAAAACTGGAAGCATCAAAGCCCTATGGTACTGAAACAAGAAACTCTGGTGCCTATGGCTCTGCTTAGGTGGGAGGATAAGAACAAACTTGTAGTGGCTGTTAAAAGACTTCAGAACAATGCTTTGATGCTAAGTGATAATTGCTTTGTAAAAATGTCTGTTAATCCACGTTCTCCATGGACTGTATTCTCCACAGACTTTCTAAAACTGTTACACTCTCTTCTGCTTTTAGTCCTGCTCATATTCCCTTTAATTCCTCTCATCCATGATTTTTAACTTGGCTTTTGGCACACAAAACCACATAGCTTCTAAAATGTTCGGAGCACTTCACATTAGGAACCTTTTACTCCCTTAATATTTATTTAAAGAACATCCATTAAGTTGCTCAGAAAGCATAATTGTGTATTATTGTCTTCAGTGTGCCATTTGGGAATTATTACTGAGTTCCAGTAATGGTTATCTAAATGGAAATGTAGAAACACACCTTATAATTATTCTCATTTTAAAGATGTATAGCTTATAGCTTATAAATATAAAACTTTTAACTGTACAATGCATAAAGCTGTTCAACTACAGGTAGCTAGCTCCTGCAAAACTACCTGAAGATTTTGGAGGCAGTTGACATGTAGTATTCAAAACTGAGGTACTTGATGTTGGGATTTTTTTAAGCCCAGTCAGACCCTCTAACAATAAACAGGAAACACTTCTGGTCTTTTGTCTGTGTCTGTATTTGGATCTCTGTGGCTTCTTACTCACGAAAGTAAAGTTCAAGATAATAATAATGGATTATTTTTTAATACTTCTTCCTTTTGTTGAAAGGATTTTACGTGTTGTGGTTGAACAGCTGAGATAGGACTTAAAAAAGTCCTCTGTAAGAGGACTGAGGCTCTGAAGCAGTAATTAAAGACCAGCAAGACTCTTCCTTCAAAAAGAAGCACTGATCTAGATCTGTATAATAGAATTTAGAAAGAAAACAAACACACAAAAAAACCCCTAACCCTCAAAAGTTACTTTTTGCCCTACTTTCCAAGTATTTCTTTTGTATCTGAACTTTTTTTTTTATCTGTCGCATTTAAAGTTTTCTGCAGCAGCTCTGTAATGCTCAGATATTAGATTGATTTCTTAATGTGGTGGTGTTCAAACCTGACCCAATGGGTCACAGAATGCACATGAGCAAGTTTGGTACCAAGGAGCTGATGTTCAGTATTTTCCATGAAGAAAAGAGTTTTTGAACTTAAACTTTAACAGTTACTGGAGATGGTGCCTGACACTCCTCCCAAGACAGTACCTGCAGCCCTGAAGTGTCCCACAGAACTTAATGGTGATGTTAAAATTAGATTCTACGTGCCTTTTTGTTCCAGTGAGGAAAAGACCCTTTTGTCAGGGTGAAGCAATGCAAGGTACCCATTTGCCACTTACAAATGGGAAGGAGGATTTGCATCAGCACCCTTAGTCTGGGAATTTTGGTTCACTTAATATGAGAATGAAGTCACCACTAATTAACATTAAATAAAAACATTAGTGGTAGGGAAGTTGCACATACTTCCACAGTTGTTTTGTTTGTCTTCCTGATTTCTGGTTGTCTCAATAAGTACCTACTAGGGCTTGGGGTACAAGCAGGCAATGCATCGATTCCACAAAAATACTTACTTTTGCAGGTTCTATGTATGGTCTTGTAGGTGTTTTTGGTCTTTTTCTGTGGGGGTAGAAGATGAGGAATATATCTGGTACTTAGAAAACTGTGGCAATATACATGGGGAAAGGAAGAAAACATTTAAAAGAACAGAGCTCATCATGAAGAATAAGAAGACTGGTGAATAACTCTGTAATAAGTAAGTGTTTGCTTGTACCTGCTTGTGATGACCCTATGCTAGCCCGTAGGTCTTTTAATCTTGCTGGAAATTGGCCTAATAAAATTGATATAACCAAAATAATAAGGATTACTATGTTTGTGTAATAGTTTAAGCCCAGAGGGTAACTGAGCACCACACAGCTGCTCACTCACTCCTTACCCCCACAAAAGGCTGGGGGATTGAGACAAGGACAGGGAGGGATGATCACTGATTATGGTCACATAAGACAGACTCGATTGGGGAAGAAAAAGAACATCAATTTAATTTGAACACAACCACCACTAAATTTATCAATCAGAGTAGGACAGCAAGAAATACAACCACATCTCTCACCCCTCCCTTCTTCCCGGGCTCAGCTTTGCTCCCGATTTCTCTCCCTCCTCCCCTGCAGCAGTGCAGGGGGATGGGGATGGGGGTTGTGGTCAGTTCATCACCCCTTGTTTCTGCTGCTCCTTCCTCCTCAGGGGCAGGACTCCTCGCACTCTTCCCCTGTGCCAGCGTGGGGTCCCTCTCACGGGAAACAGTCCTCCAGGAACTTTCTCTGACATGAGACCTTCCCATGGGGTGCAGCTCTTCCCAGACTGCTCCAGCGTGGGTCCCTCCCATGTGTCGCAAGTCCTGCCCGTGCTGAACTACAGCAGCGGGGGCTGCCCTCAGCGTCCCGGCCTCCTCCAGGCACAGCCCCTGCTCCGGCGTGGGGTCCTCCCCGGGCTGCAGGTCGGCATCTGCTCCCCCGGTGCCCTCCATGGGCGCAGGGACAGCCTGTCCTCTCCCCACGGGCTGAGGGGGGTCTCTGCTCCAGCCCACCTCCCCCCCGCCGCCTCCTCCTTCCTTCCACTGCCCTCGGTGGCTGCAGAGGTGTCTCCCTCACAACTCCCACTCCTCCTCCCAGATTCCCCTTCGTAAATACGTTATCACAGAGGCACGGCCACCGTCACTACTTGGCCAAGGCAGGTCTGACTTGGAGCTGGGAGAGTTTCAAGAAGCTCCTTACAGGAGCCCTCTCCCCCCCCTACCTGACATACACAAACCCAACACAGTTTGCTAGCATTTTGCAGGGATGGGAAGCTGAAAATATTTGTGTTAAAAGGAGCACTTCTTGCAAATAAATGTGCTTAGAATGCTTAGCTGAATAAACGGACTACATACAGTGTATCACAATAGAGAAGATGCCTTAAACTGGTATATTTGCTGCATGTTACTGTTTACTTTTCTCTGCAGTCCTTATTCTTTTTCTCCAAATTCCTGCAGGAACTGGGGTTTGTTACTTCAGTTTCCTGGAGTTCTTCAGGAGAATCTTGACATTTCCATGATTAAACCAAGCAGGATTACTCTTGCTAGCCTGGGCTGCTCCCAGGGTGGAGGCAGCTGCAGTAAGGGCTGATGTAGCTCCATCCTGAAGCTGGGCTGCATATGAACTGGAAATCATGTATACTGCCTTACTAAGTAAATACTCAGGATTTATGTGGAATCTTTTATTAGGTGAATACTCAGGGTTTGTGTGGAGTCTTTTTGGTTTTTTGTACCTTTTGAAGCTTTGAGGAATTAATAACAGTTTTCCGAGTGAAGAATGGTAGGGCAGGGTGTTATGTTTGAAACCCAGTCTGTGTCTAACTGTGCATGAGCTTTGAGTGTAGCGTTCCTAGTTCTTCAGCTCAGGACTTCAGCCTGGGCTGTACTTGGGTGTAGAGTTCATGTGGTCCTTCCACTGCAACTCAGCTCTGTTCCAGAGGCTGAACGTCAAGTTAAAGGTGGCCAAATCTCGTGATTGATTATTCAGGTTAAGGGATTTTACCTATAAACAACCACAGTGAAACTGGTGTCTGCCTCTGACCTTGTTGTGGGTTAACCCTGGTAGGCAGCTAAGCACTACACAGCTGCTTGTTCACTTCCCCTCCCACACCCGGTGAGAGAGGGAAGAAGAAAAAAAAGAGTAAAAGCCAGAAAATTTGTGGGTTGGGATGAAAATTGTTTAATAAGCAAAGAAGTAGAAGAAGAAAGAAAGAAAACAAAGCAAGTGATGCAATCGCTCATCACCTCCCACAAGTAGACCAATGCCCAGCCAGTTCCTGAGCAAAAGATGGGTAACCTCCTTAAAAAAACCCTCTTTTCACTTTTAATTGCTAGGCATGACGTTATATGGTACGAATATCTCTTTGTTTAGTCATCTGCTTGGTTGTGTCCCCTCCCAACCTCTTGTGCGCCCATCAGTCTATTCACTGGGGGGACAGAATGAGAAGCAGAGAAGGCCTTGGCACTGTGCAAACACTGTTCAGCAATAGCTAAAACATTAGTTTATCAGCATTGTTTTGGTCAGAAATCTAAACCACAGCACCACACCAGCTGCTATGAAGAAAATTAACCCCATCCCAGACCTAGTACTACAGGCCTGTAATAATAACTCTTAGATATGTAATCTCGTAGCAAATATTGTTGGAGTTTTGACAGCAGTGAAAAGTATAGGCAGTATGTAGTCTTGAGAATCTACGTGTGCTACCTAGGACATAAAAAGAGCCGATGATGCTGTGGGGTCTTGTCAGACCTACAACAAAGGTGTCCTAGGCTGAGTTTTGGAGCAGTGTGACTCTGGAATTCATCATTGCTTCAGGCTGTGCTTTCAGGGCTTGGTAGGCAGCAAGCCTCTTATTCTAGCTCTCTTCCCTGTTCTGCAGTAGTCCAGCTTCTTTCTCATGCTCTGGTTTATATACTTATATGCACCATTCTAGCTGGGTTGTTTGGACTGGTTGTTTCTTTTGGGTTTTCTTTTTTTATAAAGACATCCAGTAACATTTAGTGAGGTTTCATTTGATTCTTTGACCAGTTGCTGTGTAGGAGGGAATCTGCCTAATGTATCCGAAGTCTTTGTTTGAAGTATGATGGAAATAATAACAAATGCCAGTGTACTCCCTGCACAAATACTGAAACTTTGTAGAATCTTGATTTTCTTTGAAATACAAAGCAGGCTAGTCAGCACCCATCACTTCTGCCATTTCATGTGACCTAAAATTCTCGTAGTGAAATTTTTGTTGTGTTTTCAGGTGTACTGTGAGTATGGGATGGTACATGTCCTTTCAGAGAAGGGAAGCAGCAAAGGAAAAGACTACTGCATCCTCTTCAACTCTCAGTGGGCCCATTTGCCACATGATCTGGGTAAAGCTGTAAGTACCTAGCCAAGCAATGACAGAAGAATGTGTTAAAAAATGCCTTTGTTACAGGGAAGCTTCTCATTTCTAACTTGGATTAGTAGAATTTGAAGCAACTCAGAAAATACTTTTATCTGTTAAGATCACCTTAGGCAGTGCTGTGATGGCAGTATTCTTTTCCAGGCAGCATGCAGAGGTGATGACTGTTTCTGGTCCAAACCAAAAATCTTTTTGCACAACGTGATCAATTAAATTAAAATGGCACTTACGTGTGGTTGGAAAGGAGTTTTTGTATGTCAGTATGATACAAAAACATACCACGTGGCCTTGCTAAGATACTGAATTGTGACCTTTAGTACTTTCTCAGTGGTTCATAGTTCTGGCAAGTGTAAGAATAAGTAGTCCCAAACCATGTCAAGCTTTTGCTTCATTATCCAAAGCTGACAATTGAGTTACTCTATTCTGTGAGGAAAAAGTTACTGTCACTGAATCAGCAAATACACTTTGAATGAGCTACTAATTGAGGAAGATGTGGAATAGTTGACTGATACTCTGTTCATTTTATTCATTGTATTCCTTAATCTACCACCTGAGCACTACACAGAATTATTAATGTTCCTTATCAGTGTATAATCAGATCTTAATTAGCCATGGTGGGATTATCACAACTGCAGATTACTCCCTAGATACGTAGGTAGCTCACAGGTGGCAGCTGTCTTTGCCTTGCATAGACCCAGCTGATAAACTCTTGCACTTGACCTGACTGTGACGTAACGTCAGCGCACGTACATGCTGTGTCCCTTTGCTCCAACAGCAGAAGCAGGAATGCAGAAGTGGATGAAGCTGATTTGAAAGGCTTAGGGTCTTGTTCGACTGCATCCAGGCAGACTTCCCGCAGAGTCTCTATCATTCTAGACTCTAGGATTTGTGAGAGCTGGGGACTGGGACTCTACCGTAGGCATCTTGTTTCAACCAGTCACATACAAGTTCACTGGAGACACGTTTCAGTAGCTCTGCAGGAGCTAATATAGTCTAGAACAGCTTGCACTGGACTGAAACACTCAGCAGGTTCTGATCTGCCTTCCACAGAGCACTTGGGTTGCCTGTGCTATATCCATTGCCTATCCCTGTTTCCTTCCTCAACTCTCCTCTGCCTTTTCCTTCTTTCACATTCTCCCTCCTCCTTCCCTCCAGTGCTCCAGCAGTACAATTCATTAACTGAGGTGATGCCGTGCACCAACCTGAGCTCACTGTGCATTTGTGTTACACTCTGATAGAGCTGATAAGCTTTCCTCAAACCTGCTCAGCCTGCAACATCTCTGAATCACAAGCAGCTTAGAATCCAGTCTGCAGGTGCTTAGGATCCAAAGATCTCAGCTAACTGGATATGGTTGGTTTCAAAATGGAAGTTTATTTTTGTACTTTACCCCAGCCCATGTTTTTGTTTCTAGCTGTTCATACATCATCTCAGCCTGCCACCCTAGAATTATAACACTTTGCTGTAGTCCTCCTACATCCTGGATACGCACATCGGAACAGCAACAGTGCTGAAGAAAACAAATGCAAGTGCAGATCATAACCCAAATTTTTATTATCAGCAGAATTCTGTACAATAAGGTGAAGCAAGGCAGGACCCTGTGTAATAGAGAGGACAGCACTGTTTCAGCTTTCAAGTCTCACTGAGTATATCACCTTGAGTCCTAAATTACCCTTTAGAAACTCTGTGGTTTCTGCTCTTGACTTCTTTTATAATTTTATTTTATACGTATGTACTTAACTAATTATTTTTTTTTCAGTCACTCTTGCAACTACAGGATCAGACAGCATCTGTTTTGTGTTCTCCTTCTGATGTACCCGATGGGGGATTTAATAATCAAATCCCCATGGTGATGCGAGGGAATTGCACCTTCTATGAGAAAGTGAGGCTTGCTCAGATAAATGGAGCTCGTGGGCTGCTGATTGTTAGCAGAGAGAGACTGGTAGGTCTCCTATCTTTCTATATTAGATGATATTAAATATCTTTCTATATTAGATTATATTAAATATATTTCTTTGTTAGATGATATTAGATATTGTCTTCGGTGCTCATTGCTGGTATTTGATGCTCCTCTTCAAAATATACATGTGTGTTTGTTTATGCATGTACATACATCACATAGTTATGTATGGAAATAATACATCTGAGGGAAGAATTAATGAAATAAAAGGAGGTGCTAATTTAGGAAGAGTGGTGCATAGAGCTCATGTAACATTCAAGTCAAGGGCTCAGAATTATCCTTGTGTCATGGAATAGTGGAATCAAAGAAAGAGGTTGGTTGTTTCTTGACTTATACTGCTACCTTTAATGAGATCTAGAGCACAGTGAATCTGGTGCTTTAGATTTAGCTGGAGCAAGCAGTGTATGTTTAGTAAAATTAGTGGTTTTGAATACTGTAGTCAATACTAGAGGCACACATCGCTCATGAAACCATGACCCTGATATGCAGAAGATACTGCTTGAAGTTTGGTTGCTGCACTTTGCTGTTACAGTCTGTAATGACTTATGTTCTACTGGAAACAGGCATATGTTTTGACTTTGAGTTTTTGCTGTCATTATGTTCCTTTCTAGAGTATTTTCCAAATTAACAGAAACAAAACTTGCAACTTTAACCTTTTTGAAGTAGTATTTGCAGAAATTAATATATTCTTACCTGGTCTGAACTGTCTTTCAGGTTCCTCCTGGGGGTAACAGGAGTCAATATGAGGAGATTGATATTCCTGTGGCTCTGCTCAGCTACACTGATATGTTAGATATTGGCAAGGTAAACGTGATGCTAAATGCTCTGATTTATATTATCTCATTTAACTGAGTCACTGCTCAACAGTGTAAGTCTGTCTTAAGAGCTTTGAATCTGTAGAGAGTTCTACTCATGAAAATTGCATTATTATATTTTGGAAAAAAAAAATAATGCAGGTCTCTTAAGAGGTTATTTCTCATCTTCAGAATAAAATCAGAATGGACCTGGTGCTGGAAATAAATATCACTAATAGTAGAGCCAATAGATTGCTCTTAAGAATTTATAATAAAGCTTGATTCTGAGGTTGCTTAGTGAAAATGAAATAACTGAACCTTTGCTAGGGTGGCTTTTTGGAAGTTCTTCATAACCTGTCCTTACCTCTGCAGAGTTTCGGCAGCTCAGTGAAAGGGGCAATGTATGCACCGAATGAACCTGTGCTAGACTATAACATGGTGATTATATTTGTCATGGCTGTTGGGACTGTTGCAATTGGAGGCTACTGGGCAGGAAGCAGAGATGTGAAAAAGTGAGTAACTGGAATGTAGTGTATTGGTTTTCTTGTATTTTTCACAGGAGAAAAAAAAAAAAGTATTTATCTAAAGATCGCCCAGTACCTCTGCTAGTGAAGTTTGGAGACTTTATAACCAGAATGGGAAAATGTTTATGTGACGTTTAAAAGGCCCTGAGCCTTGTATTGGCTTAGTCACTGTGTGAAATTATTAGAATATAATTTGTGTGTAGAGTGTTTTAGTATTTTGTCTTGTCAAAAAGCCAAACATTTGCCAAACTCAGAAGGAAGATTGGGTAGTAATAGGTTTCCTATTTGGGCTTTTGCAAAAATTCACCATAAAAATCTTTTGCAAAAAAATACTAAAAATTGGTTTTACTAGTATAGTGCAAGACAAACTGATTAAATGCCTAACATATACTATGTTTATTATGAATCTTTTATTGAAATTTTACGGTTACTTTTTGCCAGTAAGTGGAGTTGGGGAGAGGAGGTCGTCTGTGACACATTTATTTCTGACATTTGCTTTATATACACAACCTGACTGGGCTGCTTCTGAAGTCAGCAAATTATTCTGTGGTAGTTTTTAGGATTCTGTTGAGTTGTTAATGAATGAAAAATAGTACTCTTGATAAACTAACGCAGTGCTTACTGTTTTACACATTGTGTTATATCTGATATTCATACATCCATGTAAAATGTGGAGTTCCACTGACTTAAGTGGAAATCAGTGCAGACATTGGTGTCGTGTCATGTTTTCCAGCCCCATGTAGTTCTCACAGAAGATTCAGTGACCTTTTATATCGTGTTGCAGAAGGAATGGACTGATTATAGCCATGTTACTCTTTCAGGCGGTACATGAAGCACAAACGTGATGATGGGGCAGAGAAACATGATGATGAAACAGTTGATGTGACTCCAGTAATGATCTGTGTGTTTGTAGTGATGTGCTGCTCAATGCTGGTCCTCCTTTATTTCTTCTATGACCACTTAGGTACTCTTAAAGTTGTGTTTGTATTGGTGCATCTTCACTATCACAAGGCTGCTGTTGTTTAAAGATCATTTTTACTGTGAAAATAATTGAAAGGGCTGTTTTCTGTTGTGTTTCTTCGTCCCAGTATGATTTAAAACCCTGTAAGAGAACCCACCAAGTAGATTTCTGTACCTACTTTTAGTGAGGTTGGATTAGGTGATCACAGAGCTGCTCTCAAACATTAAAGCCTATTAGGTAGATATAGACTTAATGTCTTCCACCTTCTATTTTTGTCAGAGATGTTCTCAGACCTATACTTGTCTTTCTACTGTTGTTCAGTTTGAAGTTATGGAATCCAGGATCACTTATCAAATTGATTAACAAAAGAGCATGAGAGCCTCATGCGCTGGAACTTCCGTCCTCAGATTCCTGAGGAAGTTATGAAAGATGCATCCCATCTGTATTCATTCATTTTGCTACCGAGTGATTTTAAGACTTCCCTGTAATGCTTGTGTGCTCATGATGAGAAGATAAACACTTCACCATAAATAGCCTTTTTAGGCTCGTGATTTAATGACTTTAAGAATGTTAGCGCAAAGGTTTTGATTTGAAGTAGCTATTGCATAAAATACACCTAGTAAAATGAGCTGGAATTAGATGCTTAAAGAGCATAAATATAATCAACAATCATCTGAAGTCTCTGAATTTAACTTTCACTGGTGCAATGCAAGCCTTATTTCTCATTCATGCTTTTTGATTGTCTGGTTTTGATTCAGCCAGGCTATGAAAAAAACTATCTCTTACCTTATCCTACTTGCACTTACTGCTTTTTCTTTCTCAGTCTATGTTATCATAGGAATATTCTGCCTGGCTGCCTCAATTGGTCTTTACAGTTGTCTGTCTCCCTTTGTAAGAAGAATCCCCTTGGGAAGGTGCAGGTATGTGGCAACTTCTGAAATTTTAATAGGCAAAGTTAATTTTTTATAACGTTCGGTAGGTGTGGGGATTTACAAGGTGGTTTCGTACTTCAGCATGTTTATAAAGGAGGAGGGTAACTCCATAGACACTGTAGCTTTTGGTGTGTTTCATTTTCAGAATCCCAGACAACAACTTGCCTTATTTTCACAAGCGTCCGCAGGTCCGGATGTTGCTGTTGGCGGTGTTTTGTATCTCTGTCAGCGTAGTCTGGGGAATCTTCAGAAATGAAGATCAGTAAGTGTATATTTTAGTTTCTGCTCTACAAATTGTAATATGCTTTATTGTATAACTGACATCCGTAGAAGCTCAAACTTATCCAGAATTTAGGAGCAACAGGAAAGAAACTAGAGACTTGGGCAGAAATTCTTAATTGTTTCTTGTGTACTTCAGCTTTGTCTTGTTGGTTTAAGTTACATAAAACTGTCTCTTAAGCTTGAATTTCTCTGAGTCCCAGTCTGTATTCTGATCTCTTTGACTGAAGACAGCTTTTCAGGAGTGGTGTAGAAGGTTGAATACAAGTGATCTAATTTATTTCCCCATGGTCTGCATGTGCGTTTGCTCAGAGAGAAGAAGAGCTGTGAAGATTGTTATATCTTTAGTTTCTCTCAACTGTCTAGTAATAATTCTCTATGTAAATAATTATCTAGTAAATAACTCTCTATGTCCAGTATTGCTGCAGTACCCAGTTATAGCACGTTCTCACCACTTTTGTTAGTTTTTTGTCAGTTTGGATTTTGGTTTGTTTTTTTTTTATCCCTCACCTCACTCCCAGATGCTCCAGTTTCCCCATATATACATGATGTGTTCACCTTCTTGGTCCCTCTATCGGGGATTTTGTGTTGGAACTGAAATCCTGACTTTTTTCTGCTGATGCTACCAGAGATGTCTTGCTTGTGCCTTGAATGCCTGTTATTGCCCTTGTGGGATCCATTTTCTGTGTTAAGGCTGTGGATCATTCACTGACAGAACTCATAAATCCAGGAAGCATCAACTCTGAAACACCTTTTAGAGAAATAAGTGTCAGTCTGAGGACTACAGCAGTACTAGAGAGCTATTCCAACCTGGGATATTTAGGACTAGGAATTCCCTTTTCTGCCTCAAAGCTGGCATGGACCCGAGTGTCTTCTGCACAAAGCTTCATCAGCAAGTGCTCAGGTATTGATCACAACAACATAATCTCTTGTTTACATCTAGACCTTAGCGATTTTCAGGAAACCTTAGTGTTTTGTATCTCACACCCTACTTCTCTTTGATCGTAGCAATTGAGAATAAAGCAGAGAGCATTGGTACTTCTATACCTAACTTGCAAAACACCATCAAGGAACAGCTCCAACTGCAGGTTTCCCTCAGCACACGAAGGTGTACACACCTACACAGGCTGAAGGACCCCAGCACTTCCTATTTTGGTACCCACTGACCTAGTTCAGCCAGTTCACAATCCACCTCACTGTCTGCTCATCTCTCTACAAGGATCTTATGGGAGATTCCTAGTGGAGAGCCTTACTGAAGTGTAGATAGACAATATCCCCACTGCTCTTCCCACAGCTACCAAACTGTCATTTCATTGTGGAAGGTTATCAGGTTGATCAAGCATAATTTCCCATTTGCGAATCCATGCTGACAACAATGTTGACTTTGAGCAAGTACTTTTAATAAATTTTTTAGTCCCAAGGATGTCCTTAGTGAGGACAAGGCTTGATTGGGCTTTCCTATTGTTTCCTGCAAAAATCACAGAATCACAGAATCATCTAGGTTGGAAAGGACCTTGAAGATCATCCAGTCCAACCATTGACCCAGCATTGGCAGTTTCCAACTACACCAGATCCCTCAGCTCTAGGTCGACCGGACTCTTAAACACCTCTAGGGATGGGGAATCCACCACCTCCCTGGGCAGCTTATTCCAATGTCTAATAACCCCTCCTGTAAAGAAATACTTCCTAATATCTAGTCTAAACCTTCCCTGGCGCAACTTGAGGCCATTCCCTCTTGTCTTATCACTCATTACTCAGTTAAAGAGACTCCTCCCCCCTCTCTGCACCCTCCTGTCAGGGAGTTGCAGAGGGCCAGGAGGTCTCCCCTCAGCCTCCTCTTCTCCAGACTAAACCCCCCCAGTTCCCTCAGCCGCTCCCCATCAGACCTGGGCTCCAGACCCTGCACCAGCTCCGTTGCCCTTCTCTGGACACGCTCGAGTCATTCAAGGGCCTTTTTGGAGTGAGGGGCCCAAAACTGACCCCACTCATCGAGGGGCGGCCTCACCAGTGCCGAGCACAGGGGTCAGATCCCTTCCCTGTCCCTGCTGGCCACGCTATTGCTGATACAAGCCAGGATGCCATTGGCCTTCTTGGCCACCTGGGCACACTGCTGGCTCCTGTTCAGCCGGCTGTCAATCAACACCCCCAGGTCCCTCTCTGACTGGCAGCTCTCCAGCCACTCCTCCCCAAGCCTGTAGCGCTGCTGGGGGTTGTTGTGGCCCAAGTGCAGCACCCGGCATTTGGCCTTATTGAAACTCATACAGTTGGCCTCAGCCCATCGCTCCAGCCTGGCCAGGTCAAAATGTTACTTTCTTCTTTCTCTAGGTGGGCCTGGGTTCTGCAAGATGCTTTAGGAATCGCTTTCTGTCTTTACATGTTGAAAACAATTCGCCTGCCTACATTTAAGGTATGAAAGTTAAACAGATGTAAAAAGAGGATGTTTGCCTCTATAGAGTTGAATGTTGGAGCCACTGACAGTGGAGTACATTGGCTTGGAAATGCACTTCCCTTCATATGTAGCTTGGAAGAGAGGATGTAATGGGTTATAATGTAGACCAGTAAGTGGCCAGAGTGCTGACTATTAGTAAATCACACACCACACACTCACTTGTGGGGTTTTTTTCATGGTTTGTTTTGTTTTTTTCCAGATTTGATGCACAACTGATGCATCATTCTGGTGGTGTTTCAAATCTTCCAGAACTTATTCAGCATCCTAAGATAAAAGTCAGTATTAGTCATTTAGATGCTCCTTAGGCACCTCTTCAAACTTTGTTTCAAGTTATTTTCACCTATAAATTTGTTTCCCTATACAGATTGGCCAAAGTACTGTGGATACTGTTTCAAGCTATGCCTAGCATCCTTCAGAGAAAATGCAGAACTTCTTAATATTTGCTAACAAATTGAAATGTCACCATTTCCAGATTTTACATGATAAAGAATTTAGGGACTAACATGTAATTTTGTGTCTAAGAATTACTTTCTTTTATAGGGTGCATGTGAGACTCAATTCCTCCATCTAAAATATTTAGGAATTAAGAAAAATACATGGGTGACTTGTTTTAGTCCTTATTAGCTTTTGCCTTGAATAGTCTTAAGTTGCTAATTATTAATTCTTTGCTGTTTACTAATGCATAGGATGTAAATACCAAGCATCTTGTCTCTTCCTTCAGGGTTGTACCTTGCTCCTCCTGGTTCTTTTTGTGTATGATGTATTCTTTGTATTTATCACACCTTTTCTAACAAAGGTAAGTAAAGTATTTCTCTGCTGCTCACAGAGCGAAGTGTAATGACCTGTTTCTCCGTGATCCCAGACCTGCTGAGGGAAGTGCCAATTGACAATTTTCCCCTTTTTTCTTTAGACTGGGGAGAGTATAATGGTGGAGGTGGCTGCAGGCCCGTCTGACTCTGCCACTCATGAAAAGGTACTGTATGTAGTCTAAGAATATGGCACTAACTTCCAGCTCTTACACTTTCAACTTCTTTAAAATTCAAAGACCACAAAGCTGAAACGGAGATGTCAGTCTGAAAAGAATTTAGTGTGAAAATAAGCACTCCTGAACTCTCTAGAAATCTACACCAAACACAGGGGTCATCACAACAGCTTTGGTCTTCCTTTATCTTGAAAGGATTTCAGTATAAGGAAGCTGGTTAGCTCAGCTTCACAAAAACATGTGGCCATATTTGTAAATATAACTTACTGCTAATGAAGCGTATCCATTTCTACCTAAAGAGAGAAAACTTGTATGATTAATCTTTCTATTTCTGCTCCAATCCTATTTTGATAATTGCCTTATGAAAAGCTGAGGCTATAGGCAAAGGAGAGAAACACAAATTGGAGACAAAAGAAAACAGAAGTCAGTATTCGGCGGTTCCGTACCATTTTCCAGCAGCCAGCTGTATGCACAGAGCTGTACAACGTGCTGTACCTGCATCAGGAAGGGAAGTAGGTGAGATATAGGAGATAGGGAGATCCAGTGTGCAAAACAAATATGAGAAATTAATCTGTAGGAAAATCGGGTTTGTTATTTTAAGGATGATGGGTCTCTTTTCAGCAGTGATTGTAATACTGTCACGTGAGAAAATAGTAAAGAAAATAGTTGTTTGCAGGTTGAACTACGAGTGGATCAATCCATCCTAATTTCTTTAACTTATGTTCTTGTATTTTGTACCCCTTTAGCTTCAGTTTTATGCACAGACTGAATTGTATAAAACAGTGATGGTATAAATAGATAAAATTTGTTCTAGCACTAACATAAGAAAAGAAAAAAGTTTCTTTAACGTCCTGTCTTAAAGAGAATATATGAACCTTGCTGTACTGTGCCTCAGCACCTGCAACTTATAAATAGGAACACTCAGGGGGAAAAAAAAATCTTTTAAAGTGATTTGAAAAATAACTTTTAAAAATTATTCAAGTCTACTCTTTTTGAGACTTTTATTACAACCAGTAGAATGAAATATATATGGTTATTTCTTATACATGTGGCAGCCTATCTAAATTTTGGCGTTCCTGCAGTTAAAGCACATTTGATACCCTACTGCATGTGAGGACTTTGAAATTAATATGCTGGTTCAAGATTTCTGTCATGCAGAGTTGTCCTGGCTGGTTTTTTTAGAAAGTATTTCATCACTCCTATCTTAAATACATTTTGTTAGTTGTTGGTCTGCAGTTTCAGTACAAAAGGAACAAGCTCTGGTAGATGGTGTCAGTATAGAGTGAAAACAGCTTTTCATAAGGCCTGTGTCTCTCTTGTTCCAAGCTCCCAATGGTCCTGAAGGTTCCACGACTGAATTCCTCACCACTGGCTCTGTGTGACAGGCCTTTTTCTCTCCTAGGATTTGGAGACATTTTAGTTCCAGGTATTTCTTGTTTAGCATGTTAAGAATTTTACTTGTTGCACTGTCATATGTTTATTCCTCCTGTACTGCCACTTCAGCTGAGAAGTTTGATTTGACTACTATAAACCTGATAAATTTGTAAGTGTATCCTTTATGTTCTTTTTTTCTGCACTATTCACTTTTTCCATAAAAAATTAAATGTACATGCTTACAGCTCAGTTTCACATGCAGTGATGTCAAGAAATGTAGAGAAATCTCAGGAGTTGATTTAGCTATTTTTTTTTATTTAGTTAATTTTATAGTATAAAACATCTTTACTAGAGGAAATTATTTGTCCATTTGCACATGATTTGAGTACACACATACCTGACCACTCAAAACTTTGTAATTTTATTAGTCACATAACATCTGGTGTTCCTGCCACACCTCTCAAATTTGACTTTAGATGGTGTGTAGAAGTTTTCACCTGGCACCACTGCAGGTGAAAACAAGTATGTATCTTCTGTCTTTCAGATTTCTTATGAGAAATTATTTGTTTATTTTCTTGTGTTTTGGGAAATATGAACTGTGTCATCCCCATCTGTGTCCCCTCCTCCCCCTGACCTATAATAGGTCATTATATAATAGTCATTAGCCATAAATTCCTCTGTCTTTACTAGGAGCTGGAAGGGGTGAACTCTTACCCTTATTCTTGTCATGAACACTGTATTTTTGCAACTGTTTACTAGGGATGGGATGACGTTTTGTATCTAGGATCTGTGTATTTGTAGAGGTTAATTTTATTATTAGAATGCTTCTGTTGTACTGGGCTTGTCTTATCATGTAGCTGTTCTGTGCAGCCTCCTGAACAATGCTGTCATAGTACTTAAACACAGGGATGCTCAAGGAAGTGTTTGGGAAAAAAAAATAATCTTGAGATAATTTGATAATAATCTTGAGATAATCTTGATGGGTTTGTGTATCTTAATGCATGAGTGGGTTGAAAGCATGTTGTAATTGTTCTTTCCTTTCCTAGGCTTACTGGTAGCTTATTGCCATAGATTTGATATTCAGGTGCAGTCATCCAGAGTCTATTTTGTAGCCTGCACAATAGGTACGTGTAACAGTGACACCTGAACACAATACCTGTAGAAGTTGCTCCCTTTAAAAGCCTACTGTTGATGGTGTATTACGTAGTTTGGGGTTTTATTCTTCTCCTTCTTTTATTACTAAGCAGAAATATTTTTAGCAAAATACTTTCAAGGCTAGACCTTCCATCACCAAGTTATCTGTTGTGATTTTTCCTGAGCTGTTTTGTCTGCCATATATAAGGGGAGCTGCTTCTTACCATAGTTTCTCACTATAACCCTTACATCTACACTATCTTTATACTTAGCTACTCATTCTGGTTTCTTGATTCATGAATCTTTGAGTTTATTGCCTATGAGAATTCACATTCAGGGGTATCTTCCTTTGGCTTTGTTCTTTTTGTGTATTCTAAAAATCTGTGACCTGTGATGCCATGAACTGTATTATGAAGGCTGTAACACCTCTAAAGTAGTTTTCTTTAGTTTGTAGGATTCACAGTTATATCCATGGACAAGGTGACTGATGAATAGAATCTTACAAATTACTGTTTGCTTTACAATACAAAGTATTTATGCTAGCAAAGACTTAAGATGCTTACTGTTAATGTCATGAAAAATTTTAATGAAAAACTGCTTTAGAAATTCTTTTGAAAAAATAGCTAGATTCTTGAAGACTTAGAGCAGGGTTAGAGAGATGTTTTTATACCAAATCTTAAGTAATTTCCTCTTGTATATACTTAAATGAAACTGTTGTCTTACCCTGTACTTTCAAAACACATTTACAGAAATTGATAGGAAAATGTTGTATCAATGAAGAGTCAGCACTGTACTATTGCAGCAGTGAAAACCACATACAGGGCTGTGTTAGCAAGATTGATTCAGCAGTATGAGAGAGAGAAGTGATTATTCCCCTCAGTTTGGCAGTTGGATCAATTTGGCACCAGGACGTACTGGAGTAAATCCAGTGGAGGCCATCAAGGTGGCTGAGGGCTGGAGCACGTGGTTTTAAAAGAAAGCAAAGAGGAGTTTCTGTTGCTGTTCACAGCTACCTAATGTGAGGATGCAAAGAAGATGGAGACTTTTCTTACAGGTGCACAGGGATAAGATGTGAGGCAATGGACTTAAGAAGAAATATTTAAACTAGATATAAGGAACTCTCGCTAACAACAACATGTGCCCTAAAAAAAAAAACATTTTTGAAGAACTGCAGAAAGTTATTGAGTATTCTAATCATAGAATCATTTAGGTTGGAAAAGACTCTTAAGTCCAGCTGTAAACCTAACACTGTCCTAACAAGTCCACCCCTAAACCACGTCCCTAAGTGCTGCGTCTACACGTCTTTTAAATACCTCCAGAGTTGGTGACTCAACTGCTTCCCTGGGCAGCCTGTTCCAGCGCTTGATGACCCTGTCAGTGAATAAATTTTTCCCAATATCCAATCTAAACCTCCCCTGGTACAACTTTTCCTCTAGTCCCATCACTTGTTACTTGGGAAAGGAGACTGACACCCACCTCGCTACAACCTCCCTCCAGGTAGTTGCAGAGAGCAATAAGGTCTCCCCTGAGCCTTCGTTTTTTCCAAAAGAAACCACCTCAATTCCCTCAGCCACTCCTCATAGGAGATGGATTTAGCTTCATTGTTCTGAAAATGGAATTGAAAATAATCACAATATGAGATCCTAGCTGCTTCTGTTCTACTTTGCAGAATATTGCAGAATATATGCAGAAATTAAATAGAAAATAACCACAAACTGTAACATGCAGCTGGCTTGTTTTCTGGGTTTTTTTAGTGGTGTTGCAGGATAATAAGAAACAGAGCCAAAGCCAAGCCAAACAAGAAGCACATGTTATAATGGTCAAAATAATTGCCTGTATCTGTTGAATTCATAAATACAATCTAAGGCAAAATATTTCATGTTTATTTTGCCTTTCTCAAACTGCTTAAGGCAATGATTGAATTGCACAGTGTGGACTAGGCCACCCACACTACTTTCACAGCACGTTACTATCAATAGAAAGACTGCAGTACCTCTGTTAAGTAAAAAGTTCCTGTTAGAATGCTCATCTAGCTCATTATTTAGTTGTTCTTGAGCAGACCTGTATCTGAGTAACTGAGTTTTGCCGGTTTTGTTTCCTTCCAGCATATGGCATAGGCCTTCTTGTGACCTTTGTTGCCTTGGCATTGATGCAGATGGGCCAGCCTGCTCTCCTCTACTTGGTGCCCTGTACTCTCCTCACAAGCTTAGCTGTGGCTCTTTGGAGAAAGGAGCTTGCAATGTTCTGGACGGGCAGCGGCTTTGCGGTGAATACCAGTTTGATATGAGTGTCTTCAAGAAATACTAATATTATAAAAACCTAACTAAAATTAAAGTTGAGTAAAATACTGTAAAGTATTATCAAACAAAACCAGATTTTTGTTTCGCTTGATTGTTTGCTTTTTTACATCCTTTTTTGCCTCAGTAAGGTTCTCTGTTTTTAATGTTTATGGCCACTTAAACTGGCTAGTGAAAAGTAATGTAGACCTTGTTTATCCTCCTTTATTCTGCCATGATTTTACTCATTTGATCTCTGTTGAAATTATTATGGAGTAAAATTAAATAAAACATTTTTATAATATATAAAGTATTTCCTTACAATCTTTTTCTTCATATTTTTTCATAGCCTACTGCTTATGAAGGTAGAAATCTAGTTCAATATAGTAAATTATCATTTTGTTTCACTGTCGTACAAGGGAAATTAATTTGATTCCAAAAGGAGTCATTTCTACCGTGATGCCTGTTTATAGATTTTGTGTAACTACTTGAAGGCCAAATCTATCAAGCTAGAGGTTCTCTGCAGTGAGTGTTTTGTTAATCGACTATTTGTGATAACCTTCAGAACTTTCCCTTAGAGAACTGAATTTAATTGGTGGAAAAATATTTGAGATCATCTGAAATGTGATGAAAAGTTGCCAGTTGTACACTGATAGTAAAGGTGGGCAAAACCAGAGCGTGACAGAGTGCCAAAGTGCTGCTTGCCTGTTCCTGTGTAATCAGCAGAGCTCATCTGAAATCAGTGAGGAATGATCAGGCAGGAAGCAATTAAACACATTTCTGGAAGAAAAATCCCCTTGTGTATTATAAACACAAAGATGGGATAGCTGTATGCCTTGTCTGCTACTGGAGAATGAGATGATGGAGCTTTAATCTTCATCTTGTTTGACCATCACTTC
This sequence comes from Otus sunia, assembly GCA_010365825.1. Classification (NCBI taxonomy): domain Eukaryota; kingdom Metazoa; phylum Chordata; class Aves; order Strigiformes; family Strigidae; genus Otus; species Otus sunia. The sequence continues at coordinate 104,294 of MU001485.1, forward strand.
TTGATAACTGGACACGGTAATTCTTGCTTTCCAGCTTTCTGACTGTGATCTTCTATTTACAGAAAGACCTACCTCAGCCTCCCGTGGTGATAGCTCCTGTCAACTGCTCTGAGCTTCCCAAAGATAGCAGTGTACCAGCCTCTCAACAAGACACAGAGCAAATGACCAATCCTACCCTCCATGTGAAGGAGCTGCATGGCCCCACCTCAGCTGCAGAGGACCTGGCTGATGCTGACACAATGACGGACCAGTCAGAAATTTCTATTGCACAGAGTGAGGAACCAGCTGGTCAGAATAAGGACGACCTTGAAAGCAAATGCCTAAATGCAGAGCAAAAACAGCTGGAATAAACAATGTGATAAGAACTCCTTATTTTCCCTCACAAACATATCCATCAAAAACCAGTATGTATTTAGGACTGGTTTAGTAGTGTTTGCATTCATTGAAGAACCTCACTGGGAGTCTGATCATCAAATCCAACAACGAATGTTCTGCCTCCAGCTTCAGTACAGCTATACACTTCAAACATCTTTCTGAAATATGGTGCTCTATAAGGGTTCTGTTGTATGGATTTCAATGATCATTTTATTAGGGAATGCCTTTGACTGTTCCATTTTCATTATGTATTAAGAGTCTTTTATTTACACCGTACCGAGTGCTTGTGTGGCTATTTTGCTGCTTTAGCATAGTGTAGGTTAACATGGAGGAAAAGCATTGAACAAGTCTGCTACAATGCTTAGTTGAGAGAAATATGATAGTTTTTTTAGCACTTTCCCTGTTGTCACCTTTTACTTTACTTTTCCTTACTTGTCAAAGCCATTGATAGGTCAATGGTTGGACTGGATGATCCTCAAGGTCTTTTCCAACCTAGACGATTCTGTGATACAAGGGAATGCTTTAGTATAAACTGACATTCAGGAAATGCAGAGAATGGTTAAATTACCACCCTCTGAAAGGATTTATACTACCACGGTGCATTAAATGCATCTCTTAAACTTTTTTGTCTTTGTTTTTACTTCCAGGTACCTGGGTTGGCTACTAGTCTAGTTTAAAAGGCAGGATGAATGGAGCTACAGGAAGCTTTCTAAGCACTCGTATGAACTCTAGGGGCTGTCTCTGAAAATAAACAGTGTTTGTCACAGAATTCTGTCAGGAAGCAAAAGCGTATTAAGAATGTTTAATGTTTGAGAAATAAAATACAAGCCAAACGGGTAAGAAAATAGGTAGTAGCACTATATTAAGCTTAATAGGCAGTATTTTTATTGGGGAAAATGTTAAAGCATTCAAAGTTCATATGTTTGGCGTTTTGAGCTTCTACTTGTTACTCGTTTAAGGAATATAATTGCAATTTCTAAATCTGAAGAATATCTAAGTCTGAAGAACATGTTTTCATTCCCAAGGGAGCACATATGGTGCTATAGTCAGTTGTGATTTCAAACTACTTGCTGCTCAGTAACTAATCATCTGCCTCAGTCATGTTTTGCCTGTCCCAGGAGTAGCCAAAGCATGGCATGTCAGGTTCTGGAATGAGGCTGTGATCTAGCCTATTATTTTGCTCCTCTTGCCACGTGACATTGGGAAGGACTAAATTTGTGAATTTAAAATTTTTTGAGGTGCAGCTGGTCTTGCTTTGTATTCCTGAAATTGTGCATTTTCTTGTATAACATCATTGAGCCTTTTATGCATCAACTTTAGTACAACATAGAAGGATGATGTGATTTGCATATTATTTATTCCATCTAAGAACATTTGGCTTTATCAAAGTTGTCTGTTCTACACTTAAATTGCAATCCCAGAAAGCCTCAAACACTTCACATTAAAACTGAAATAGAAAATGGAAGTATTCTAGGATCCTAGAATATGATTCCAATTTGCATGGAAGAAATACTCTTTGGAGTATATGAGAGCCCAAAATGTCATTTATGGAAGTACCACCATAGTGATGTGATCAGAGGCAATGCTTTTAAATTAAGAGTCTCCAGTTGGCATGATGAGTTGGATCCTGAAGGGCTCTCTTTTAATGTCTGTCTGTTAAATTTCAGCCATTGTCTCTTTGGCTGGGTCTTCCAAAAGTTTGCCCTTGTGCTTTTTGGATGATAATTTCTGTTTTAACCTGTTTCACATTGGGTGTATACTGTTCTTTCTCTAGAACGTGAAAGGCTTTCTGTAAAACCACACTATGGCTTCAGAGTTTTACCAGCTTCTGCTTAAAGCCTCCAGCCCTGTCTGATAAGTTGATTTCATGGTGAGTTTCTTGAAAGGCTTCCCTAGTCCAAAGGCCTGCACTGCATTTAATTTAAAAATCACCCTAATGGAAGGTAGTAGTACTAATCTGTTTTTCAATCTCCCCTTTAATGGACTATGTTACTTTTGCCAGCAGTAATCTGAACCAATTATTACTGATAAAAAGCAACAGAGACATTTCACTGAAAACTTCAGCCAGCTGGATTATGCCTTAATTTAAGCCATTGTATAAGTATGTATATTAAATTAAGAAAACAATCTTGTGTTTCAATAATGAACTTGACATATAGCAAGAAAACAAGTTTGGAGACTGACTCAAAGTTCTATGGTTTTTTGCCTTGATTGTCTTTCAGTCATAATGTTATTTGGAATAGCTTTTTATATACTTAAAAGCTAGTAGCTTTCAGATGATGAAAACATTAAGTTTTATCATATACTTGAAAGTGTATTTTAATTGTTCTCATATGCTGTGGGTTAGGAAACAGTTTATTTCTGAAATTGTTTATAACTCAATTAAAATGGAAGAATTTATAACACTTAACTTGTAGACATTTAACAGTTGCTTTGTTCATATTGCATTCTAGATAGGTCTGCTTGGAGCACGTCCTTCACCTTGGTTCTGGGGGGTTTCAATCTATTTTTCAGTGTGGCTTTTTTTTTTCCCCTCCAAACTACAAAGATCAATGTGGGGGGGAAAAACCCAGTTGTTACTCAGCACAATATCTCCAGTGAAAGTGTGTAAACTGGCAGTGAGTTACATGCTTTGACTATTCCAGTACTGTACAAACTGGGTGACCCTGGTGCACCAGTTTGGCTGCGACTCTTTGTACCATGATCCTGGGCAGTTCAATCACTTCCATCAAAAAACCAAGCCTGTGCTATTTTGTCTTCCAAAAACCTCCCTGACCAGCTTAATGTAAGGCTTAATGTTGTATAGGAAGATGTGAAGATGTGTTTAGTGTAGCTGACTCTGATTTTATTGGATGATTGCAGATACACATCCCCCACCAGACTTGAATTAAAATGCTCAAAGTAATGAAAGTAATGTTAAAAATAATGTTGATGTGCTTTTTACTTACATCTTTCACATACTAACCTTTAACTAACTATCTAAAATTCAATAATTAGGATTCTATTTCTGAAAACTTGTATGTGTTCAGGGGGAGCACCTGTTCTAGTCAAAAAAACCCCAAAAAACAACACAGCAACAACCAACCCCACTTAAGAACATTTAAAAAACCCCAAACAAACCAAAAAACAACCCGAAAAGCTCTGTCAATCACAGTAGTGAGGATCAGATTCTTTCCTGGGTCTGAAATTGCTAAATATCAGTGTGTTGGTCCAAGTGTTTGTTCTTGACTGTGTCCTCCTGATGAAGGGTTGCACAAATGCAGCTGAAGGTAGAATGTGACCTGAAAGACTTTACTAAGGGTGACAAGGAAGGAAGAATTATCCCAAATCCTCTTTTAATTTTGGTGATTGTTTTTTCTTGTCACAGATGAAGAGCATTTTAAATGAAATATATAAAAAAAAAAGAAAAAATATATTCAAAAATGTATTCTCTTTTTACCAGTGGCAGTAAAAGAGCACATCCACATATGTAAGAATTATACTTGTGAAAATATTTAATGTTTTCTCTAAACTTGGACAAATGCCAGAAGACAGAAAAATCTGCAGCACAGCATGTTTTCCAATAGGTGGTTTTAACATGTCTAGAAGAAATCTTCATTTAGAAAATTGCTGGTTTCCCTTTTTTTCCTCTTCCTTCTTTCCTGTTAACCATACCTAATTTCTTAAGCTTTTACATATGTCTTGATCTCAGATAATCAGTCAGGCTTTTCCTTCAGAAGCTGCTCTTTTCTTACAGTAGCCCTCAGTATGACTTCTGTGTAGAACACCTTGCAAGTCCTGATAACATTTTTCAGACATGCACGTTTCTGTGTTGCAGGTCGGGTTTTTGCATTTGTGGTGCATCGCTCAGACTGACAATGGTAGTGCCTGTAGACTTCTAAACATGCTGCGAAATTGCACTGACTGTGGAGCCAGAAAGAAACTATCTAGTAAACTGTACTGAGATAATATCATTTTGAGCTTTAAGAATGTGGCTGATTTAATATGCTGTCTGAGAGATGCTGTGTATTTTACCTGCAGCTCTTTGTTCTCTAGGGTCTGATGGGCAACAGAACACTTAGAGAATTGAAAGGTAGTTTTCTACTTAACCACAAACCATGTTCTCCAATAGGTTCTTGCTTTGAAAGCTCTTTCAAAACAATACTTGAGTCCAAATATATGCTCAGTCTCCTGGATATCTCACCCTACAGTTCATAGAATTTTTCCTGGCTAGACAATTTAAAAGAAAGGAAAATAAAAAAGCCTATATTGGGTGTTTGGTAACAGTGTTGCCTTGAAGTAAATGCTTACATGCAGCTATTTTAGTGCAAGATCCTGCAGTTTTGTTCTTGTCTTTCTCCTCCTTAGCCCCATGCTTGGGTAGTGCATATATTTCTGGTTTCTTGCACTACACTGGATGTTTAGGATGTAAACCCCTGTAATATTTCTTTTTAATGGCGGCTTTGCTGATTATCAATTCACAAAACAGGAGTTTGTTTATGTTTTCATGGTTTGGCATGTGCTTGGTAGTATGTTCATGGATAAATAAGCTGGCTAAGCAGTAACGTGCAACTAGTGCATGTTGACACTTGACATGCATCACATGGACACAAGTGTTTGAAATACAGACATACCAGCAGATACAAATATTTGTCAAAAACCTGCAGAGACGGTGCCTTCTTCCATGACAAATGTAATCTCTGATGTTTTAAAATAAAATCTGTAAGGGCTGTGTCTCCAGGAAAATGAGGACATTATTATTAGAGAGTTCAGAAGAGAACAGAAATTCTGATCAGAGGTCCAGAAAACAGCAGCAGCGAGGAGAGATTAATCTTTAGGTATTTTATCTAGAGTGTGGTTTCCCAGCTGGCTGGCAGGATGTGAAGCACAGAGTTGCTCTAACAAGCTCTCTGGCCAGTGGTGCTAGGTAGGATGGGAAGGGAAAGGATAAGAAAAAAGTAAAGGTGGCTCAAAAAGCATGAGGAGATGCTGAAAAAGAATGGCAGTGGAAGAGTTCACTCCAGAGGGGTCTACTACTCCAAAGAGAAGAGCTAGGAGCTTGTGTGATAAACATCCAAAAATCTGAAATGCTGTTGCAAATTGGAAAAACAAACAATTTTTTTATTTTTCCAGTAGGGATGGCATTAGAATTAAGAGACTTAAATTACAATAAGGTAGTTTTGGGGCTGGTGGTAGAAAAATCTCTAAGAATGGCTAACAACTTCAGTGGGTAGCCATGGGAAGCATATGAAAGCTCTGTGGGGTGGAGCTATTCCTGCCACTGCTGAGCTCATCTTGAGAGTCAAGAATTTAACCACACAGACAAGAGCCACTTGCACTAAGGGCCAGCAAACAACCCCTGGCCCACTTTAGCCCAGGTGTAGTCTGAGGGTCAGGCTTTCTATAATTTAATGCCACCTGGAGTTTGCAAGCATCGTGCCTGACAATTCAGATCTTCTTACAAAGACTTTTGGTTTTGTTTTGCTAATTTAAAGATGATAAATCCTCTGGAAAGAAACCACATCAAAGCACATGTTAAATAGATGCAGTGCTCTTTCTACTGAGATAAGAAATACTTATTTTTTTTTAGTGTATGTTTGATTTGTTGAGTTGCGTTGAATGTTTCTGGCACCCTGGAACGTGCTTGGAACAGGACAGCCTTGTGTGCTGCTTCCTTTGGCACTGGCACAAGAGAATAGTCTCTTCACTGAGCCTCTGTACCTTCTGTATTTATCAATTATATGCTCTTCTGTGAGCGTTTCACCTTTGCCTTTTCCAGTTTTGCAGGTAAATATTCAAATTATCTGGAATAAACATGAGGTTTTGCCATCTGTAGATTAGTGATAGATGATAAATAATATGCTTAAATTAGATTTTCTAGAACTGGGAGCTAGTATACTGTGCACAGAGTCATCTATAATTTCAGGAACTAGTAGAGGACTTGCCTGTGCGTGATGCAGTGACGCTGTTTCAGTTCTGTTTTCCCAGCAGTTGTTGGGAATATTGCAACTCTTGGTCCTGTTGTTGATCTGGTAGCCAAGGGTTACAAGTGCGTGCTCCTGGGATAATCTGGAGCCACCTTCCTTAGCTGAAGACAGCATTATAGTTTATCAAGTTTCTCACAATATATTCCTGCATTTTAACATGCAAGTTCAGCTCCAGATGCCAAACTTCATCCGGGTGTTTGTCTGAGAAATCTTTGAGATGATCTGTAGGCTAGAAAAGTTTGAAAACTGCTTACTGCTGACACACATGTGCTGTATGTTGTGAACTTTCTTTGGGTGTATAATATAAACATTGGTTAGCTGAAAATGTGTAGAGATGTGGTCTGAAAGTAAACAAGCTCATCATAGCTCCTGAAAAAAAAAGAAAAAAGAGCTGGTAAGGTGCCCTGCAGTCGCAGATAGAGCACAATAATTCCCTAACAGTCAAGAAAAGCTGAAAGATTTCCAGTACTGAGTGGGATGCTCTTTAGGACCAGCAATACCCTGCTCAGCCTGTGCCATTAGTTCAGTGGTGCTTCCAGGAGACCAGCCCTTCAGTGTTAAACACAAGAATCATAGCTGATACTGTTCCTATTACAGTAACCTTTATCTTAAGCCAGAAGTTTGTAAAGTGTAGAAATAGCTCTCTTCATCTTTAAGGTGTAGCTGTAGTCAGGAAAATGCCAGAAACCTGCCACCTCTCCTTTGTGGATCCAAGCTTTAAATGGCTGGGACGGTAGGAAGCTGGTGAGGTATGGGAGGGACATAAGCCTTGACATGCATTTTTCACAGCAAGAAATCAGTAGGGTTTTTTATTATTCTGCTTTGTCTGAAGTTGTTCCAGTTCATGTTGAGCAAAAACTTCAAAACAGTGGTTCAGGTCTAGTTAGACAAGAAAAAAAACAAAAAAAAAACTTGAGAAAACCACTGTAGTGCAGTTCAGTCTGGTTTGGGTCAGAATCTGTTTTTCACAGCTGACAGTGGAGACTTCAGAAAAAAAAAATGATTGTGTCAGGGGTGTTAGCACATCCTCTAAGGTGGCACAAGCCTGTGCGGGGAGATGCCCGTTAACTGGCAGTGAGAGAGACTACGGCTGCGTGTGCTGGTGTGAACAGCTATTGCCTGCTTGTCTTCAACTCGGGCTTTGTGACTTGCCCTCTCCAACAGCCTTTTGATACTCAAACTTTCGCAGAGCCAGCACAGGCTGTGGGAGAGGAAAATTAAATGTCAGTGTCACAGAGCACACCTAGTGCTGTCTGAAAAGCACCCAACTGGGAATCGTAGCCCAGCCTGATGCCTGGCTGTGTGTTGCATTCATCAGGGGGTGGGTCTCACATTTTAACACTTAAAAATTAATCTTTTTGATCCTACAAATCACTGAGAGTAAGTACGAGCTCCTGTCCTTTCAGCCTGGCAACATATGAAAGCAAAACCTACCTCTATAAAGAAAAAATACTTCTTTAGAGCCCTGACCACGGCTGCTCTGTTCGTTATTTTTAACGTGTTCCTGCAGTTTCTCCCTCCAGCCCAGTGCTGGAGGAACTGGGGCTCTAAAAGCATCCTAGCAATGCACAAGGCCCGTTTGAACAAGGCTAATGTTACTTTTCTAAAACTGAATTAGTGATGCTTTGTATGTGGATCAGATGGTGAAAACTCAGAGCAGTGTAAAGAGGATTTAGGAGATGACAGATACCGATTTGCTTAATGGTAGTTTGGATGCTTGATTGTAGCTGCTTGTAGTGAGGAAGCTTATTCTTGGGACGTAACATTTTAATTAGAACAAGTTTAAATGTCTGATGTCTTTGTGGAAGGACTTTGTAATAATGTTCAAATAATAGTATATAGGCTAGTGTTATGAAAAGTGCAAACTCTAAAGGTTCTTAATTTTAGTGCTTTGCGAATGCATAGGTCTAACTACATATGGATGCATGAGGAATAAACTTTAAGCTTGTTTCATATGGTGCTGAAGGAAGGATTTTCTTGTGATCCAAAACCTATGATGTATTTTTGCTATTTTAACACCATCTATGCAGTTTGGCCCCTTAATTAAAAAAAAAAAAAA